>JANAVB010043218.1:145000-658727 GCA_029216955.1 Iris pallida
TGACAGAGTTGACTTGGACTCCTAATTTGACCTAGAACTAGCCTAGTTAAGGGGGCCGGGCATTGTTGGGGTGGCTTACTGCATCCATATTGCACCTGCCCAGCTCATCATCCCTTGTGTGCAGTCAGATGATACCCCTACACAAATAAGTACTTATCAAAAATCTGTTGTTTTCTGTGTATGGAGTGTTTTTTTGGCATGGGATGATGGCTTTCGAATTACATTGGACTAAAAACTGAGAATTAGTACATTGTTTGTGTTTACTGATTTAAGGATGATTAAATCATTAGGTTTAATCCTATGTCATGTCTGGGTTTAAGTTATATGTTATGATTCATGTTGGCATGGGAATTTTGGTTTTTGAATTTGAGCTGTTACATTCTTTTACATTCTGTTACATATACTTACCAGATGGCACCCATGACCCGAGGAGCAGCACGTCGTTTGAAGAAAACAGTGAATGCTGAGGTGGCTCCTCCTACAGTTGAGGAGGAAGTGGCACCGGTTGCTAGTGAGACCGGGAGTTCTAGTCATCCAGCACCGGTAGCTAGTAATGCCGAGAGTGCTTTTGATGCAGTCCTGGCAAGGGACGACGCCTCTCCTCGCACCAAAAATCTCGCTTTTCGGAGGTGGTTGCGTGAAAGTATCACTGAGCGTTTGCGTGAGCAGCGTGGCAAGCATTAGCTATTAGTACTTATTTGTATTGGACTATTTTTATTGGGTTGTTTTTGTTTTAGACTATTTGTATTGGACTACATATATGAATTAGAACTGTGTCAATCTCTGGATTATATTGGACTACGACACCGCGGTAACATAGTTCCTGCAGCCATTCGACTGGCGAGGCAGAAACTATGTATCCGTAGATAAAGTGGACTGTCCTCCGACCCTCATCCCTCGGCAATGATGATACGACAACCAACCGGAGAGGATCACTACAAGAAAATAGGGCTTTTCCAACGTTTTCTTTCTCCGACGTTTATTGTAACGTTGGCTTAGGCATGATATACCGACATTCTGCAATAAACGTTGAAAAATACCAATGTTTTCTTTTAAACGTCGAAGATTCTCGACAATTTTTTTTCGACGTTTATAGTAAAGTCGGCTTAGACATGATATACCTATGTTTTGCAATAAACATTGCAACATACTAACGTTTGCTTTTAAACGTCAAAATTTATGCCGACATTTGGTCCAAAGCGTCGAAGATATACGACTAATTTATACAAACCTAGATCACTGTATCAGTATTCCTCCCCCTTATATTTTTTCTCCAAATTTGTTTCCCTCCTAAACTCTCCTCTAATATTTTTTGTTCTACCTCCTTCAAACTTAAAAATCCTCCCTATCCCAACTCAAGCAGATCAGATCCTAGTCTCCATGTGTGGTTACGACGAACATGTATAGTTACAAATCCTCCCTTTCTATGTTTTTATTATTATAGAGTCCAAATTTTTGGCTCGAACCCTTGCCCCTACCGACCTCAACATCGCCATCTCCGATGGGGCCTACTCTTGCATTGACGACGCATATCCCCATGTTTTGGTGCTGGATCTGATGTTTTTATGGTCGATTTGGTGTTGAAGTTAGTTTTTTTTTTTTTTGCTTCTTAATTTTGTAGAGATGGGCTTGACGTTCACGAAGCTGTTTCAGCCGCCGGTAAGATCACCATCCCCACCATCCTCTACAAGCTCGATAATTACCTATTTATTCTTATTGAATCATGAGAAAGAAAGAGTTGGTCTTCTTTTCTTTTTTCTTTTTGTTCTCTCTTTCTTTTTCTCCTGGAAAGGGAACTCGAGCCTGGGAGTCTGTCGGTGGTGACTAGGGTTGATGACGATGGTTTGCGGCAACGAAGGTGATTGAGGCTCTGGTATGATCAACAAAGGGAGCTATGGATGTGATACGAGGATTTTGAACGACGATCATCGGGTTCTGCCCGCAGAGGTAAGGGCTTGGTACAATACTTGGTGCATTCACCACTTGCTCATAAGGTGTTTGAATAATAGCTACAATAGGGATTCGTCAACTGGATCAACCTGATGTTAAAGCATATATACTTAAGAAAGAATTTATTTATTTACAGTTAGGTACTGTTCATCTTCTTTTGGATCTACAAGATCGGTATTAGTGCATCCAAGTTTAAGAAATTCTTCAAGTACTTGTACACGTAAACATATACTGTCCACTACTTGTTGTAGAACTAGACTAGTAGAGAAATCTACAAGATTCTTGCAAAGTGTCAATGAAGCCATGTTATACATTTTTGATGAAGTGATTGTAGGGCTTCCTATTGAAATGGACATGACAAAGATGCTTTCCAAATTTATATGTCGACAATGATTTAAACTTTATCTCGTCGTAGACTGGTATCATATCGACACTATACTGACTGCAAATACTGCTCGGAGTAACTCACTAGTGGAGACATGGTGCAGTGAGGACTGAAGTTGGTTCATTTGAATTCAGATAATGAGCGCTCATCGAAAATGTGTATATACGCAGATTTATCTGTCATGTTGAGGACTATAATTAGTTTGTGAATGAATGATACTGATCAGTTCTCGTTGCATCATTTAGGAACTTCATACCAACAGCTCGGAACCTACTGTAGGTTTTAAATGTTATAGTTGGAAAATCATTTTTCATTTGTATTTATACTGTCAAGTTTATTTATTATTTCGTCACTCAAAATGGATATCCTACTTGCTTAGATTAGTAGCTAACCATGGCAAGAATTTCTTACTAACTAGATTAATGTTTGCTAGTAATATGCAGCTACAAGTTAACTATAGGTATCAAGGAAAGAACCATGAAGACAAGTTTGTTCTTATTGTAATCTGAAGCTCATGATCAAGTTAGTATACTTATTAAATGCCCTCAGGATATTGAAGGAAAAACATAGAAGAAAAGTTGTGGCAGTAGCCGTTCTAAATCAAAGTATATATTCACCATTTTGGTATAGTTTAGTGACCAAATTTTGAAGGAGATTAATATATCATAAACCACTTACTCATATCACAAATTCATTTAACTATTGCTTATATTTATCCCAGCAGTTCAAGTTCCTCTATAGTTGTCCATTTGAGACAAATGCACAGTTTCATACTAAACTAAATGCCTAAAACCTACAGCTACAAATCAGTCCCCCATGTTTGTGTTTGACATTTTTTGGACACAACAAAACACTCTAAATATACCAGGACAGGGCAAACGAATGCAGTGTTCGTGTCTCCGTGTACATATTTGTGCCTTGTCTATTCGTGCAGCATAGGGGACAACTTTGATTATCCAACACAATATGCCCACCATTGAAATTTCAGTCAAAAGCTCTGAGCCTGGAGTGTCTTTACTATTCCTCATTATATAAAAATTCTATTACTTTTTCTACATTCTGCTAAGAATTGCTTTTTCTGTATTAATTGTGTACAAAATTTTCACTAAGACCTTCACAGGTGACTTATTTTCCTTTTTTGTGTTGGTGGGGCGGATGTTGATCCCTTCTAAACTTATCTATGAGTTTTAAGCCTAATTTTCACTTAAGTAATTCTCTTTTCTATTTTGTTTGCAACAGCCCCGGTATGGGGAAGGCCTATGTGCACTTCAACCATATGGAGCTCGAGGTGCGTATTCTGGGCTCTTCACTAAAGTAAGGTATTTTCTTTTCCATAAATTACTGACTAATCTATTATCTCCTTTACCAATCTTAGATGCATTTGCACATGTGTTTATTCCGGAGTTATGGAGGTTCTGTTGTTCAGGACCTCATTGTTGTTTTATTTCTGATGTTGTTGCATTGGTTTCTATATGCATTTAGACTATGTAAAACATCTCATATAAGCATTGGGTAACATATTCTCTATGTTTTTGTTGGGCAATACAGTGCAGTTACAGCTACATTTGGCGGATGTTTGCCTCCTGAAGTAAGTTGTAGACATAACATGTGCACTATCCTGGTTACTAATTTGAATTACGATGCAAGTCCTTACATGTCTACACATTTGTATTCTTTTATGTCATCCACTTTCAACTTCATTCCGGATCATATTTGACTCTCATAATGTTTCCTAATTCCTACTACAGGAAGTTGATGAGGATAAGATTTTTAATTTGTTTTATATATATATATATATATATATATGGGAAAATATATATATATATATATATATATATATATATATATATATATATATATATATATGGGAACGTCGTAAGAATAAAATTCCTTCATAACAAACCAGATCATGCATTTGTAAAGATGGAAGAGACAGACTTCAGGCAGAATTGTCTATATACTTCTTGAAAGTCTGATCTCCCCCTTGTTCTATGTATACCTTTAGAATTGTTGCTCTACGTATACTTTGGAATTGTTGCATGTATCAAATGTTATGAAGAGAATATTCAAAGATCAAAATAAAGGAATATCAACCCAAACCCAGAAAAGAATTTCATAAAGAAGATTATAATCATAATCCTCATCTAACTCTTAAAAACCCAAATCCTATATCTTTCCTATCTCTTGTTCTTCTCAAAAGTGGCATCTCTTTTTCTCAAAAGTGGCATTAATATTTATAGCCTAAAACCTGGACTCTAAAACAATCCTAGTATCCAGTATGTCCTAAACACCAAGAAACTAATCTAAACCATTAATCCAGTATCGGCACACTATCGAAATATGCTAGTCATCTGATCTTACTCATTTTGTAGCTTCATCAGAATTATGTTGGAGAAATTTTATAACGACATCAATATTACCAATAAGCATATTGACCTAGTGAATTATTGGATTGCTTGGAAAACACTTTCTTCTGACGAAGATTCATTAATCAAAGACTTCCCACTTAAGAGTCCAATCATCTAAAATTTTAGCTTCTCAAGACTTGTTTGTATTTAGTTTGATTTCATCTACACCATCTAAAGCTACATGCAGTATTTCTTCAGAAAATGTTTGTATCTTGTATATGTAATGTGTTCATATTTGTTCACCATGGACTTTAACTAACAAGTAAGAATTATTATTTTTTCCCATCAGGTAGAGCCAAGAAAGATGAACACGTATCGGGATGAGGCTATTTACACACTTTTTTTATGTCTCAAAGACTCGAACTTCCAAAATATTAATAGATAGCAACTAAAGGTAGGTTTTCATCTTCCGGGAAGCCACTTGCTTGAGCTTTCCTCTTGAAACATGTTGGAATGAACAAGAGCTTCAAAGCAATAGTGACATCAGAACAGTTCGGCTATGCTATTGAATATTGTAAGAAAAAATTGGTTAGTTTCGTCATATGAATACACTCTCCTACTAATGTTGCTTACGTTAGCTCTTTCAAATGTTGGTTACTACTATAGGAGGAAGAGAAGGCTGCAGAGGAATGGGAAAGCAGAGTGGCACTTGCCTTGGCTAGCCATGAGAGTTTAGTTTGATTTTTGAGGCTTTAGCAGAAGGCATGAGGAGCAAAAATGCGAACTTATTCTCAGCATGTCTAATGCCAACTCTCCTACTAACTGTAAGTTTAATTGCTGAGATTAAAGTCATTTGGATATGTTATCAATTCTTAACTATTATTGTCCATATATATAGTACAAGAAGGTGACCTAAAAGTTCTCTTGCATGCCAATGTAGAGTAAGAGTATATATGCACATTGTCAGTGTCCACTTCACGGATAATGTTTACCTTTTATGTTGTAAATATTTATCTATATGCTTGAAACTTCAAATAATGTACGGACCGGTTGGTAATGTTGGTATATTGATACATATGTTGCAGCTGCTTCTTGCTTGGTTCCAGATATGGAATTCTTTGTTAACAACTTTTAACTAATTTTGTCTTTAATTTTTCTTTCTACCTACTTTCCCAGCTTCTAACTCTTTGTCTGGGGGTACTCATCAGGCTCTAGCATAATCTATGGGAAGTTTGTTATGAAGGTGATGGTTGTGACAAACTATCTCAGTCTTACTCGGGGTCCCATACCAAAACATGGTCAGAGTCGATCCCTGGATCCCATACCAAAACATGGAAACACCTCCCATATACCCCAAGATCGTTCAGTAACAAACCCTGTCTTTCTCCAAATATTTTTCAGCATACTTGCAATAGGAAAAAGTGGAACATAGATCTTGCCAAACTTCAAACTCACAAATCGTGTCCTTCTCAAATTGAGAAGAGTGCCCAAGAGATCCAAAGGACTTCCTTCGAATCTGAACAAGAACAAGAAGTAATCGACATGTTTCCACTGCATCCGTTGGTAACGACTGAGCCACTTTTAGCTTTGTCTTCATTCTAAGTAACTCGCTTTGGTCCCATTTGATTCTGCCAATGTGCCATTTCCTCATCGACGTCATTTGAAGTGAAATAGCTTTTTCTGTGTTGATTTTAAGTACATCTGAACCCTCAACTTGTGCAGCCAAACTGAGTGATCCAGTCCTAACTCCTCCATGTTCTGCTAATATAATGCTAGCAATTGTAGGAACCAAAGGAATGGGTATACCTGGATCCCATACCAGGTAATTAAGCACCATATGCATCTTCTTTTACATTTTGATATGTTCTATTGAGCACCGCGTTCTCTTCCGCGACTGATGTATTCATTATTTCAGATATTGCCTTGTAGTAAAGCTCAATGTTCCCAATTTTAACAGCAACATCGTTGAACTGCACGTGATCACATGCATCTGGAGAATGGTTTATGATGGTAGTAGCAGAATTGTTAGATTCATCATACTGTGGATACAATTATGTTAGCTGTAGATACACATATGTTAGCTCCTTCGAGTGTTGTTGTTCATCACAGGCCCGGATAAGCTTAGGGACATTGAGTCGAGTTGAGAAGAGCTTGATGTGCTCCATAAGCTTATCTGGACGATATCTAGCTTACATGACTCCCAACTCTGTGAACGTACCCATGTGTGCTCGTTCCAAATCGAGACCACTCTCCATAAGAGAGATTAGCTTACTGAAGCATCCTCCATTCTGATAATAATCACTGACCTCTTCTAAGTCACTTTCTTCCTTGTACCTAGCAACAATTCCAAAATTGAGATCAAGCACACCATATCCCTTTTCATACTGGTTCTTTCCATCTTTTATGGTTTCAATTGCTGCTTCTTTGACAAAGTCCAGATTGTCAAGGTTCATGAAATCCTGCCCAAGGTTTATTGCTCCATGTTTGACGGAAAACATGCTCATCTGAGTGACAATGGTGGTCTTAAACTTCCCCATATGCCTTGCAACCTGTAGCGACCTCTGGACTTGTTGCTGCTGCTTCTCCTTTATGGGAAATGTGGGTGCATTGACATTAAGCTCTCTGTGATTCATAACAGAGCCTCCTTTATTTTCACTTCTTTCTCCACTCGCATACAATTCTGCAGGAGTATTGTCCACATTGTCAAGATAGGACATGGTCTCTCCACCATGGCAGAAATTTTTCCTTTGTGAGTAGAGGAGCTATCAAATTTCTAGGTCACTCCCCTCCTCTATGCATTTCTTTTTTCTTCCTTGTTATTGCTTCTTACATATTCGATCATAGTCCTCACCAAAAAAAATTAATTTTTTTGGTTAGTACCTGTTGCTTCTATTTTTTTGGCATGTTAATACTCGAATCCTAGAACTTCCTATAGTGCTGAGTCAATGGAGTTTAGATGCATAATACGACAGTAAACAGTTGCAGGGCAACTTAGAACTCAAAATTGAAAGAAGTTTAAGCAGCCAACAAATAGCACTTACCTTTGTAGATGAGTTTCAACAATATTATACTGGATATACAATTACTCGTGTGACCACACTTAGTATCTACACCCTAACTGGTTCTTGATTTATGTCTATTACATTTTAGAACGTTTGGAAGTATGTTAATGTATTAATATAACATTATACTGCAGCAATTGATGGAAGCTCCCTCTATGTCAACTGCATTAGTATCCATGCTTCTGAGATTGCCAAATATCAAGTTTTTAATTATGACTCTTGGAGAGAAAGGTTGCATGATGCTCGAAAGAAGCATAGAAGGTGATCATAGAAACCATTATATGATTGCCCTTGGGTTTTTTGTTGAATCCAAGAATTCCTGAGTGTGGCAACGAGGATAAGGACCGATCTTGCATATTAGCTGCTTTAGTATCTAAATTCCTGTAGTTAACTTTTAATTTCCTTTGATAGAGGCTCCAGAGGAGGAAACTGATGTAGAGAGCTTAGTGGAGTCACTAAAGCAGAAAATTGATCAGAATTCTACCAGTCCAATATGTATTGCATCAAAGGTTTATTCTTTCAGATGCCTATATTTTTTCTTTTCTGAAACTTTTTCTTTTCTTTTAGTTGGTATTAGTTGAATTGAACAAACTTAACAGTAGGATGCCTTACATCAGTGGCAGACTGGTAGTGTTAGTAATACACAAACATCATTTTTTTTGTGAACTACATGGCTGCTCTAAACGTTGATGTTGCCCATGTTGCATTATGTCAGACATGCTTCAAACAAAACATGGGCACTGGTGCAGAGTCTGTGCTATTGTGGGACTGCCCTGGTTAGTGTCATATCCTCATAACACATGCTATTACTCACATTTCACTATTCCTCAAATTTCAATATTCAGCCTTTCACGAAAGTAGTTGCTCGAGTGCTTGATCATGGGCACCACACTGACTATTTACCGCCGTTCTCAAAAAAAAGTTTCAATATGCAGCCCATACACCATCTAATCCCTTCTGAAGGTTTTTCTCGCCGTTCTCAAATTAAATTCGAATGTGAGAAGGTGTTATATTCATCAATAGTACAATATTGATCTCATGTCTGTCGTAGTATCATATATAATTAGTTTGTTTCTCCCAATTTCTTCATACATTCTTATAAGACTTTATAAGCATATATATTCAAATTTCCAAAAAATTTATTTGATGAGGGCTCTTGGTGATACGAGGATAACAAAATTCGATTGATTTTGCATATCCAGACTTTTCTTATGATATATAGAAGGCAATGCAAAGTTCTTCAGCAGGGTTTTCTTTTTCCTCTGTACATCATCCCAAGGAAATAGATGTTGATTTCAAACTGTAGCTTTACAGTATATATGAAAGTCGGATACTGCTGGCACTTCATTTTGTTGTCACTTTGCTAGTATGTTAAAACTTTCATATATCAAATGAATATGATATTTAATTTAATTTATTTTTTGCTTAAACTAAACTAGTTGTGGATAACTTCGAAATGTAAGATATACTCTTACCAATTTCAGTCGTTGCCGGAAGGTACAAAGGAGCGGTTTTCATAATTTCTCATATGCCGGTGAGTTTTTATGTCCCAGCTTTTACTCTGTGATGTTTATGCTCACATAGAAGTGTATTTGATCCTTCAGGTTGCTTATATTATCAGCATCCATGATGTTCCAAACTATGATTTTCTGGTCTTCACCTGATCGTTTAATCCAATGAAAATTACGATTTCTGGGTACGTATCATAGACGAACACTACTAATCTATAACATAAATATATGAAATTGTCTTATAACTTGTTTGTTTCATTAATGTGTGGATAAGTATATAACGCAACGTCATTATCTCTCTCAATGCTTATCATACAGATGTCCACACCTTCGTGCAACCACCAAAGTGATTGTTTATGCATGACCTTGTCCAAGTACATGCAGTTCAAGGAAGAGCTCTCAGATGGGACGTCAGTGCGATGAATTTAAACTTGTTTTATTTTGTTAAACTCGGTAGCATAGTAAAATATTGTATTTTAATCAATAAATGTTTATTTTGTAAATCATATATTGTTGAACTTATAATGTTAATTGGTGTGTGGTTTAACATGTGCATGGCAACTATATTCAATTTATTATTTTTTTTAAAATGGTTTTACCTATACCAACGTTTTTGTTAAAATGTTGCAAAATTGTTTGGAAAAGGTTGGGAAAGCAAATCCAACCTTTTCCTAAAAGGTTGGGAAAGCAAATCCAACCTTTTCCTAAAAGGTTGGGAAAGCATTTAGGTTTCCTACATATTTGGTAAAACGTTAGAAATTTGTTACCAATTGTTGCACAATTCTCGACGTTTATTAAACGTTGCTACAAACGTTGGCTTTACCTATGCCGACGTTTATCGAAAACGTCATAAATTGCCAACTAGAGCAACGACGACGTTTGTGGAAAACGTTGAAGAAACGTTGGCTTAACCTATGCCAACGTTTTTGACCTTTTTTCCAACGTTTTATAAACGTTGGAAAAAATCAATTTTCTTGTAGTGGATACTCCGAGAGATCCATCTGGGTAGGACGTATACTCTGAGAGATCATCCTTACAGAAATGATATCAGTAGTGGGATCGAATGTTGGAGAAGATATTATCACAGTATACGTCCTCTCCTCCACGATGGCTCTAGACCCATCTGCTCGTCCCTGCTTCCATTCTTCTTATTTGACTCTCTCAGCCACACATGATATCCAGCTCAAGTGTAGAGTAGGCAAAAAAGAAGGGGACAGGAATAGGAGGGGGAAGCAGCACAGCCGGCGGCATGACCCGGAGGAAGTACAGAGGTTTTCTTCAACATACGTAGGAGGACTATAAGGATTTATCTTTTCACAATATGTCATCTTGTCAAAGACCCTTAATGTGACAACCATGTTACCGCGATGTCGGAAGACTAACATGTCATAATTTTCTAAGCCGTATGTTTTGACATAATCATCCCAACTCTTTCCTCCTGTGTCATAATCTCGCATTATTACATAGAACTGAAATCCGGTTGGGAGGATTATGTCAAAACACACGGCTTATAAAATTATGACATGTTAGTCTTCCGACACCGCGGTAACATGGTTGTCACATTTAGGATCTTTGACAAGATGATATGTTGTGTTTACATATATCCTTATAGTTCTCCTACGTATGTTGAAGAAAACCTCTGTACTTCCTCCGGGTCATGCCGCCGGCTGTGCTGCTTCCCCCTCCTATTCCTGCCCCCTTCTTTTCCGCCTACTCTACACTTGAGCTGGATATCATGTGTGGCTGAGAGAGTCAAACAAGAAGAATGGAAGCAGGGACGAGCAGATGGGTCTAGAGCCATCGTGGAGGAGAGGACGTATACTGTGATAATATCTTCTCCAACATTCGATCCCACTACTGATATCATTTCTGTAAGGGTGATCTCTCAGAGTATACGTCCTACTCAGATGTATCTCTTGGAGTATCCTCTCCGGTTGGGTTGTCTTCTGAGCCATCCGTTCTCACACTTAAAATACAGGGATTGGATTCTGTGTTTCGTATTTTCGGCGAACCCAGGGATTGGATTCTGTATTTTGTTTTTTGGTTTCTGTATTTTGTTTCCAGCTCCATTTGCATTAATCTACGGTACGACATGGTGATCAGGACATATATAGTCCCTGCAGCCATTCGACTGGCGAGGCAGAAACTATGTAGCCGTAGATAAGTTGACTGTCCTCCGACCCTCATCCCTCGGCAATGATGATACGACAACCAACCGGAGAGGATACTCCGAGAGATCCATCTGGGTAGGACGTATACTCTGAGAGATCATCCTTACAGAAATGATATCAGTAGTGGTATCGAATGTTGGAGAAGATATTATCACAGTATACGTCCTCTCCTCCACGATGGCTCTAGACCCATCTGCTCGTCCCTGCTTCCATTCTTCTTATTTGACTCTCTCAGCCACACATGATATCCAGCTCAAATGTAGAGTAGGCGGAAAAGAAGGGGACAGGAATAGGAGGGGGAAGCAGCACACCGGCGGTATGACTCGGAGGAAGTACAGAGGTTTTCTTCAACATACGTAGGAGAACTATAAGGATATATCTTTTCACAATATGTCATCTTGTCAAAGACCCTTAATGTGACAACCATGTTACCGCGGTGTCGGAAGACTAACATGTCATAATTTTCTAAGCCGTGTGTTTTGACATAATCATCCCAACTCTTTCCTCCTGTGTCGTAATCTCGCATTATTACATAGAACTGAAATCCGGTTGGGAGGATTATGTCAAAACATACGGCTTATAAAATTATGACATGTTAGTCTTCCGACACCGCGGTAACATGGTTGTCACATTTAGGGTCTTTGACAAGGTGATATGTTGTGTTTACATATATCCTTATAGTTCTCCTACGTATGTTGAAGAAAACCTCTGTACTTCCTCCGGGTCATGCCGCCGGTGTGCTGCTTCCCCTTCCTATTCCTGTCCCCTTCTTTTCCGCCTACTCTACACTTGAGCTGGATATCATGTGTGGCTGAGAGAGTCAAACAAGAAGAATGGAAGCAGGGACGAGCAGATGGGTCTAGAGCCATCGTGGAGGAGAGGACGTATACTGTGATAATATCTTCTCCAACATTCGATACCACTACTGATATCATTTCTGTAAGGGTGATCTCTCAGAGTATACGTCCTACTCAGATGTATCTCTTGGAGTATCCTCTCCGGTTTGGTTGTCTTCTGAGCCATCCGTTCTCACACTTAAAATACAGGGATTGGATTCTGTGTTTTGTATTTTCGGCGAACCCAGGGATTGGATTCTGTATTTTGTTTTTTGGTTTCTGTATTTTGTTTCCAGCTCCATTTGCATTAATCTACGGTACGACATGGTGATCAGGACATATATAGTCCCTGCAGCCATTCGACTGGCGAGGCAGAAACTATGTAGCCGTAGATAAGTTGACTATCCTCCGACCCTCATCCCTCGGCAATGATGATACGACAACCTATCACTATATCTTATTTAGTAGTAGATGATGTCTTAGTATTACATTATGTGAGTTCATCTTGATTCTGTTACGTTCTTCAAATACTATATACGATAAGATCATATACTACACCATATGTACAGAACATAGATGATTCACACTAATGTATGCTAGAATGAATTTTGGGTTGTGTATTCTGAGCCATCCGTTCTCACACTTGAAGATAAATTTCAGTATAACGACGGATATTAGGTTACTCTTCAGTATAATTGATGTCTTTTCTTGGATAATTGGTGTGCATTAAATTCGTATGTGCATATTTCGTCTATGTGATTTTTGGATATATACCTACGCTGGGTTATAAGCGATGATCTGATATACAAAGGAGGTGCTGCCGAAATTTTTGTAGACATTTGGATACATTGTATGTTCGGATATTTTTTTTATGTTTGGATAATTTAATGTTAGATATTGGATATATTGTGTTGGTAATATTTTGTTGGATATTGGATACGTTGGATATTGGTGTCGGATATGGATATTTTGCATATGGATATATGGTGTTGGATATTGGATACGTTGGATATTCGTGTTGGATATGGATATATGGTGTTGTATATGGATATTTTGCATGTTTGATATTGTGTTGGATGTGTTGTACAAACAGGAAAGAGTCTGTTTGCAGTATTTTTTTTTTCAAAAATTAGAAGTTAGCGACGGACTGGCGACCACTCAGCGACGGATAGTCCGTCGCTAACTGGAGAAACTGAGTTTAGCGACGGAGTGGCGACGGAAAAATCGTCGCTACCTGGAGCATTTCAATAAAGCGACGGATTGGCGACGGACCATCCGTCGCTATCTGTAGGAGTTTAATGTATCGACGGATTGGCGACGTAATATCCGTCGCTACCTGGAGAATTTTACATTGAGCGACGGTTTAGCGACGGAACGTCCGTCGACCTAGTTCTGTTTGATGTCCATAAATTTTGCTGTTAGCGACGGATGTTTTGTCGCTAATACGCTTTTACCGACAAATTTACGACGGATTAGCGACGGATATTGCGTATCAGAAAATCACTGATACGGTTTTGCCGACTCTTTAGCGACGGAGTATTCCGTCGCTAAACCTATATCTTGATACATGTTTTGACGAAAGCTAGTCGGTAATCCGTCGCTATATATATTTAAATGAGCCGACGGTTTTCCGTCGCTAAGTCGTCGCTGAGCGACGGATATGTTTTAGCGACGAGGTTATTCCCGACGGCTGTTTTACCAAAATATCCGTCGGTAATCCGTCGGTATTTATTTTTGGCGACGGAATACCGACGGATAAGGCCGTCGGTAAATCCATGTATTTTGGTAGTGCAACTCTACGAATGACAGGAATTGATGGATTGTAGTTTTCATTTTGAGAATATTTTCAGTTATGTAAATTATGTGTTTTGAAGAACAATGAATCGAATATGTATAATTTGTGTTTTGATGAACCTTGATCAAGTTGTAACTTTATGGGCAAATGAAAGTAATATAAAATTGTGGAATTTCTGTGACTATGCTTTATATCTATGCCTATCCCGGACCTTACAGGCGACAATCGCAGGGTACAATACGGTATTCATTGTACAGTTGCGTAGCCTGGGGAGAAGTATCACGTGCCTCGAGTCATCCTGTCACGCCCCGCTTCCCAGAATTACGGCGAGCCGGGTACGTAACATCATCCCCAGGCTACGCGCCGAAATCGCGATTGTCGCCTGTAATCATCAGCAAGAATGGAAAATACAAAGAGTTTACATGGTATTAAATATAGTGAAGCTATTATACAGGAACTTTTCCAACAATGCTTTTACAGGTTTATTTCAAAAGTAATATACAAGATTACTACGATAGTGCTGGTCATAACTGTAGGTAGTCCGGACAATTTACTTCTCGTTGTAGTACGGCGATACTTCGACGGAGGCATCTTCTTCTTCTTCACCTAGTGAACAAATACTAGGTCGTTTAGAAAACGACAAGCAAGTCCTCGGCCAAGAACGGTAAAAGTTAAGCAAAATAAAGAAATTTGTAGTTTTTCTTTTGAGAAAAGACATGGATATGCCAACTTGCACTACTATACATATATATATATATCTTTGCTTTAGTAAATCAAAGAATATAAACATCGTCCTACTCCATGAATAGTAAGATTTTCGAGCTTCCCTTGAGCTTTTAGTAGGAATTTGCTTCCCTTGAGCAAACAGGAAAGCTGCCTACTTAAAATAGACAGAGTTGTTTCTGGAGTAAAGAATGGAATTTAATGCAATGCAGTTTTGAGAACAATACTCTGAATAATCCTCTAAATATTTTTCGTGAACAATCACGTTAACCTGGGATCAGGCTGTGATTTTCGAGCCTCCCTTGGGCTAAAAATCATCTATTTGATGTTACTGTCAAAATAGATGCATTGATTTCCGAGATTTTCGAGCCTTCCTTGGGCTAGTACACCCTAGTTTAAACTAGATGTACCGATTCACGATATTTCCGAAATACTGATCAGCTTTTGTTATTTATGTTACGGGATATCTAGGGATATTCAGTTGTTCTCCCCTCCCAAATGCTTTCTAGATAAGAAATTTTCTAAAATTTTCTGAAAGTCAGAAATTTGTCTATCTTCTAAATTTTTCAAAAATTTCGGCAGAGTCTCCTTTGTATTTAGGTGTCCCGAAAATTTACAAGAAATACATATATGATAAGAGTAAATTCTGGGCTCGTCGAACCCTTCGGTGGAGCAACTCTCAACACCGGAACCACGCAGGTAAATAAATGGGCTCGCCGACCCCTTCGGTGGAGCAACTCTCAACACCGGAACCACGCAAGTAAATAATTGGGCTCGCCGACCCCTTCGGTGGAGCAAACCTCAACACCGGACCACGCAGTTATAAAAGAACAGAGAAACTTGAGACTTTTACCTGAGCAAGCAATGGTTACCTTTTCTTTAGCAATTAGTCGGGTCGCGGCTTGCGGATTATTTTGCAGTTTATCAGGATAAAGCAATACTTTAATGTTTACCCAAGTTATACTAGTTAATATGCGAAGGCTTTATACATATATATATATATATATATATATATATATATATATATATATATATATATATATATATCATGTAGATAGTATAAAGAAAATTAAATCAAACAAAACTCTTCCATATCAATATGTGCATGAAGCAGGAAAATGTAAAAACGAGACTTATTATGAATACACAAAATTGAGTACTTAATAGTAAGTAGAGAAGCGCAGGGTCCTTGTACTTTTACCTTTCCGGCGTGCGGTCCAGTTGTTCAGTTCCAATGTGTATGTCAGACTTACCTTTGGAGAGTCCCATATGTTCATGTGTGTTTATTTGTTCATGGAAAATTTCAGGTCCAGATAGTTCATGTCCACAATCAGTTCCTTTATTTGTGTCCCAATCCATATAAATTTATCCGTGTTGCGTCACATATATGATTTCAGTGTCTAAATATAACAAGTTTTTAATTCCTTTATCTATGTTTATCATAATTTATATCTACCATAGCCTATAACCTATAATAGAGTTTCTAACAAATTTCTTACCAATCATAGAAGTATAAACTATAAGAATAACACGCAGTTGCAAAGCAGCTTAACATAATTATAAAGCATTCAGGTTAAAAATATATATATATTTAGGCAAGCAACTAACATCAATGCATACAGCTTACATACTCCTAGACATAAGAATGATAAATTACTAAATTAATCACCACTCCCTGGTTCTAAAACTTTCCTTGTAAAAGTACTTTACCATATAGGAACAAAGAAAAACAAATATTGGGAGGAAATAAATGACATCAGCTCGACATAACTATAGCGAATAATTTTGGGAGAAAGCAAATGAAAGGAAAGAGAGCGAGGCTCATTTCAAATTTCTATCCATCACGACAAATGCTCAATTATTCCAGAAAGCCAAAAGCAAAAGGAGCCATCATTTCAGGAAGCCAAAAAAAGAATTTGTTTAGCATCCATTTGTGATTTCCATATGAAAACCAAGTTCACAGTTTGGAAAGAAAAATTAATTCCCGAAACAGTTTTAAAACATTTTGGTATTTGAAATTTGACTTGTATAAGGAGGTTTTCATTTCCAGTTCCCAAAACAAGGACAATCTTGGTTTAGTTTTACCAAATCCAAAACAAAAAAGAATCCTAAACAAGTTCCACACAATTCAGCATAGAAAACCTTTGTGTGGATGACAGCGTAGCAAATTTTTTTTTTTTTTTTTTGAAATAGAAAGAAAGGATGGAGGACTTGCTTCCTAGTACTACCAAAATCTTCTAAATTTTTTTTGTATGATCTTAACTTATAATTTCAGAATTTAACATGAATTCATAATTATTCAAAAAATTAACCTAGATGAAAATTAAGAGAAGAAGGAGGAATAAGAGGACTTGCCTTGGGTTCTTGAGTTGGACCTAGAATTTTTCCAAACTTCTTCTAAATTAACCCCCTAATATTGATAATTTCAGCAAATAATTAATTACAGAAAATTATAACCAATTTTATCAAAAATGAACAAATATTGAAGAAGAGAATTTATACCCAATATGGAGTTGGGGATTAGGGCTTGGCTCTTCCATCTTTCTTCATCTTCTTCTCCAATTTCTTCTTTCTTTCTTTTTACTTAGGAGAAAAGGGGGTTTGGGTTTAGGTTTAATGGTGGTGGAGATGGAGATGAAGATGGTGGTGTGGGAAGTGGCGATGGGGGATGGCGGTGAAGGTGGAAGTGGTTGTGGTGGTCGGCGGCAGGCGAGCGGCGGCGCAGGCGGGCGGCGACGGCTGTCGCAGCAACCGCAGCAGCTCAGTAACAGTAGCAGCAGTAGCAATAGAAGGGAAGGAGGCGAAGAGGAAGAGTGGAGAGAGAGAGAGAGATGGAGAGATATATAGAGAGGGAGAGAGAGAGATCGAGAGAGAATGAGAGAGTTCGAGAGAGAGAGATTTCGAGAGAGGGAGAGAGTGGCGGTGGAGATGGGTTGCCCCTCTCTCTCTCTCTATTATATGTGTATTTTATTTTTTTTCTTAGGGTTTTTAAAAAAAATGAGAATCTATATAAAAAAAAAAGACTGAAAACATTGTTATTATTATTATTACATCAATTATTGTTTATATCAAAAAAAAAAATTTTTGAGCAAAACATTTAATTAGATGGAAATATAATAAAATATTAATACACTGATTTTTGGAAAGCAGCTATGACACATCCTGGGAACCGGAGCGTGACAGTATTTAAATGATATATTATTCCCTCTAATCTATAAGCAATAAGTCAAAAAAAAAATCATATAAAGTCTTGCCATTTCACTTTTCAGATTCGGATACCATTCCCTATTTGCTTTAAAAAAAAATAAATAAAATGGATTACTATTATTATTTTTTATTTTTTGTCAAATTGTTCACAAATCTATAAAAAGAAAAATATTAAAATCTCTTTCCTTTATAAAATAATACCAAGAAAATAAATTAAGAAAAAAAATGATCTCAATATCCATGAAGAAGATTTTGAGGGAGGTATGTCTCACTAATATTTTGGAGATTTATGTATCATAAAACTCTTGCATGTGTAGCCACATTTTAAAATAAATAAATAATCTAGATATTTAGATCCTCATATCCATTATTTTTAGGTGCGTTCTTCCATTGGGAATGATAATAGCATTCCACATCCAAGATAAACTTGATAAATTGAGATGCAACTATTATACCCTCTCTTCATGTTTGACAATAAATTTTTCATATATAGGTTAGGAAGGGTATAGTAGAAAAAGGAAAAAAAAAAAAATTCAGGACCTAAACTCTCCAATTGGTCATGTGAGAGCTTAAACTCTAAACTGATATAAAATTCAGGATCTAAACACTAATTAACTCTTTTCTTTATGGACCAATTATCAAAACTTAGTTTTCTAAAGGAATTTTCAAAACAAAATCCCAAAGGGACCAAAGTATTCCCCCCCAAAATAGCAATAATAAAAAAATTAATAAAAAGATAATCACGTGAAGCCCATATGTCAATACACTAATTATTATCAGCTGTAACAACTTTGTGTGCTGGAACTTGTCATGTCAAAGTTCATGTTTTGTAACTTCTTGCAAAAGCTTCGGGGTGTATTTTGGTTATTCATGATCACTTTTGTGTGAACTTACAAATGACATATTCTAGTACAACAGATTTCTATAGTTTGTTGTAGATACGTTGTTATGATTTTCGATTCTACCATGCAACATCTCCTACACAAGCTTGATCAATTGAGAGGAATGATCCAACATGAGCACAAAATTTCTCTTGTTTTGAGAATCATATAAGTTCTATTAATGACATGTCTGCGTATTGATGACCAAAAGAAAACTTTCGAAAAGAAGTCACCCCAAGACAACAAAACTATCATTGTGGGAAGTGTAAAGCAGGGGCGGATGCAAGCATAGACTAGAGCCCACCCAATTTATTTATTTTACATTTTTTTTCCACATATATATATATATATATATATATATATATATATATAGATCCTTGGCCGTTGGATCGCGCGGCATCGCATGGGCCCCTCGCGGGCCCCGCTCGATCCGATGGTGCAGGGAGGGGCGGGGCTTCGGCGGGGCTCCGCGGGCGGGGCTCTTGATCCGGATCCTATATATATATATATATATATATATAATAGGAAAACTTAGATGGTGAAACTTTTGAATTCCGAAAATATCCTTACATACTTATACTAATTAAAAATATTTCATTAATTTTAATAAGGACAACTTAGTAATTAGGAAGACTACCCTTTGGTCTTCTTAAAGAGTCTTCCTAAACTAATTAAGAAATGTTAAAATGCGTGCAACGCATGTGCACATATACTAGTATATATATATATATATATATATATATATATATATATATATATATATATATATATATATATATATATATATATATAATATGTGTTAGTCTACTTCTAGCCCATCCAATATATGGTAGTTTATTCTAGCTATAGTTTCTGTCCGTCCATGGTTTCAAGCAACATCCAACACAAAGCGACCTCTCGTTTTCTTTTTTCATCGTCAAAAACAATATTCCACCTACTTTGAAAAACTGACAAACTAACTTAATTTTCTAGTTTTCTCTTGATAAGTTGTCAATTACAAACATTTTTGGGAATGAGCAATTTTTTTTAAAAAGGTAATGAAAAAGGGTAAATTGACGGATAAGATAATATGTTTGAGAATTTAGCGAAAATCTAATAGGTCGTCAACTAGGTTGGCGACACGAGTGCATGCAATAGGTCGCTGACCGAGTTGGCCACACGGCTGTATTTATTTTTTTGGATTATTTAGTGACGAATGAAAAAGAAAAAAAAAATCAAACACCCATATAACCATCATTTTTGGCAATTTCAGCACATAGTTGCTGTGACATCCAAAAGCCATATAATGCAGTGTGAAAAAAAGGTTTCGAACGCTATGTCAAACAACGTAAAAAAAAACAAAAAATGACAATAACATTTTTAATGACTAAAAAAAGAAGAAGAAAAAAAAAATCTAAAAAACATTTTTGGTTCATTACCTTTTTTTTTTAAAATCTGACGATTTTTTCTTTTTAAAAAGCAGTCCCATGAAAAGCAATCCCCATCCCCAATCCTAAATTTAATTTGTATATTGTATGTTTGACTTTGTACATGAACCTTAACCCTAAACTTACGGATCTAGCCATTAATTCTTTCCATATACACCCAGACACAATAAATACAACGATATGTATAATAGGTAATATCCAACTTTTCTAATGATAGAAAATTCGTCGTGATATATATATACATCTTTTATACAAAACACAAAGGTTTTTGAATCCTAGGACTGACTGTGCCAAGATAAAGAGTGATTGGAATTTAATCTTGGTGAATCAACGGTTGTGGAGTTTTATGGGGAAGAGCATTATTGGGAGTGAGGTTTTATGGGGAGAGCATTATTGGGAGTGGGATTTTATGGGGAATCCAAAGATGGGGTTAATATTTTGATAGTTAGAATTTAATATTTTGATGGGGGCCTCATAATGGTTGTGGATGAGCATTATTGAGAGTGGAATTTTATGGAAAATCCAAAGAAAATTTACATCCAGCAGTGGTTGGGATTTAATATTTTGATGGGGGCCGCAAAATTATTATTGTTCGTTTAAAATTGGTGGTCCAAGATTTTGAGGGGGAATACGTTAAATGAAACATGTCTTATGGGCATGGGTTATGACTAGTAAAACTATATAGAGAGAATATTAGATTCTCGGGCTGCATCATGCTACATGCAGTCCGAAAACCGTTCTCAAATCCGGATTCACCGCTCGCTCATATTTTGAGGGAAAGATAAAACAATAATGCTACAAGGATATTTTTTTTTTCGACACACTTTATAGCTACACTATATAACAGTTATTATATTTCTTTTAAGATATTTTTAACATCTAATAATATATTGTCACATAAACATGATTACAAATTTGTCACAAAAAAAAAAAGAAATTTTTTGACTTAAATCCCACTTTATTTACCATATTTAAGGATGCACCCCATAGTGTTTCAATAATGTATAAGAACCCACACACTTTTGACGGAATCCGTCCACTCAAGAGGTCAATCCATTTGACCCAATAATTTGACGAAAATGTCCCTACCATATTTTCTTCTTCATATTCTCTCTCACCGCTCTCCTACTCCCCTCGGGGTCAGCCTGCCGCAGCTGCTCGCCCCCGCTCCCCCTTTCCTGCCCCCCTCCCCGCTCCCCTCCTCCCCGCCACCGCCCTCCCCCCCACCCCCCACCCCCCACCCCCGGCAGCAGCCGCCCCCACCCCCCCTTCGCAGCCGCCCCCCTCCTCCCCCAGCAGCAGCTGCTCCCCCCCCTCTCCGCAGCAAACCCCCACCCCCCGCTGCTGCTGCTCTCCGGCCCCGCAGTAGCATAGCAGCAACCGGTAGGTGGGCTTGGAGAAGGGGGGGAGGGGAGGAAGACGGTGGGGCGATAGCTGAGAGTGGGGTGATGGCGGGGGGGGGGGGGGGGGGGGGGGGGAGGGGAGCGGCGACGGCGCCAGCCTGCCCACGGAAGTGCCCACGGAAGGGGGAGGAGGGTGAGAGAGACAGAGATATTTTGATCAAAAAATATTGATCAAAGCAGTTGACCGTTCCGTCAAGAGTGGAAGATCTAGTACATTATAGAAATACTGTAGGATGTACCCTAAAATACGGTAAATAAAATAAGGGATACGTCAAAATTTTTTAAAAATAGAAAAATATGTCACCTTAATATTACTCAATTAAAGATATTGATTGCCGCCGATTGGCAATCGCAATCCATCCATGGGTCACCCGATTTTATATTCCTGCTGACTCGTACCCGCCGCTTTCGGCAAAGCCACAGCAAATAGTCATTACTATTTTTCTCTGTCCTGTCCTAAATAGAAAGTACAGTGTATAATCCCATATGTTACGTGTAAAACTCCAAAATCTTTCTCCCTCCTACTCATCAATTAGCCCGTGGTTGTGCCTTTTTTTCCTAATTGATTGATTCCATAGATGACTCTGATTTTTTAGCACATTACCACTCCCATTTCACTGGTTTTCGTTTTCGTACAAAATATTTTATGGTTTAAAGAAAGGAAAAAAACTCTAGAATGAGTCACCATCTTAGAACATCCGTCGCACATTCTAAACACGTATTCTAAATTATTAAAAATTATATAAATTATTAATTTTTTAGTGTCTTCTTTAAATACTCTAAATTAATCTTCTCTTTTCCTTTTTATTTTTCTTCTCTATTTTGTAAGTTTTTTCTCCATCTTTTTTCACTTTATTTTTTTTCCTGTTTGATAAAAAAAAATTAATTTTGATTGGCCCAAAAATTAATGTTGACGAGCTAGGACACGTTTTAAATTTGGAGTGTTACAAAATTTATAGACAAGTACCAACTACAATATTAAGTGCTACAAAATTTAATTAGAGTTAAAATGTAGCAGTTGAAATCTCTTCAACTGTAGATGCTCTTATATGTAATTTTTTTTTTAATATGAACGTTGTTAACTTGAAATTTATTTACCTGATCTCAAGAAATAAAATTTGTTCGACTAAAAATATAATTGCCCCTCCCCCAAATTTAAGTCAACTGCTGCTAGAGCGCCCTTAACTCATATATCCTCCTAGATATACTATAGAATTCAAATATATATAAAAAATAATAATATAATGATTCATATAATCTTACAAAATTACTGAAATATCAAAAGATACCTTAAAAATTTCCTCCTTTTTAGGCTACCCATAAAATACAACAAAATACGTAATAAGCTAAACGTAAAAGTTGCTATACTATCCAAAAAAATTAATTAACAAGATACCTATGTTAAAGTCAAATTGTCTTTTTTTTTGAAAGAGTCAAATTGTCTTAGTATCCCACAATACAAGGTAATAAGATGGAAAACAATTAAGGCTTAATTGCACTTTGCTACCCTCAACTATTCCGCCTTTTCAACTTGATACCATAAACTTTTTTTCGTAACAAATTGGTACCTCAACTATTATTTTTTTTCAACTTGATACCTAATTTTTCAAAAATTCCGAAAATGCCCTTCCCTCTTCCTTCCCTCCACCCCCTTCCCCACTCCGGCCACCCCCCCTGCTAGCTCTGGCCGCCCCACCCCCCCCCCTGCTAGCTCCGCCCCCCCCCCCCCCCCCCCCCCCCCGCCCCCACCCCCCCCCCCCCTTCTACCTTCGGCCACCCCCTGCCCTGCCTCCCGCCCCGCCCTCCCTCCCCAGCCCCCCTCCTCCCGTGCTGCCGCGGCCTAGGGGAGAGGCGGGGGCGGGCGGACGGCCGGAGTGAGCAGGGGTGGGGGGGTGGGGGGCGGGGGGGGGGGGGGGGGGGCGGAGCTAGCAGGGGGGGCGGCCGGAGCGTGCAGGGGGGAGGGTTAGGGGTAGGGGTAGGGTTAGGGGTAGGGGTAGGGCATTTTAGTCCAAAATAACATCTGGGTACCAAATTGTTACAAAAAATAGTTTAGGGTACAAAGTTGAAAAATGGTAATAGTTGAGGGTAGCAAAGTGCAATTAAGCCAACAATTAATATAGTGTATCTTAAAAATAATAATAAACAATTAGTCAAATATTCTACTATCCCACAAAAGAAGCCACTTATTTGGTTCTTGGAAAGAAAATGAAATCAATTCTTTACTTTATTTTTTCTTTTCTTTGAAAAATTATAATTTTTATTATTTTTTGTATTTGAAAATGTCCGAAAAATTTAAAAAAATTATTACGGTGGAAAAATGAATAAACAGAATGAGCTAGAAACTATTGTTCTTCCTTTTTATTGAAAATTATTTTATCTTTTCGCTTATTGTCTTTGGCATTCAAATACAGAAAAAAATGGATTTCTTTTCCTCTTTCAAAGTACTGATTATGGAAACCAAACGTGAATTTGGTAGTTACTTTCATTTGCTTATACAGTTATACCAACCTTTTTCTTAAATCGTTAAATACACCAAAAAATTATGACCCACACCCACACCCACACAATACTTTCGGCACATCAAACCAAACTCCATTACAGCCCCTCTCTCTCTCTTCCCTTTCTTGTCCTAAAAAGGAACTCTCTCTCCTACTCATCCATTTCTTTCTTCTCCCTCCCTCTTTATTATTTCCCCCCACCTCAACAAAAGAAAGAAAGAGAAAAAAAAAATTAAAGCAGCAAATGGAAACCCTAGATTTTGCATTTAAGAAAAAGACGATGTGCATCTCCCCCAAAATCCTCTCCTTCCCAACAATCCTCGCCATCATTTAGCTCAACCATTCTCCTCTCTCTCTCTCGTTCATGGTCAAGACCTCATCATCGACATCATTCGTCGAGCTCTCCGGCATCGGCTAGCTAGCCCACCGCCGCTCCTCCTCCTACTAACACCTAGTACTGTATAGATCCGCACGCCGCCGCGCCGCTCCCCGGAGATATTTTCGCTCTCCGCCGTCGCTGCAGCAGTAGATAGCTAAAAAGTGACGGCCTTTCTTTTTATGGGACTTGCGGATCTCGCTCTACTCTGGTCCTGGTTCAGCGCATCCTCTCAGCCGTCGCCGCCGCCGCCGCCGTCGCCCATGTCGTCCTGCCACGAGTGCCGCGCCCCACTGCAGTCCCCCGCGGTCTCCCGCTGCTGCCGGAGCTGCGGCCGGTGCTTCTGCAGCAAATGCATGCAGCACGACCGGCTCGGCGCCGCCGACCGGCCCGGCTTCTGCAGGTTCTGCTTCCGCGCCGTCTCGAGGGGCGGCGGCTCGCTTCCGGCCTCGCCCCTGCCCGGGATCCGCAACTCCCGCATCGTCCACCTGGCCGAGTCCTCCTCCTTCTCCTCTCCGCGATCCCTCTATTCTCGGTATACGACATTCGACACGACACGTTTCGGACACGGTGACATTTTCGGCATGAATTTTGGAGTGTCTGTGCTTCTTAGATTATGAGGTTATTATTATTATTATTATGTTAGTTTTGGTTTCTACTTATTTTAGTTTGGTTGCATTCTTTTTGTAGGAGTGACGAGGAAGAAGATGGTGAGTACAGTGGGAAGAACTATTTCACTCCTTCCAGTGATTTTTCTGATGTAGATTTGGTTAGTATTAGTACCGGTAATAACGAGTTATATAGTTACAAGTCCGCGAATTCTACCCCTTTGGATAGTCCCAGTAGAATCGGCGGCGATACCAGTCCTAGTCCTCTGGACCAGGACGCTCCCAGCTACTTTAGAAAAGCCGGGCCCGAGGCGGAGGACCTTTTAGATAACTCCGGGTACGACAACTTGTCGGTGTATAGGAACCACGAGACCCAGAAGGCCCAGCAGCCATTGGATTTTCAGAACAATAGGCTTATATGGGACCTTCCGCCGCCGGAGGATGAGAACGACGACCTGGAGACTGGGCTTTACTACGACGACGACGACGACGATTTTGGCAACTGCAACGCATTTGCATCCGGGAGCTTCGGGTGCGACTCTGTGGGCGTCAGGGAGAAGGCTGGCGACGCTAACAAGGATAATTTGAGGGATGCTGTACGCGGGCATTTCCGGGCGCTTGTGTCCCAGCTGCTGAAAGCGGAAGGGATCGCAGCTGGGGGCGATGGTGGCAGTGAGGGATGGTTGGACATAGTTACATCATTGGCGTGGCAAGCTGCGACCTATGTGAAGCTGGACACTAGCAGAGGTGGCAGCATGGATCCGGGTAATTATGTCAAAGTGAAGTGTATAGCATCTGGAAGGCCACACGATAGGTATACAACTTCTGCTTTTTTAATTTGTGCCTAGTTCTAATTCTAATTGTATGGTTTCGTGAGACTGATGGTGATACTATTCTTTGCAGCACCTTTGTAAAGGGAGTAGTTTGTACAAAAAATGTTAGACACAAACGCATGATTTCACAACACAAAAACCCAAGACTATTTATTTTGGGTGGAGCTTTGGAATACCAGAAAGTTCCAAATAGATTAGCATCGATTAATACTGTAATCGAACAGGTTAGATCCTGCATCCTTTTTTTTATTATATTGATTTTAAGTAACCTTTCTTTTACTTAATTGATATGGTATTTACAATTGAACAGGAAAGCGAACACCTTAAGGTGTCCGTTTCAAAGATAGAGGCCCATCGACCTAACGTACTTCTCGTAGAAAAAAGTGTATCCTCTTATGCTCAACAGTACCTTCTGACAAAAGAAATATCTTTGGTTCTGAATGTCAAGAAGCCACTTTTAGAAAGGATAGCTCGGTGCACTGGTGCTCAGATTGCTCCATCGGTTGATGATATTGCTTTGGCAAGATTGGGGAACTGTGAAATGTTTCGTGTGGAGAAGCTCTTTGAAGACTGCCCATTGAGTGACCATCCAAATAAGAAGTCCAGTAAAACACTGATGTTTTTTGAAGGTTGCCCAAGACGCTTAGGGTGCACGGTAATGATTACTTACTACCTTGCCTCTTTTTATTAATTTATTCCATGTATTCCATAGATGCAGAACTATTTATGATCGTCAAATATCTAGCTTGTTCCATCAGCATTTGTTGTTACTGCAATATTTAAGAGCTCCTATATTAATGTTTTTGGGTGGTTATTTTATATATTGAGGGATCTTTATAACATGATGAATTTGTTTTTCTTTTGGTAAATCAAATATCTAAATTTTGCAACAATTAGTTGATTCCTTGCACAATATTTTTGGAGCATACCTCAGTTGACGAAGAATAATAAACACGAGAGGAACCTGGGGTGAATCTGCAAAGGGATAGGTTCTTGATGTATGCAAATCCTCATCATTGGGGTCCCTGTAAAAATTGGCTGGGAATTTGCAGGGCATGCTTATCTGTGGCTATTTGGATCTGGAATGCACAGGTTCTGACGGGTCTGGATTTAGAAACAGGAATTTGGTGTATATTCAATTTGAAGTCAAGACCATCTTTCAGTAGATTATGTACATCATTATTTTTCCGGAAAGGATCAGTTTACAAAGAAATTCGACTTTCTAATATCTCAATTATGTCTCACATAACCATGCCAAATCACTTCCAACCATGTTCTGGGCCCATTTAGTACCTAGATATGTGAGGTCCATGTTAGGCATTAACATCAGGGAAATGTCCTGTTGGATACGTGTCAGACGCACATACGGTCATCTGGAGTAATATTTGTGCAACTTAGCAAGGAATTAGATATTGAACAATTAGACTTTTTATTCAGAACATTTTATGTTGCATCCTTCAAATCTTTAGTTTTACTTCATGAATCAAATCTTTCATTTTATTTCAATCATTACCTTTGTTGCACAAACATGGGAAAATGGTGTCTGTATCGAGTCCATACCAGTATCTGTGCAAATGTGACTACTTATTGCACCTATTTGAAAAATGTATGCATACAGTATGCATATTGTGTCCTTGTCCGTATAAATGTCTGTATTTCTGCAACATATCATCACCTGTGATTTTCTTTTCAGCGTGTTTTCTGAGAGTTCTATGAAGGGTCAAGAGCAATCATGTTGCTTATTATATATAGTTCCAGATCAACAGATGACCTACAGTGAAAACCAAGGTTCGAAATATTGGTATCGGTACTGGTACTGGAATGAGTACAGGACCATTCCTATGAATATTGGGATCGGCGGTTTCGGATCTAAGTATTGGATTTTTTTGGTATTGGAAAAACAAATAATTATTAACAAATAATTAAAAATTTTGAAAAAATATATATTTTATGCATAATTTTAATTACTTCCTGTGTTGTTTCTTGGTAGTTTTGAAATTGAATGAAATAGTAGTCACCCTTGTCAATTGGTTTACCTGTGATAGATAAGTTTTCTTCTTTTACAACCTTACTACGCTTTTATACCATTGTTGATTGGTATTTTTTGTTCAATTTTCTTTGCCGAATTGACCGGAGAAGAGACCTCCATTGTCGGGTACCGGTCAGTATGGGATCGGGACATGCCAAAACTGTATCGATATCAGCCATATCGGATCGGTATCGGCCGATAATGCAAACTATGCTGAAAACATCACTAATGTTCAGTATTTGGTTTTACCAGTTTATTAGTCACTGTGTTGCAAGTTTTTGGCTTCCCTGTTTCAGCTTATAATATTTATGTAGGTTCTTCTACGGGGTGATCGTGAAGAATTGAGGAAGGTTAAACATGTTGTTCAATATGCAAGCTTTGCTGCCCATCATCTCTCCCGTGAGACCTCTTTCCTTGCAGATGAAGGGGCCACACTTTCGAAGGTTCCTCCGAATGGTCCAATTGCCATACCAGCAAATCTGGTGAACTCTGATACTAGTATATCGAAGACTTCATCTATCCCTAATGCACACCAAACAATTGCGGAAGAACATAAAAAACTAAACACATGCATCAATGATGCCGGGAATTGCTTATTGCCATGCTCAGATATGTTGTCTCTACAAGAGGATATCATCTCTGATGTTATGCCTTGCTTGCCCCCTGCCCACTTTGAATTAGAAGGGCATCATTCTATTCGACCAAAGGAATCTTGTGAATTCTCAGATTCTCCTACTGATAAAGAATTGCCTCAAGGAGAAGTGGTTGAAAATACATTTGAAGAAGGGGGAGTTTTGGCAAATCATAGGCAACTCGGGAAATGTGACGAGGAAAAAATAATCTGCACGGATGGGGGAAATGAGACTCCTAGAGAATATTTCTCAGCTGCTGACAGTCAGAGCATCTTGGTATCTTTATCAACCACTTCTGTCCTAAAGGGCACCATGTGTGAACCTTCTCAACTTCTTCGCATCAAGTTTTATGGTAGTTTTGATAAGCCTCTAGGAAGATATCTGCGTGATGACTTATTTGATCAGGTAACTCTTCATGCTACTATGATGTGATTTATTGTATCGTTGGACCACCACTCTTCTCTAACAACATGCTTTACCTATATAACAGGCAGCTTGTTGTCGGTCTTGTAAAGAACCAGCAGAAGCCCATGTCCGGTGTTATACTCACCAGCATGGGAGTCTTACGATTAGCGTACAGCGACACCCTTCTATTAAGCTGCCTGGAGAACGAGATGGAAGGATATGGATGTGGCACCGGTGTCTGAAGTGTAAACATAAGGATGGAGTCCCACCTGCTGCTCGTAGAGTAGTCATGTCTGATGCTGCATGGGGCCTTTCATTTGGAAAATTTTTGGAGCTCAGTTTTTCAAACCATGCAACTGCTAATCGCATTGCGAGTTGTGGCCATTCTCTTCAAAAGGACTGCCTTCGGTTTTATGGGTACTAGCAGCATGAAAATTTTAAACTATCCAGATTCATGAGATTTAAGATATTATTTGTATCCTCAGAGTTTTCTCTATAACCTGTTAGAAGGTTTATATGTTGAGGAAGTGTAATAAGTGGAAATGCTTCTTCAATGCTTAATACGTTCCAACACACACACGTGTGTGTGCGTGTGTGTGTGTTTGTGTTAGAACGTATTAAGCATTGAAGAAGCATTCCAACATACACACGTGTGTGTGTGTGTCCAAAAGTTACAATTTGATTGGATCTTCTTAGCAAACATCTCCTGCTTTTGCTTTTAACTAAAGCTTGATCTTAGGTGATTTCTTTTCTTTGACAGGTTCGGAAGCATGATTGCCTTCTTTCGTTATGGTCCTGTGGATATTCTCTCCATTCAGTTGCCACCTCTGGTCTTGGGTTTCACTTGTGAAGTTCAGCAAGAATGGGCTAAAAGAGAGGCAGATGCAGTAATCTTTTGAACAACTCAATATATCATGTCATCAGATGTGTGTTGGCTACTCATTTCTTCTTCTTTTCTTTGCAGATCTCTAGGAAAATGGAACTCTTGCACTTGGAGGTTTTAATGTTCTTCAAAGAATTGAGCAGAAGATAATGGTCTCCGAGAATGAACCTACAAAAGCGAGCATATATAATTACATTGCGGAGCTAAGAAGTTTGCTTGAAAGGGAAAAGGATCAGTATTATGTAAGTTTTGTTTGGCACGATCTGGTAGCAGTCTCTTGGTTCCACAAAAGTTTGATTGCTTTATTTCCCACCTTATTGCAGATTTCTCTGCAGCTATCTGCCTCAGAGAATAGTCCCTCCTTCCAGGGAGAACTAGATATATTAGAGCTAAATCGATTGAGACGATGCCTCCTAATTGATTCCCACACATGGGATCGTCGACTCTGCCTTTTGGATTCATTTTCCAAGTCAGAAGGTTCTGTTTTGAAGCTCCGATCACAACTTGTGGAGGTTGCAGCTCACAACAGTCTAAGAGAATGCAGGGATGATTCAATCTGTAAAGATGTGAAGACGGGAAACCCTCCTCGAGAAATCCTCACGAAGTCATTGAGCACGTCAAAGCAACATGAGGACTTCAACTTGCATTTTAATTATGATTCGAATAATTTGATCGAAATGGACTGGTCGATCAATGTGGAGGGCTATATGGGCTTGGCCGGCCTCAACTTGGTTTCTGGTAACTCTTATCTAGGGGATAATGAAGCAAAGAAAGGTGGTGAAGCTTGCACTGGAACTTTGCTAGAGCGTGTACCATCTGCTGCATCCACATTATCTGATAAAATTGATTCCTTATGGAGTGGTAATCCAGAAACTGATTCGGTTGGAACAATTACCCTGATGGATAATCCACTCTATCGGAAGGTGCTTTCCCCTGTAAGAGTTAATTCTTTTGATTCTGCTTTAAGATTCCGGGATAGACTACATGTACGATCGTCTCCTGCTTCATTGCATTTGTCCTCAGTGAGATCATTTGATGCCTCTGGAGATATGGCTAGCATGGATTACTCGCAAAGATCTCCAAACTCAGTAAAAATATCAAATCTCCATCCAACTCATAACCCTGTTTTTATCTCATCGGCTGCACATATGATGGACGAGGGTGCTCGATTGCTACTACCTCAAACTGGCTCTGACGACGTGGTTATTGTGGTTTATGACAATGAACCCACAACAATTATATCCTACGCCATTAGTTCCCAGGAGCATGCAGACTTCATTAGCTCTAAATTGGATCAACATGAGGGATTTTGTGAGATTGGCAGGATCAACAGTTTTGGTAGACCATTAGTTTCCGAGTTTCAGTCAGATGATGAACCCCAAAGTTTGCGGAGGAATTTGTTTTTAGATCCCAAGGAGACTCATTTCAGGATATCATTTGATGACGATTCTTCAATTCCTTCGGACAAAGTGAAGTTCTCCGTGACTTGCTATTTTGCTAAGCAATTTGATGAACTTAGGAAGAAGTGCTGCCCAGATGAAGCAGATTTCTTGCGTTCTCTGAGCCGTTGCAAGAGATGGAATGCCCAAGGTGGTAAAAGCAATGTATATTTTGCTAAGACACTTGATGAGAGATTTATTATAAAGCAAGTTACCAAGACAGAGTTGGATTCTTTCGAGGACTTTGCTCCTGAATACTTCAACTATTTGATGGAGTCTATAAATTCTGGAAGCCCAACCTGCCTTGCTAAAGTCCTTGGTATTTATCAGGTATAGAATCTTGAAGTTATATTAATTAATTTTATTATGTATTGATATAATTATCATGGTGATATGTATCATATATGCATAATTTTGGGTACAATCTACATTTATTTTATTATTATTATTATTATTATTATTATTATTATATTTTTTCATTTTACTTTTGGTGCTTTAGGTGACTGTCAAGCACTTGAAAGGTGGGCGGGAGATGAAACTGGATTTGATGGTGATGGAGAATCTTTTCTTTGGGCGTAAATTGTCAAGGGTATACGATCTAAAAGGCTCGTCGCGGTCCCGTTATAATCCAAATACTTCTGGGGATGACAAAGTTCTGTTAGATCTTAATTTGTTAGAATCACTACAAACAAAGCCAATATTCCTGGGGAGCAAGGCCAAAAGGAGCTTGGAGCGAGCTATCTGGAATGATACATCATTTCTTGCGGTATAATTTCAGCACCTCTCAACTTATCTCTCTTTCATATTCCTCCTGTGTAGTCCATATTCTACTAGCTTCTAAATACCTGTCGTCTTTTTTCTTCCAAAACCCTCATCTCAAAAGATTCATACTTGCCTAGTATATCCGACTGACAAATTTTTAGGAATGTCATAGATTCAGTTAAATCGATTTAACATGTTCAATAAACTGTAAGGATTCAGGCAAGTTTTTCCTTCCACACTCTCAATATACAGCTGTAGAATTAGCGATGGATATGATTGCTTTGGAGTGTCTTGATATTTTGTCAAGCTTGAACTAAACAATGATGTCCGTACGTGCCTTCGTCACTGCCTTAGGAAATTAAGCACATTATTCTCATAGAAAATTTAGGTTTTGTAAATGTTTGACATGTAATTTAGTTTTTTGCCTGTTGTTACTTAGGTAATCTATGCATTATTCTCATGGAGAATTTGGGCTTGAGAGATGTCCAGTTTAGGTAGTTCTTACTGTTTTGCATGGGCTAAGACCTGACAGTTAACTTCTACAATTAGGCCCGCTGGATGGTTGACTTTAGTGGAAGCATTAGGATTAGTAGCTTCTGACCCTTGCCAACCAAATGACACAAGTACGTCTCTCCCCTAACGATGGAAGACCTTTTTCCCCCGAAACCATGTATTGGGCCTTCACAAATTCAGGAGGCTATGTTGATTTGTATGACAAAAGAAAATTTTGGGGGCGTAGTCCCTTTCTCTTTAGAAATTATGATCCATAACCTGTCGACTGTATGTTTAAATGCAGCTGCAATTGATCTCCACTAGTTTCCTATGCTTGTTGATTGGCCTCAAAACTTTATTGCAATCTCTTTATTGTTGTGGTTGCCGCCTTGCCCATTTCTATATAGCAAATTTCTAGATGATTGATTCATCTTGGCTTCTGCTTCACAGCCACAGTTCCTACAGAGTTGCAGTCAGATCTTTTGAAGTTGTGCTTCACCGGCAATACCATCAGTGTGAAATACTTTTAAGTTTTTTTTTTGCTGTCATGGGTGTCTTGGCGTCTTCAAGCACCTGCACAATATCCCAATTACATGAAGTCCCCGCCCCCATTTAGTAGACTAATATCAAATACCTCTATCTCACCTTCATTGAGGATGGCGTGACATGAATTCTAGTCATCTCACCTATATGGTGATTTTGATGATACCAGAATCCCGTTCTAGTGGACAGTATAAAATACCCCCATGTTGCGCTCATATTAGGTGGCGTGACTTGAATACTTATCACCTTGACGGTTTGACCTATATATTGATTTTGACAGCTGGTGAGAAAACACAACCTCAGCATTTTTACCTTCAATCCTTCGTAATTCATTTTGGCATACAACTAAGGCTTCCATCTGTCCGAGTTAATTCATGCATTTAGAACTCTCGATGAGAAAATCTTTGACTAAACCTGCACAATGTCCTGGGTGTGTATAGTCCTCTTCCCTCATTTAACGGACACTATAAATACCTCTGTGTTGCGCCCTGACATGAAGCCAACACAATATCTTTTTATAGTACCAGTTCAGTTACACGTATCAAAATATGCATGCATGTCATGGACGAAAACTCTGCAGTCCCACTTCGTAAATACTAGGTAATAAAGCTACTTAGCTGCCTGCTGCTACCAATATACCACCTCCCTATGTTAAATTAGTTGTTGCACCGGGAGCTGTTACGCCAGGTGCTGAAACATGGGTTCTTGCCACCTTCATATCATGTGTACGGAAATGTCCTTACTTCATATTGGCATAAACAACCAACTCTTCATCTGTTTAGATTAATTCATGCATTTGGGACTCTCCTCGATGACAAACTTTTTACTATGCCATGTGTCAATTTAAGTACAATTTCAGAGTAACTTCCCCTGGTCCATTAATACAACTGTTAAATACTATTCTGACTACTTTTATATCATTGGGACAATACTAAAAAGAATGTCACATGTTGCAAATCTTCAGAAATCGCAAGAAAGTTACTTGATTTTCATTGCAATTGTTTCTCCCAATTTTGATCTCTGATGTTTTCCCCTGTATTACATAAACATGGATTCGAACATATTGTTCAACACATGCACATCATGGAAATGCAACCAATTTTGGATAATCTTGCTTGTAACTTGATTTTCTTCTGATTCCAGTCTGTCGATGTCATGGACTATTCTTTACTAGTGGGTGTGGATGATGCACGAAAGGAGCTCGTTGTAGGAATCATAGACTTCATGAGGCAGTATACGTGGGACAAACACCTGGAAACATGGGTAAAAGCTGCCGGCATCCTAGGTGGACCAAAAAATGCATCCCCAACCGTCGTGTCGCCACTGCTGTACAAGAAGAGGTTCAGAAAAGCAATGTCCAAATATTTTCTGACGGTCCCGGATCAGTGGTCAGCTTCTTAATCGATCCTGCACTCTTTTACCTGTCCAAACTTGAATATTAGGAAAACCTAGTTGAAAGTAAATTAGCAAAGAGAAGTATTTTTTTTTGAATGTCTTTTTTTCTGAACCATGTTATCTGATTGGTTTGACCGAATCGCCCGTTGTATCAGAGCCATGGGATTACTAGATGGGTTTAACCCTGGACATCAAGCATGAGAACTGCAGTGTCCAGGCCATTGATGTTCCTTCTTTTATTTTGTACATTTTTATGAGTTGGTAATAGTTTTGCCTACAGTTGTATTTTATTTTGGATATTGAACAATGCATGTAAAAATGTTTATTGGGGAATTTGTTATTGGTGCCGGATAATATAGGAGTTAAAGCATTATGGATTGAAGTTTTAAAAGTTTTAAATAAGGACATGGTTTTTGGTAGTGTTACAGGCCGAATGGAATAAAATAAAAGTGATTTGGACAGCTGATCCCAAAATTTTAGATAATCATTAAGATGATTGGGTGAGTATAAATTGATGGTCAAGTATCCAGCAAAAGTCTGGCTGTCGGCACGGCACAGGGAGCCCTTGCCGGTGCTGGCAACGTGCCATATCTCTTGCCGGACATGGTTGTGGCAAAACGGTTGGGCGTACCTGCGGCGGGTGCGGATGATCTATGTTGCGACCCGCGGTGGGTACGCGGTGATCTTCTTCGTGTCTATGTTGTGTCTGCCCAATGGGTACACGGTGGTCTTCTTCGTGTCTGGCCAAGGGTATGGATGATCTATGTTGTGTCTGTCCAAGGACGACACAAATGGGTTTTATTTTCCTCCTTTCCACCTGACTGGGAGAGCAAGATTGGTAGGGTTCAATTTGACTTATTTGGATTATAAATCGTGATTAGTTAGATTAACTATTGGAACAAGATTCTAACTATGAACAAAATTATTGATATAATTATACAAAATCATCAAAAGATGCAAAGATTTACAAGTGAAGTTAAATGTTAGTTTTAGAATATACCGAAGATTCGTGTACTAATTCAGCAATAAAGAATTTGCATTCGTGTGCCGGAATCCAATGTTTGGTATTGGTGGAAAGCAGAAGAAGATTGATGCTGGATGAAAAAAGTTTTGTGGGCATCGCACCAACGTATATAAACACAATTTTAAATTCTTTTATTTGTATATTATACTAATAGTTATGCTTTTGTATTGTAGTGTTCTTGTATACTATATTTTTCGTAGCTTTTCGGTGTTGTTTAGACTTAATGACCATCCTAGATCTACATGCATTCGGCAGTGCTATATGGACGGCGGTTTGTGACTGCGATCCTGGCTCAAAGTCACGTGTCAATCCTCCATTGGAGGGCCCCTCGGAATTAGGGTGCATGGGGGGGGGGGGGGGGGGGGGGGGGGGGACAAAAAAGGAGTTTACGAGATGTATTCCCTATTTCATGTAGGAGACAATGTGATTATCTTATAGAGCCTCGGTTAATTATAATCTTTCTTGATGGTTTTAATAATAAGTTATATGAATAACAATTGAATATATATTTTTGAAATCCTACGCACACGCAATTGGAAACTCAAATCCTGCCGGTCCCTCTAGATGTCCGTTCCAACTACAATTATGCTAGAGAGCTTGGATATAATTGAATCATTTATTAACTTAGTTTAATCTTACCCATGACCTTTAGTCCTAGACCAAGCCAACTTAGGGACTTCTATAGTATCCCATCATTCCCCCAACCCTAGCATGACAAATTCCCATTTCTAATCTCCACTCTTTCTTATTCTTCCACCTCTTCTCTTCCCACCATGAGTAACTCTCGTTTTCTAGCTTTCGTTCTCTCCTCAAATTTTATATATATATATATATATATATATATATATATATATATATATATATATATATAAAACTCATCCAAGTATCCTCCAAATCTTTCTCAAATAATTTTCTCCACTTCCAATTTTTTTTTCAATATTTTTTCCATTTCCTTTTTCTATTTAGCCAAATTTAGTTGAATTCTTTGATGGTTATTGTGTTGACTGTACAGAAACCACCCAATCGGGACCAGTTACAGGATCGAACCAACATCTTAGACCCGAACGTGGCCCACAAATTATTTCAGTCCGTCTTCCTCCTTTACTGAAACCCTAAAAATAACCTAGATTTGTGTCCCGTCCTCGTTGGCCGACCAAGCCCCTCCGGCCATCATTAGGCCAAACCAACACCACCAAACTCCTCGCCTTCATCTCCTCTTCCCCTCAGACCTTCCCCTTTATCACGAACCTCTCCCAAATAACTAGATACGAGTACGTCAGTATTATAATGTTTATACCTCAAACCATATCCATAACTCTGTACAACATCAATATTAATAGATCATAAAAGACTGCTTACTAACTCATATACAAGACATGTATAATGATACAGATAAGAAAACAACAAACTAACAAATACAAAAACTAACAACTAGAATCCAACTACATAAAATAATGGTCATACTGACAATAAACCTGCTAAAAGGGAGTAACAACTAAAACAATAGGATACAAGACAACAAATATGCTACTCCTACAATGATCTTTAGAAGGACAGGGTCACTAGCATCTACCACTTCTTACTTCCACAAATCTCAAAGTAAGTCGTCTAAGCTACCGGGTCATGGCATCCATTCATGATTGAGCAAAGTATAAGGTGCTACATATCATAATATAAGTACTAACAAAAATATGACCAAACAATGACAGGAATCTATAGGACAAGATGACACGAATATGACAATGAGAGCAAGACCTAGACGATACTACATATATCAAAACTATGAACTAGCATGAAAACAATGTCGAACAATAATCATCACGTGTACAATGTATTTCAGAATACCAACTTTCTGCATGTCGAACATGTGTGGTGCATGAGTGACATCAAGAGGGAAGATAGTAAATAGTTTATACAGTACAAATTGACCACATGCTTACTAGCTAGTAATATAGTTTTTTTTTTCCCATCTCTCACAAGTAACATACTCACATTATGATAAGAAAGGAAAATTGATAAACACGCATCGAAGACGTGAGCATGAAACATAGTATAACATCAACGATAACTCTCGTGCAAAACTCGTGTATCCTGAATCAAGGTCTAGAACAACAATAGGAACATATCATATAACGTAACGTAACAAATACTTGCCGCAAAGACAACATCGTCACAGGACTGTGGTTAGTCTTTGTCTCACCAAACAATATTGTTACACATCGTGCATATATATTGATTGAGCCATGTTCGAACAACGTATCAGATTTTAGTGCGCTGCTTATAGGTCTTCAAATTACACGCCACGAAGATTTGATCCCGTATCATTAGGCGACCCTCAAGCTGGCTAGCACAGTAGCGTTGACAACTTTCCTCGCACTACTGACCCAGACTAATCATTCGGTGACCGGCTAAAGGATCTAGACTTGTTAGTAGAAAAATGTAAGAGGAAAATGGGAGGAAATGTGTAGTTTCTCTTTGCTTGGTACGAGAAGAAAAAGTGGACCGAAAGAATCTCTCCTAACCCACTAAATTCAATCCGTCCCAAAAATGAGAGAAAAAGTAAAAAAAAAGTGAGACTTGTATGATATATTACATAATTTGTGGTTATACCTATATAAATTATATTATTTAAAAAATTGTTCATCGAAGCCATATTTTGTCCGCTACACGAAAAAAGTATATATCTAGACAAAAAAAAAAAAAAAATACACTTATAGTTATAGGTGACATTTCTTATGATTTTTGGACTTCCTAGCAAATAATAAGACATGCGAAACTTTTCTAAAATTAAGATGGCTTCAAAGTAGGGGTGAGCATTCGGTTAATTCGGTTCAAACTGAACTGAATAATCGAAAATCGAATTGGACCGAAAATTGAATAAGCAAAACCAAAAGCGAACCGAATTGGCCCATAACCAAATCAAACCGAACCGAATTAAATCGGTTCGATTTTCGGTTTTTGGTTTATTTGCATTTTTTGTTAATATATATAGTATCTAAATATACCTAAATATATATATATATATATATATATATATATATATATATATATATATATATATATATATATATATATATATATATATATATATATAAGGAAATCAACACTATTATTAAGCCACAACAGGCAACAACAATTCAAACGGATTGCCGACCCCCCTTCTCCTCCCAACATAGAAGAGAGCAAAACAAACCCAAAAAGTATACCCCAAAATGAACAAAAAGTATACACCCCCCGAAGAAAAAGCAAAGAGGGATCAAAATCACCAAACAAAGCCCCAAACCTATGCCCTCTCCGACTTCACCCTTTGTCTGCACACTTCAAATATCACTTGGCTAGGCGTAAATGCATAGTGTTCGTATCTGAATTTGTTCCTAATCTTCCAAAGAACCCATATAATGGCCGTCGTCGTTATCCTAGCCTCCGTCGGTCTGGGGAGGCTCCACCAGATCCTGATATGCTCCATGAGATGCATTCTTGCTGGTGAAATACCCCTGAGCTCACCAAAGTGGTCCCAAACTGCACTAGCCGTACTCCTATCCGATAGCACGTGGAAAATAGTCTCCTTTGCTCTCAAGGCATAACAATGGCAGCCTATATCCGCCGCGATGCCCATCGCCCTAAGAACATCATCCGTAGGGAGCTTGTTTTTGATAGCCGGCCATAGAAGAATGCGCCACTTAAGAGGGATCCCCTTCCCCCAAATAACAGACAAAATAGGGTCGGGATCCCGACGCAGCCTGAACGCCTCCCAAGCCGAGTGAAGAGAGAAAACACCATTCAGTTCCGCCGCCCACACCACCCTATCGGCCTCCCCAGAAAGAAGTTCGACTCGATCGCGAATCTCGCCGCCACCACCTGCCCAAAATCCTCTGTCAGCGCCCGATTGTCCCAGTCCCTCTCATCTAGCCAATACTGAGCCGCACGTCCTGCCGCGGCCCCCGCCCACTCTAGCACCAGTAGCTCATCTCCCGCCCATCTCTCACGCGTAATGAAGAAGTCCCCTTGCCCGCCACCATGCGGATGTGATGCTCGCCTAGGAGTCTGCCCCTCACCGTCCTCTGCCTGTCACGTCCCGATCCAGAATCACCCGAATCATCATCCTCGCAGGGGTCATGATGCTGCACGAGCCTGGAGTTACGCTCGTGCAAGGCAAGATGACAAGTTCTCAAATGATTATCTTTGAGTTGATATTAACAACGAAAGAAAACAGAGTATACGAAACAATTCTCTTTATTGATATTCGAACTTGAGATTACAAAGGCTTTCGATAGCCCAACAATATATGCCAGATTGGATACAACATTCGGGTTCTCTTTTGCCCACAAAGAATTTCACCGTTCCATACATTATGCCTTCTATATCTCGGCCGCATTAATCATGTTGCAAGTCCGAGCGTCAATGCGATCACACGCTTCAATACGCTTCGGCATTCCAAGCCTCTGTGCGATCAAGCAAAGCTTCGTCGCGAGCAATCCATTTTTTGCACCCTGCATGAAAGCTGGTGGGGGATCAGTACGTTTGTCCTCGCATGTACTGATGTAAATATCTTCTTTCTAAACCGACATTATAGTTTTTATGTTAAATCATGCAACTTAGCTTATGATCTTGCTATATTCTCCTTAGGGTCAATTTTATGGCATATTCGAAAGCGATAAAGTATGTTATCATGGCAAGCATGTTATTCGAATTGAATAGGCAAGCAGACAAGCAATCTCGTGTTTGTTTCGTGGTGCGACTTCTTACCAAGTCGACGCACTCGCCCTTGCACTGACGCAAGGTGAATACGCCCCATTCCTTCCATGTCATGTTATAAGTGCTCTCTATGCAGGATCTATGTGTGCAGGACACATACGTGTCTATACTTTCAATCCATCATTTCTTAACTATATGAAGGTCTTGGCGTATCCGCGCCAGAATGGACTAAAGGTGTTTCTTTTTCTGTTTTCCTTTCTTTCTTTTCTTTCTTTCTTTTCTTTCTCGAATTGGGTAGCCCGGCGCCTCTCGTAGTGGGTTGTTGTCCCAATTACGGAGATCTACCGTTGCATACTATCATTTGCGGTTTTTCACATCTCACTAAGCGGTCGCTAATCGTCTTACGGATGTGTGCCTATCAAATATTATATCCCTCCTAGGCCGAACGGTCCCGGTTGTCACGACCCGCACCCAGTATAGGGGCACGAGAAGTGGGTACGTCCAGCCTACGCCGCAGTGTCGGCGGTAGTAAGCTGTCCTAGGTTGGTAACTAATCTCATGCAGTGAATATAAAAAGTACTTGTCCAGATATCAGCTCCGAATGGAGGGCAAGTAAAGGGTATGATCTACTCAAACACAGTCTAAACACGAAAAGATAACACAGAAGTTATACCTAAGGAATTAAAGACAACAACAACTAACTACTAAAATAATACACCAATATCTCAAACCAACTTAATACAGACTCAATATCTTAACTTTAATACAACAAGCCAAAACATGAAAGCTAAAGTAGTCTACTAGCTAATCTCCTGAATCACTCCTGAGAGTCGGGACCAAAGGTAGCTAATCCCTCGCCAGGTCCATGGTAAGCAGGGCATGTGTCCTCAGGATTATCATCTGTAATATTTTCAACAGGTCCAATCAGGACGGGAACGAGTACAACTCATCTAGAAAAACCCAAGTAAATGACAAAGAACTATAAAGCAGTTATAGACAGTTTTATTGATGAGCATGGCAGTTTTATACAGGTAATGATGACATAGAGAGGCAGTAAGATACAAGAAAAGAAAGGTAACTAGAACAAGAGAAGAATCATGGCAATGAAGACTGTAATAAAAACTAACTGAACTAGAATAATATGTACGAGTCCAGACAGTACGATATAAGTCTAAAATAATCCCAGTGTGAGTCCAGTCCATATAATCCGATACCAGATGATTTCCAGTACAAGATGAGTCCAACAGTGATCAATGAAACCAGGGTGAGTCCAACTATGATCTAACAGTGTGTTTTAAAATACCGAGGTCGACATGTAAATGGCTGTAGGTATCAGGCACATCTTTCACTGATCAGGCAAGAGATGGCTATGCTTCCGGTAGATTCCTGTAGGAGATTCCAGATTTGGGGTATGTCTACATGTCTTACTCAATATTTCCCCGCCCAGCAAGTGAATCCAAAATCGACAAAAAGAATCGAGATGAGTCTGGCCAATACATGATGATTCCAGAAATGATTTCGGAATGATACTAATGACTCCAGTAATAGAGGCCAGCAAGTAAGGTATGTGTCAATACATGAATCCAGAAATATCCATACGTGTTGATACATAGAATCACATAGAACTAACTAGAACTGAAATACAGTAATCGACAAATAAATGAGAGAATTATCAGAGAATGTACTCGCCTGTTACTCTGGAAAGAGTAGTGTAATATCAGATGTCTGTACCAAGGTCACAATGTCCTAAAATAGAGCAATACAGTTATGACATGTCCAAAATGAAGGTAAATGAAATCTACGATACAATCTATATAAATTCTAAGCCAATCTAGGTCAAAGTCAAACTTGGTCAACACTACAGTCAAACTAAGTCATACTAGGTCACAAGAAGTTAAACTAAGTCATACAAGGTCAAACAAAGTTAAACAAGTCTAATCTAGGTTAAAGTCAACCCTTGGTCAAATATTCTAGCCAAACTAGTCAAGTTATCTAGGGCTTAGTCAATAATGGTCAGATTAGTCAATACTAGTCAACATGGTCAAAGTCTAGGTCAATCTTAGACTAACTAAGGTTTTGGTTAATCATAGACTAGTCAATAAGATAATTAGGTTAATCTTGACTAATGGTCAACATCCAGTCAAACCCTATAAGGCTAACTCAAAACCAAACATAGGCTAACCTGTCTTAGGATACCTAAGATACTATACTACAATAAAGTATATCTCATGAAATATATATAGTACAATACCAACCTTAATCCTGTAATCAAGCTAATCCTATTCTCCAACTCAAGTCATGACTCAACTCTAAGTATCTCACTTAACCCCATACATATCTTCATCTATATAGGATTACCCTCATAATCCATATGGTCAACCTAATCATCTAGTTTAGGGTTTAGTCAAACCTTAGTCATTAAGTCCTCTTAAGTCTATCCAAGCCATTTCTAGGTCAATTAGGTCATGGTTTGACCTATAGTTGACTTTGGTCAACAATGGTCAATTACCTAGTCAAACTATGTCTACTAGTCAACTAGTTAAACTAGTCATTTTAGGTCAATCCTAGTCAATTCTAGGTTAACTAGGTCAACTTTGACCTAAGGCTGACTTTGGTCAACCCTTAGTCAACAAGGGTCAACAAGTTGGGTTTTGGGCCATTAGGACTAGCCCCAAGCCATAGGCTAATAATCTTGGCCATAGGCCATAGTCATGGGATTTCATAGAACCTATACCTAGTAGTTATACATATATTTATATATCTATATATATAGAATCTATCTACCTACTACCCATATGTCAAAATAGGAATACTATATATAATACAACCCACATACATATATATATATAATATCACTACATGAGAACTAATACAAATATATATATATCATATATATATACACATATATATTTATATATATATATAAAACCTATTTATATATTACATATATATATATAGAGAGAGGGAAGAGAGAGAGGGATATAGAGTGAGAGAGTGAGAATGAGAGAGAGAGAGCTAGACTGGACACACAGGAAAAGGGGGGTGGGGTTCCAGAATTCCTGGAACAGAAATTCAGTCCTCAAACACACATAATACACACACACCCACAGTCCATATATACATACATATGTATATACACACAACTCCCTATATACACTACCAAATACCCCCAAAATTCACCCACACTCACACATACATATATACTACGTATATATGTACTAAAATACACTCATACAATGTATAAATCATATTAAAATTGGTTTTGAAATTCGTTTTTACAAAACTGGAAAATATCCTAAAATCAGGAAAATAGGGACTGTACATTGGTAATATAGGTAACTCGATTTACACTCACCAAACCGAGCTAAGGCTCGAACCCAAGGGTTGGTAACACTAGCCCCTAGTGTCCTCTAGTGTCTAGGGGGACTGACACGACACCACGACACATTTCGACGTGTCCACGACTCACAAAACCCAATCGGGTAAACTCTGATACACACGCACACACACAGTATCGTGCACGCGTACAAATCACCCTAGGACACGACACACACACTCTCGTGCACGAATGTTCACCTAGGGGTTGTGCACGTGTCCAACACCCTGCACCGTGTCCACGTTGATCCAGGACACGGTACGAAGACCGTATCAGTCGTGAAAATACGACTGATACGCGCGTTTCAGACCGCGTCGTGCACGCGGTCGTGCGTCTCGTGTTCGCAACACAGAACACGACACACCATGTGCTCGTGTCCACGTGTTCGCCCCATGATGGGCTACACACTCGTGTCACCACGAGGTGCCCAAGTGTCGTGTCCACGCGACACGACATACGCGAAGTTGGCCCCCGCGCGCGTGTGCGCTGACAGTGCACGACCAGTGCACGTGTCCGTGCTCTCTCGACATGACACCAACGTGTCTCAAACTCGAGGGGGGCATGTCAGAGGTTGCCCCCTCCTCTGTGTCAATTTTCACGTGTCCACGTGTCCCACAGTGTCCGTGCTAAGTGTCGAGTAGCAGGACATGCACGCGTGGCCTCGTGCTGCGAGTTCGTGTCCATTTTGGACACGGACACAGCACAGAAATGTGCTCAGTCAAGTTGTTTTGTGATCAGCAAGTCTAGGGCTACTAGGTTATGTAATTTGTTTTACAAAAACACAAAAACAAGTCCATTGTGGCATTTCACCAAACAAGGGTTTAAGGCTTAGGATACGTGTCCGATACGGACACCAAACCAAGTCTAAATCCTACCAAACTTGACCCACAGTTCCCTTATACCTAGATGCATGCAAATATGAAGAGAAAACACAAAATTAACATGGTTTGAGGGTATTTACCTATGAGTGCAAAATCCTCAATATTAGGCCTTTTTGAATGAAAACCCCCTTCAACTCCTAATGTCCAAAGCTCCACAAATCCTTGCTAGCAAGCCATAACTAGTATCCTCTAGTGTAGGGAAGTCTAATGCAAGAAACTAGGCTCAATTTGGAGTCCAAATGATTAAGTGGTGAGGGTGTGAAGTTGTGGAAAAAATAGGTTTTTAGTGTATGTAAAAAAAATGACATGAATGAAGCGGGGGGGGGGGGGGGGGTGTTTATATAGGATGGGGGTAGGGTGTTGGCTGCCATGGGGGGTAGGGGGTAGATATTTAGGGTTTATCCACCTAGCAAAACTTAGCTCCTAAGTCTTTGACTAAGGGGATAGATATTTTAGGTTTCTAAAATATCTAAGAAAGTAATATCTTAGATATTTCCAACCTAAGATATTTACACATAGGTTAACATCTAACATTAGCCTCCTAGGTTAGTGACTAATCTCTAGGTTAGGGTAAACTAGGTTAGGAGCTAACATGACACTAATCAACTAATTAAATAATAATAAAAACACATAAATCCAAATAATTTCAAATAAATCCTAAAAAATTACCAAAATACCCTTTAGGCTAAAAAGCCCTAATTTGATGTTCTAAACCTATGGCTAGGCTCACATGATCATGGTTAGTCTCTAGGTTATGAAATCTCTAGGGTTTATACTAGGGTTACACTAGTAAAATCACAAAGTCATAAGCCATGACTTAGAAAATAGTTTTAAATTAACTAAAATTACCAAAAAAATCATATCATGACTAAAACACCATTAATAAATAATAAAAATAATAAATTTTCAAAAATACTCTAATTTCAGAAAACTGGGTCTTACAAGTCTACCCTCCTTAGAAAAATTTTGTCCTCGAAATTAAGATAGTCGTACTCCTTCTAGGTCAAACCCCCAGTCAATCAAAGTCAAAAAGATAACATGCAATCATAGTCCTACTGGTCGTGATTCCACGGTCTTGAACAGGGTAACTACACTATCTAGTATATCACAAGCATATCCTGACAGGTACTAATGGAATCATACAACAAGATGGGAAAGGAAGGACAGAAAAGACAAACCTGCTAACCCGTCACCTACAGCGTTGGTCTCCTCGACCGTCATCGCAAAAGCTCCACCCCTCTGGTGCTGAGCTACAGGTGGCCTAGCCCCCATATAAGGAGGTGCAATAGGACAATCTATCTTCTGGTGAGTATCAGACCCACAGGTATAGCAAACCTTCAGCCTCTTCCTACACTGCTCCCTGATGTGTCCCTGCTTCCTGCAGTATGAACAACTGATCGTCTTCGGGTCCTGACCCCGATACTGATGCTATACCTGCTGAAATGGCCTCTGCTGCCGGGGTCCCGGGGCTCTAACTGGCAGGGTCGAATGATGTGGTGTGGGTGGATGATATGTCTGTTGGTGCAGCGTCGGCACTTTCTGCTGGAAAGCCTGACGCTTGGAGGGTCCATCAATGTGTACAGAAACCGGCCTCTTGCAAGACAGAAGACGGTCCTCGATACTCCGGGCTAACTCTAAGCTCTGGTAGTAGTCAGTCATACCGTTTGCCACTATAAGAATGCCAATGTCTGGAACTAGACCACGGCAAAACCTACGCATCATCTCCTCAGGGTCAGCAACTAGACTAGGAGCAAAACGGCTCAGGCGACTAAACTCTGCCGTATACTCGTCGACAGAACGGTTCCCCTGCTGGATGTTCTGGAATCGTAGCCCCATGGCTACCCTAGCGGTGGTCGAGAAGAATTTCTTCTTGAACTGGGTCTTGAACTAATCCCAAGTGGCTCTCCCTCTCGCGAATAACGGCTCATTCCGGAACCAAACTCCTGCCAAGTCTATCAGCAAAAATCCCGATGCCTCGACCTGGAGGTCATCCGGCATCCTAACTCCAATGAGCTTCCTCTCTACCGAGTCTAACCAGTCATCTGCTACTACTATGCCCTCAGTCCCTAAGAACTCCTTGGGATTCAGACCCATGAAGTCCTTGATCGTCCCTGCTCTCTGCCGCGGCTCTACAGGTGGTGAGACCACGGTACGTCCCTCAGAATGCTCCATGCTCTGGCGGAGTAGGGTGGTCTGCTCCTGATGGGTTGCTAGGAACCCCTGGATCAGAATGAGCAGTTGGTTCTCGTCGAGTGTGACGGAAGCCTGGGTAGGTATAGTGATAGGGGGTGGTGGAAGTTTTGGGTCCTGCTGGGCCTGTGAGGTGGAAGGTGGTTGTGGTATCTGGGTCTGTGGATCTGTGGAGTGGGGGAATGTGGTAGGTGGAGGTGGAGGTGTATCAGTCAACTGGTCAGCTGACTGGATGGGGAGCGTGCCATTCTCAGGTGAGACATACCGAGATGAACGAGTAAGCACCATCTAATTACAATAAAAAGACTTATAAGGACTCTTTAAAGCAAAACAATCATAGACAAGAAAATCAAATTATAATAGCAAGCATGGGATGTATTTCCTATGTTGCAATCCTAGTATTCCTCTAGGTGTTCTAAGCGTCATTCCTAATGTTGTCTAATTACCTTAAGTTCCTAATTGCAGGCATTCCAAGCCTCTGTGCGATCAAGCAAAGCTTCGTCGCGAGCAATCCATTTTTTGCACCCTGCATGAAAGCTGGTGGGGGATCAGTACGTTTGTCCTCGCATGTACTGATGTAAATATCTTCTTTCTAAACCGACATTATAGTTTTTATGTTGAATCATGCAACTTAGCTTATGATCTTGCTATATTCTCCTTAGGGTCAATTTTATGGCATATTCGAAAGCGATAAAGTATGTTATCATGGCAAGCATGTTATTCGAATTGAATAGGCAAGCAGACAAGCAATCTCGTGTTTGTTTCGTGGTGCAACTTCTTACCAAGTCGACGCACTCGCCCTTGCACTGACGCAAGGTGAATACGCCCCATTCCTTCCATGTCATGTTATAAGTGCTCACTATGCAGGATCTATGTGTGCAGGACACATACGTGCCTATACTTTCAATCCATCATTTCTTAACTATATGAAGGTCTTGGCGTATCCGCGCCAGAATGGACTAAAGGTGTTTCTTTTTCTGTTTTCCTTTCTTTCTTTTCTCTCTTTCTTTTCTTTCTCGAATTGGGTAGCCCGGCGCCTCTCGTAGTGGGTTGTTGTCCCGATTACGGAGATCTACTGTTGCATACTATCATTTACGGTTTTTCACATCTCACTAAGCGGTCGCTAATCGTCTTACGGATGTCTGCCTATCAAATATTATATCCCTCCTAGGCCGAACGGTCCCGGTTGTCACGACCCGCACCCAGTATAGGGGCACGAGAAGTGGGTACGTCCAGCCTACGCCGCAGTGTCGGTGGTAGTAAGCTGTCCTAGGTTGGTAACTAATCTCATGCAGTGAATATAAAAAGTACTTGTCCAGATATCAGCTCCGAATGGAGGGCAAGTAAAGGGTATGATCTACTCAAACACAGTCTAAACACGAAAAGATAACACAGAAGTTATACCTAAGGAATTAAAGACAACAACAACTAACTACTAAAATAATACACCAATATCTCAAACCAACTTAATACAGACTCAATATCTTAACTTTAATACAACAAGCCAAAACATGAAAGCTAAAGTAGTCTACTAGCTAATCTCCTGAATCACTCCTGAGAGTCGGGACCAAAGGTAGCTAATCCCTCGCCAGGTCCATGGTAAGCAGGGCATGTGTCCTCAGGATTATCATCTGTAATATTTTCAACAGGTCCAATCAGGACGGGAACGAGTACAACTCATCTAGAAAAACCCAAGTAAATGACAAAGAACTATAAAGCAGTTATAGATAGTTTTATTGATGAGCATGGCAGTTTTATACAGGTAATGATGACATAGAGAGGCAGTAAGATACAAAAAAAGAAAGGTAACTAGAACAAGAGAAGAATCATGGCAATGAAGACTGTAATAAAAACTAACTGAACTAGAATAATATGTACGAGTCCAGACAGTACGATATAAGTCTAAAATAATCCCAGTGTGAGTCCAGTCCATATAATCCGATACCAGATGATTTCCAGTACAAGATGAGTCCAACAGTGATCAATGAAACCAGGGTGAGTCCAACTATGATCTAACAGTGTGTTTTAAAATACCGAGGTCGACATGTAAACGGCTGTAGGTATCAGGCACATCTCTCACTGATCATGCAAGAGATGGCTATGCTTCCGGTAGATTCATGTAGGAGATTCCGGATTTGGGGTATGTCTACATGTCTTACTCAATATTTCCCCGCCCAGCAAGTGAATCCAAAATCGACAAAAAGAATCGAGATGAGTCTGGCCAATACGTGATGATTCCAGAAATGATTTCGGAATGATACTAATGACTCCAGTAATAGAGGCCAGCAAGTAAGGTATGTGTCGATACATGAATCCAGAAATATCTATACGTGTTGATACAGAGAATCACATAGAACTAACTAGAACTGAAATACAGTAATCGACAAATAAATGAGAGAATTATCAGAGAATGTACTCGCCTGTTACTCTGGAAAGAGTAGTGTAATATCAGATGTCTGTACCAAGGTCACAATGTCCTAAAATAGAGCAATACAGTTATGACATGTCCAAAATGAAGGTAAATAAAATCTACGATGCAATCTATATGAATTCTAAGCCAATCTAGGTCAAAGTCAAACTTGGTCAACACTACAGTCAAACTAAGTCATACTAGGTCACAAGAAGTTAAACTAAGTCATACAAGGTCAAACAAAGTTAAACAAGTCTAATCTAGGTTAAAGTCAACCCTTGGTCAAATATTCTAGCCAAACTAGTCAAGTTATCTAGGGCTTAGTCAATAATGGTCAGATTAGTCAATACTAGTCAACATGGTCAAAGTCTAGGTTAATCTTAGACTAACTAAGGTTTTGGTTAATCATAGACTAGTCAATAAGACAATTAGGTTAATCTTGACTAATGGTCAACATCCAGTCAAACCCTATAAGGCTAACTCAAAACCAAACATAGGCTAACCTGTCTTAGGATACCTAAGATACTATACTACAATAAAGTATATCTCATGAAATATATATAGTACAATACCAACCTTAATCCTGTAATCAAGCTAATCCTATTCTCCAACTCAAGTCATGACTCAACTCTAAGTATCTCACTTAACCCCATACATATCTTCATCTATAGGATTACCCTCATAATCCATATGGTCAACCTAATCATCTAGTTTAGGGTTTAGTCAAACCTTAGTCATTAAGTCCTCTTAAGTCTATCCAAGCCATTTCTAGGTCAATTAGGTCATGGTTTGACCTATAGTTGACTTTGGTCAACAATGGTCAATTACCTAGTCAAACTATGTCTACTAGTCAACTAGTTAAACTAGTCATTTTAGGTCAATCCTAGTCAATTCTAGGTTAACTAGGTCAACTTTGACCTAAGGTTGACTTTGGTCAACCCTTAGTCAACAAGGGTCAACAAGTTGGGTTTTGGGCCATTAGGACTAGCCCCAAGCCATAGGCTAATAATCTTGGCCATAGGCCATAGTCATGGGGTTTCATAGAACCTATACCTAGTAGTTATACATATATTTATATATCTATATATATAGACTCTATCTACCTACTACCCATATGTCAAAATAGGAATACTATATATAATACAACCCACATACATATATATATATAATATCACTACATGAGAACTAATACAAATATATATATATATCATATATATATATACACATATATATTTATATATATATAAAACCTATTTATATATTACATATATATATATATATATATATATATATATATATAGAGAGAGAGAGAGGGAAGAGAGAGAGGGATATAGAGTGAGAGAGTGAGAAGGAGAGAGAGAGCTAGACTGGACACACAGGAAAAGGGGGGTGGGGTTCCAAAATTCCTGGAACAGGAATTCAGTCCTCAAACACACACAATACACACACACCCACAGTCCATATATACACACATATGTATATACACACAACTCCCTATATACACTACCAAATACCCCCAAAATTCACCCACACTCACACATACATATATACTATGTATATATGTACTAAAATACACTCATACAATGTATAAATCATATTAAAATTGGTTTTGAAATTCGTTTTTACAAAACTGGAAAATATCCTAAAATCAGGAAAATAGGGACTGTGCATTGGTAATATAGGTAACTCGATTTACACTCACCAAACCGAGCTAAGGCTCGAACCCAAGGGTTGGTAACACTAGCCCCTAGTGTCCTCTAGTGTCTCGGTGGACTGACACGACACCACGACACATTTCGACGTGTCCACGACTCACAAAACCCAATCGGGTAAACTCTGATACACACGTACACACACAGTATCGTGCACGCGTGCAAATCATCCTAGGACACGACACACACACTCTCGTGCACGAATGTTCACCTAGGGGTTGTGCACGTGTCCAACACCCTGCACCGTGTCCACGTTGATCCAGGACACGGTACGAAGACCGTATCAGTCGTGAAAACACGACTGATACGCGCGTTTCAGACCGCGTCGTGCACGCGGTCGTGCGTCTCATGTTTGCGACACAGGACACGACACACCACGTGCTCGTGTCCACGTGTTCGCCCCATGATGGGCTACACACTCGTGTCACCACGAGGTGCCCAAGTGTCGTGTCCACGCGACACGACATGCGCGAAGTTGGCCCCTGCGCGCGTGTGCGCTGACAGTGCACGACCAGTGCACGTGTCCGTGCTCTCTCGACACGACACCAACGTGTCTCAAACTCGAGGGGGGGGGTATGTCAGAGGTTGCCCCCTCCTCTGTGTCAATTTTCACGTGTCCACGTGTCCCACAGTGTCCGTGCTAAGTGTCGAGTAGCAGGACATGTACGCGTGGCCTCGTGCTACGAGTTCGTGTCCATTTTGGACACGGACACAGCACAGAAATGTGCTCAGTCAAGTTGTTTTGTGATCAGCAAGTCTAGGGCTACTAGGTTATGTAATTTGTTTTACAAAAACACAAAAACAAGTCCATTGTGACATTTCACCAAACAAGGGTTTAAGGCTTAGGATACGTGTCCGATACGGACACCAAACCATGTCTAAATCCTACCAAACTTGACCCACAGTTCCCTTATACCTAGATGCATGCAAATATGAAGAGAAAACACAAAATTAACATGGTTTGAGGGTATTTACCTATGAGTGCAAAATCCTCAATATTAGGCCTTTTTGAATGAAAACTCCCTTCAACTCCCAATGTCCAAAGCTCCACAAATCCTTACTAGCAAGCCATAACTAGTATCCTCTAGTGTAGGGGAGTCTAATGCAAGAAACTAGGCTCAATTTGGAGTCCAAATGATTAAGTGGTGAGGGTGTGAAGTTGTGGGAAAAATAGGTTTTTAGTGTATGTAAAAAAAATGACATGAATGAAGGGGAGGGGGGGTGTTTATATAGGATGGGGGTAGGGTGTTGGCTGCCATGGGGGGTAGGGGGTAGATATTTAGGGTTTATCCACCTAGCAAAACTTAGCTCCTAAGTCTTTGACTAAGGGGATAGATATTTTAGGTTTCTAAAATATCTAAGAAAGTAATATCTTAGATATTTCCAACCTAAGATATTTACACATAGGTTAACATCTAACATTAGCCTCCTAGGTTAGTGACTAATCTCTAGGTTAGGGTAAACTAGGTTAGGAGCTAACATGACACTAATCAACTAATTAAATAATAATAAAAACACATAAATCCAAATAATTCCAAATAAATCCTAGAAAATTACCAAAATACCCTTTAGGCTAAAAAGCCTAATTTGATGTTCTAAACCTATGGCTAGGCTCACATGATCATGATTAGTCTCTAGGTTATGAAATCTCTAGGGTTTACACTAGGGTTACACTAGTAAAATCACAAAGTCATAAGCCATGACTTAGAAAATAGTTTTAAATTAACTAAAATCACCAAAAAAATCATATCATGACTAAAACACCATTAATAAATAATAAAAATAATAAATTTTCAAAAATACTCCAATTTCAGAAAACTGGGTCTTACACCGGTGCCCCTGCACAGCCCGTTCGGAGGGAACATACCGTGTACGAAAGATTATCTCAATTATCTCTCATCCATTCTATTCGACCATGCAACGCCCTATTATTCAAACAACCAAGCATAGTCTTGAGTCCGAGACTTAGACTTTATCATCTCGTATTTTTTCCGTTAACTTTCTATGTTTTTATATTTCATACTTCGTTTCAATGTTCAATGGCATCATGCCTCAACTCAATATTCGTCAACCGAACAACCCGAAGGTCCCGAACACCTTTCGAGGCATCATGTCATATATGACAGTTCCGTTACATTCATGCCACAACTGTATTCTTTCGCAATGAAGCCATTTTTTATGATCTTGTGCACGTAGGCACGTTCGGACAAATTTATCATCTTTCATTCGCATCGTGCACTTGTTGCACGCATCGAAGCCGTATTTCCATGTTCTATGCCTTAGTATTCAATGTTCATGGCTTGCACGCCAGGACGCTCACCTATTGTCATTCAATGTGCTAGCCTTTTCTAACTCGTACACGAAGGCACGGAATGGCTCGTGCACGAAGGCACTCGCTGAATATAGTTATCTCATGTTCTTGCGACTTGTGCACCGAGGCACTCGCCTTTAAGATATCCAATGTCCCATAGCGACTCGTGCATATGATGCATATTTTTATTTCAATTGTTCTAACTAGTGTTCGACACACACTACGATTTATCTTCCGATCGGACCACGCCCGTGGCGTCGATAGGTTAACTTAGCATACAATAATATATTCTGACTTAGGCATGAAGGAGTCAAAAGAAGAGTCAATCCTCCCACCTTGAGTCAATATGCCTTATCGTTTCGCCGAGCCGATGCGGTTCGATTTTATAGCTTTGTTGCACGACCAAATCTCCTGACTTAGCCATTCGAGCACTTCATGCTTCATTGAATTATACGTCCGATTTGGCTTACCGTGCCCAAGCCCCAGCCCGTTGCAAGGCGGTGATTTGGTTTCGCGGACCCCTTTCTGAATAAGGCAAAATTTTAACATCTAATATTTCAGCGTAAACGTATAGCCTGCACATGAAACCAACAAAAATCAATACTTGTATCGATTCGAACTTGCACTTTGGTCGATTCGATTTCTTAGAATCTTCGAACCGTCTTAATGCACTTATCCTTCGGGGCAACGCGGCACTTCACATCGATTCAACTCGATGTGTTTCTTTGGGACAATACAACTCTTCGTATCGACTTATATTCGATGCATTGCTCGGGACAACGTAACTCTCGTATCATTTTGTATCGATATATTTTATTCGGTCAACATGACTCGTTGAGTCAACGTCTCAGCGTAATACGCCGGACGGAGCGGGACATTATAGAATATACAACTCAAAACAAGGTTCGTCCTCGAACCAAAACCAATACTTCGATTAAGTGTTTTATAGATCGTTTTACGATCTCGTCCTACCCATGTTGTTCAGTTTCACACTATCTTGCAAGCTTTTCATTAACATTTCAAAGTCTTTCCTACAGCTCGATTTGAATTTGTATACAACTCGATTTGGATCCGTACCTATATTCAAGGCGTCCCAGAGATATATGTATTTCGACCAAGTCCAGTGGTAGCAAATTGGAATAAAGCTAACAGAAAATTTTAATCCTATGCTTGTCATCTCGTACTCTCGATCGGACTTGGGCTCTAGTGCTTGTTTCTTGAAATTCCATTGCATATGCATATTGATACACACGCGGTCATCCAACAAAAGTCAAGACACACGATACGATTCAAAAATCGTACTTCTCACTTTGCAATTTTTATCGGGACTATCAATTCTATATGTCGCATCAAGCCGTTGCGCATCCGATCACAACGAGTCTCCGCAACGCCTTGCGCTCGACGTCGCCACCAAACTATTTTTGAAGTCTGGCTATGTAATTATCTTGATACGATTTCCATTGTTGACTTGCAATACATCAACATTCAGGACTACGCCCGCTAGGTTACTTACCTAGACACCGTGCTTAACTTCTTCCGACGCAACTTTAAATTGACATTGTACGAAGGCCACAATCTATCCGACACAACAGTTTAATTCGAGTCGACAATGCTCAAGGCAACGATTAGCCTTAAAACGAATGTCTTTACGATGTATCTTACATTCGATTCCTAACTAGTAGGAATTCACTAGCCAAATTCTCAACTTATCCGTCTCGCAACATCGAATATAAGTTCGATTCACGCAAGCTCAATTGCAAAGTGAATCTGAATCTAACGACATAACTCATAAGTCATTTCCTTATCGTTCTCTCTCTTGCATAGCACGATTCTCACAATCACCTATCCGAATCACCAAGTTCGTTGGTGAATTTCTAATTCGATCGTCGACCAACATAACCATTCAAGCATTCATCCGACGAATACTCAAAATCTATATCTTTCTCAGTCAAAAGCTGTTCCAACAATTCTCGATCGTCTAGACTTATCGTCAACATGCACCACATTTTCTTTCTTGATACAATTTCATATGCGACATCGCATGGGTCATCTTACGGTCTGCAACATTCAATTTGATTTGGCGGACAAGTCTTCTAGGACAGCTGCCCCGAAGCTACGCTCGATAATTGTGGATTATTAACGAATGACAATTTACTACGAACCATGTTATATCTTATTTTGGAGCCAAAGCATGTTTCGACGATTTCTATGTGACTACCCAATTTCGGATAAAACTATATCTATCGGCGCAACTGATGCGCAACTATCCTCCGAGTAAGGTCATGCACTACCGTTGATGATTTTGCTATTTACGAAGCATCTCCTCGTATTGAGTTCGAGTCTATATTATTTGCGGTCGACACACGAGATGCTATACGCATCGAACAATCGTCAATGACTTATAGTCTCGTCTTGATCAATCACAAAGTTCATGATCAACCAGTTCGTTCATTCTCGTATTGTTATTTACAAAATTTTGGTAGCGAGGCACACTCCATTTTGTATTCTCACATCATGCTTACATTTCCTTACGTATCGATCTCGATATGTCGTATCAATTTCGATAGCGTAAGGGTCAACTTTGATTCTGTTTCAACGTCAACAACTTGCATTGCATACGTCCAAGTTCTCCACAAACATTTTCGTACGTCTCGAATCGTTTTTTGATTCGTTTCATTCCGTTATACTTTGATCGCGTAACCGAGTTAACGATTGTCCACATCGAACCCTCGAGTTATACGATCACGCCCTCTAAGGTTTTGCATGTTTCAGTCGTACTCAAATGAGTTTTGCCGTAACGTAACCAACTATCTCTTAGGCACTATTTACCCATATCAACCAAACCCTAACCCTAACCCTAATCCTAACCCTAACCCTAACCCTAACCCCAACCCCAACCCCAACCCCAACCCCAACCCCAACCCCATATTCACCAAAGTAACCAACTATCTCTTAGGCACTATTTACCCATATTCACCAAAGTCGCACATCGTGCGATCCGATTATAATTTGCCTCGTCCAATATTTCTATCGAGATCGCAAGTCATACGACTCATTTGTAAGTTCGAGTTTTCCTTTCTCGTCGATCCGATTATTGCTTCAAGGCATAATCGTTCCGCTAGTCTCGGTCGTCCGACCGACTTATAATTTCCCTCTGACGTATCATTCATTGATACGGGTCTCGCCTTATCGTCCCAACCGATTTTTGAAGAACACTTGCATCAATATACCGTCATACTAATTTTTGATCGAGTCTCGGTACTCTTCCGTCCGTTGCGGACAAACCTTCTGCAAATCTCATAACACGTCGATGCAATTCATCGCACAAATGGTATACTATATACCACTCAGAATCGAGTCATTCATCGCATACGTGGTATGTCATATACCACTCGGAAATCAAGTCATTTCCTTCGCATTATACTTAGTATGAACCAAAAATCTCTTCCGACTCACGATTTTCGCAGTAATCGTGCTTGATCACAACCGTAACTTTGATTAAATCAAAATCTGACACAACTCGGCCAATGTTTTCATTTGCCAACATAAGTTCGGAGTGCAACCGAACAATTCGTTCTATCGATTTATGATTTCAGTTCCTTCCGTTGCATCTCGTGCAATGATTTTACTTTGACACGCATTGTACCACGTGCAATGATTTACTTTCGACACGCATTGTACATCGTGCAACGACTTATTTTTGACATTCATTGTACCTCGTGCAACGATTTTATTTTAGACATCTGTTGCACCTCGTGCAACGATTTATTTCCGACTTTCAAAGTCAATGCTCAAATCCGTTAAACACATTCGATATTGACTTATCACTTTCATTGCAACACATTATTTAAGTTTTCGTATTGGTGCAACCAATATTCATAACCCATTACACTTCGTGCATCATTTTATTTCTCATTCAGCATGTTACATTGCAACAACATCTCAAATCGTATTTCACAATTTGTTGCATTTGTAGCAACTAATATTTTACGACACATACATTCAATGCAAACGAAATGTTTCACGACTTTTTCCGCAACATCAAGTAAATTCGAAGTACTTACGGCAACGTTACCCGACTTGTATTAGACTTATTGTATGGAACATCCAGTGCGACATCGAGTAGAGTTAAGAGTGATTTCGATTGGTGGTGGACAACTCTTTGGAATTGAAACAAAGCAAACATCATGAAGAAATTGAGCCTAGAGCACTGATACCAATTTGTCACGCCCAGATCCGGAATCACCCGAATTATCGTCCTCGCAGGGGAGCATGATATCGCACAAGCCTGGAGTTGCGCTCGTGCAAGGCAAGATGACAAGTTCTCAAATGGTTATCTTTGAGTTGATATTATCAACGAAAGGAAATAGAGTATACGAAACAATTCTCTTTATTGATATCCGAACTTGAGATTTTAAAGGTTTTAGATAGCCCAACAATATATGCCAGATTGGCTACAACACTCGGGTTCTCTCTTGCCCACAAAGGATTTTACCGTTTCATACATCATGCCTTCTATATCTCGGCCGCATCATTCCTGTTGTAATTTCGAGCGTCAATGCGATCATACGCTTCAATACGCTTCGGCATTCCAAGCCTCTGCGCGATCAAGCGAAGCTTCACCGCGAGCAATCCATTTCCTGTACCCTGCATGAAAGCTGTAGGGGGATCAGTACGTTTGTCCTCGCATGTACTGATGCCAATACCTTCTTTCTAAACCGACATTGTAGTATTTATGTTGAATCATGCAACTTAGCTTATGATCTTGCTATATTCTCCTTAGGGTCAATTTTATGGCATATTCAAAAGCGGTAAAGCATGTTATCATGGCAAACATGTTATTCGAATTGAATAGGCAAGCAGACAAGCAATCTCGTATTTGTTTCGTGGTACGACTTCTTACCAAGTCGACGCACTCGCCCTTGCACTAACGTAAGGTGAATACGCCCCATTCCTTCCCTGTCATGTTATAAGTGCTCTCTATGCATGATCTATGTGTGCAGGACACATACGTACCTACACTTTTAATCCATCGTTCCTTAACTATATGAAGGACTTGGCGTATCCGTGCCAGAATGGACTAAAGGTGTTTCTCTTTATCTTTTCATTTCTTTCTTCTCTTTTTCTTTTCTTTCTCGAATTGGGTAGCTCAGCGCCTCTCGTAGTGGGTTGTTGTCCCAATTACGGAGATCTGCCGCTGCATTCCACCATTTGTGGCTTTTCATATCTCGCTAAGCGGTCGCTACTCGTCTTACGGATGTGTACCTATCAAAGATTATATCCCTCCTAGGCCGAACGGTCCCGGTGCCCCGGCGCAGCCCGTTCGGAGGGAACATTTCGTGCACGAAATATTATCTCAATTATCTCTTGTAACACCCAGTTTTCCAAATGAGGGTAATTTTGAAATTTTGTGTTTATAATTATTTTAATAATGATATTTAATTCATGACATGATTTTTGGTGATTTTAAATCATTTTAAAATTATTTAAATAAATAACTTGTGGTTTTGACGTTTTGCTAGTGAAATCTTAGAGACTGTTTGACCTAGAGCCTAACCATGTGATTATGATATTTTAATGTCATTTCTGGCCTAAGGATATTTTGCATTTGAGTCGGGTTCGAATTTTATCTCAATCCGACTTGTAACGGGGACCCGGGGTAACTTAGACTCTAGTTGGACCCATGCATTAGTTAGCCATAGCCCACATTTTAATTAATCATGTTAGAAAGATTAGTCATATTCCTAATTATTAGGTTAACCATTTAGAGTTTTTTTTATTGACCTTTTTACCCCCAAACCCTAACCAAAAATTGTTTTAAACACTTGTAACTAAGGGAGGGGCAAACATGTAATATTCAATGGGGGGGATATAACCATTGTGGCCGGCCCTAATAGGACTCCCATCTCATTTCCTTTCTTTGAGAAGTCTTCTTCCCCAAGTGCTCTCAAGCTCTCCCAAGGAAGAAGCCTTTCTCCTTGGATTTTCTCTCCTTTAGGTAATATTTCCTTCTCTTTTATTTCTCCATTTTGCATTTAGGAAGGTTTTAACCATAGGCATGACCCCCATTGTTGTGTCCCTATTTTGTGTCCTCTTGTGTCCATTATGTGTCCTTTAGGGATTTCTATTGTATTATTGTTGTGTCTTGTGTTCATGGGGAAAACCCCCAAACTTGGACACACTTTATATTTAAAATATTGATTAAATAAATTAATTCATATTAAATCTCAGATTTGAATATGTAGAGATGTGTTCTTGAGTACTTTACATTTCATTCATGTATCTCTTATAGATGTGTTCATGTTACATATATAGATTTGTGTATGTATATATATATATATATATATATATATATATATATATTGTAATGAGAGTGTATCTATATTTATATATGTAATAAATGGTTCATGATGATTATATAATCAAGTTTGTGAGTGGGGTTCCTCATATTATTATTGTCATTATTATTGTGGATAATTAGGATATATATTGTGTATTCTTTTGGCTCAAACTATCTAAATTCGTCATAATTTTTATCCACGTTTTTAATTTCAGCCCTAACTTAGAAATGTCATAACTTCTAGCTCAAAGCTCGGTTTAATCTCCCATTTTTTTTAAAAGAAGCGTATTGAAGTTAGATTTTCAAAAACATGTATTAATAGGCCCAATTCTTTTTGTAACTTTCTAGAGAATTATTTGAGTGTCAGCTGTACGAAAGACAAACACGTTCTCGGTGTTTTCGCGATTCCTGGAGTTTTCGGAAACGAAAACGCGATCCGTTTGAAGTTTCGAAAAGCTAACACATAGATCTATAACATAATTTAATCCTAGATTTTAATTCATACTGAGTTGGTACAGTATTGATTATTAGTAGGAGTTACTATTCGGCATATGCATTTTGTACACCCTTGTGTGTAATATAATGTTCTATTTGATTTTAACCCATGTTAATGTATATACATTATGTAACTAAATAGAGAATGCAAGCATGAGTAAATGGTTAAATAAATGATGTATGAGGTATAAGTATTCTATCTAATGTAAGCATGTATAAGTATGGCTTGTAATGAATATGTAGGTTCCATAGTATGTAATGTATGGTGCATATAGTAGTGCAAGAGAATAAATGAATGATGAATGAATGCAAGCATGAATATAATGTAATAATAGATGTAATATATGCAATATACAAGTTAATGAGATGTAATATTCTATGTTAACACAAATCCTATATTACCTCATGTACCCCTTACACTATGTTGACACTATCACACTTGTCACTTTGTTCACTTACACTTTGACACTCTTTGATATGTATACACTATGTATGCCCATTTAACCCTCACTTGCTCCTTTGCCATGTTCACATACACACACATAGCCTCTTAAATAAGTATTTATGAATATAGTTAACTTAGCTATGTATGTATATTATATATATGGTAGCATATTGTATTGTAATATATAAGTTTATATAGCCATTGAAATGCCATGATTATAGACCTAATGTTGAATACCAATATATGTATGTGTATATATGTGTAGACATGTATAGCTTAAAGTAATAGATTACCTAGTGTATATCTAATGTGAATTCTTGCCTATTTGAGTATTGAATAATTGCATGCTATATAGAGTTGGGTGTATGTTGGCTTGTATAGCCTTGTATTGATGTGTGCTCGCTAGGATAGTCTTGGTTAGGCCTAGTAAGACTTGCTGGGTTAGGACATGACCTAGCTTGACCTAGTAAGACTAGTGCAGTTGACCAGAGTTGACCAAGGGTTGACTTTGGCCTAGTTTGACCTAGATTCATGTAGAATGCATTGTAGTGCTTTATATTACCCTTCTGGACATATTGTGACTTGTGTTGTTCTAATTAGGAGCCAGACACCTCTCCTCGGATAGTATCTTTACCTTGGACATTCAGATATCAGGCGAGTACATTCTCTGATCATTTCATACGTTTAGGATTATATTTCCGGCTTTTGACTATCTTACTTGATGCTAACACGTTGGATCATGGATTGGTACTATATGGATCCCTTCATGAGATGTTATCCTTCTCGGGAGCATCAGATACTTTTGTCTCATGTGTGTTTCACTTACATCACGTATCTCATGCTTCTATTATCATGAATCTTCGGGAATCAGCTAATGACTCATGTACCCTCATGATCATCGAGCCTTCACGAATCAATTCATGAATCACCCTTTTGGGCAACGTAGTATAATCATGAATCTTAACGTAACTTGAATGGATCCTTGTGTATTGATTGGGGATAGGAGAGTATAAATGAACATGTGAATAAATCCAAGTAGTGTAATCATGAATCAATTCCCTGTAGTGTAATCATGAATCAGTCCTTAGCCGTTCACATATTTATGCAGTACTCTGAATCACTAGCACTGTCTCTCTTTATATATATCGTAGATATTTACTTACAGTCTTTCTTTTACATTATGCTATTCTTCAGATCTTGTATTTTATTCTCTAGCATGATTACTTTTCCTTTCCTGTTATGACTTGTTGAGATGTATTGTGCTCGCTCCAGTCTTGACTGGACTTGTTGATAAATTTTACAGATAGCTTGGAGGTTGCCTGCTAGCCTAGAGGAGACAGTTGAGGTTGTATAGATAGCTAGGGTTTTACTTATAGTTTATTTTCAGTCATCTTGAGTTGTATTTATGGATTATTGTATTTGAGTTCTGAGATGTATTCTGAGTTTGTATCTTAGACACTTAGTCTCTTCTGATCTTCTGTATTTTATTTGAGTTTTATATCTTACCGTACTTCTTCTTCCTTAGTTGTGATTGGGTTTACATTCTGCTATGTCATCCCCATTCGGGGAGTATAAACTGTTTAGTCTTATACTGTTAGATGCATTAGACCTAGGACAGTGTTCTACCACTGACACTGCGGCGTAGGCTGGGCGTTGTTACGTTCTCGTACCCTAACAGTGGGTGCGGGTCGTGACACGTTTTTAGTGGTGGCCCATGCAGGTCAAGATTCGCATTAGTGCGATTTCGTAGTAGCGCAACGACTTAGTTGTACTACTACGAGCCTGCTATAGGATATATAAATTAAGATGTTAGGATGAGAGGATACTCAATCACTGTTAGGATTCCTTGAGAGATTCCTGGGATGATCCTTGAGAATCTCATTTTGAATTCCGATTTAAACTCCTTTTCCTTGTTTTGATTCACCTTTTTCCTTGTTTGAATTTGATTTTGTGGATTCATTGTAGAACTTTGAATCCTGGTATTAGTTGATGATTTTGATAAAATTTTGTAGTTGTTGATTTAATTTTGTATTTAGATTAATATTTTCAAATCCAAGGTACTCAATCACACTTAGGATTCTTTGAGAGATTTCTGGGACGACCCCTGAGAAACTCATTTTGAACTTCAATTGGAATTCCTTTTCCTCTTGTTTGGATTCACCCTCATTCCTTGCTATTGAATTTAAGCTTGATGGGTTCCTCTCGTTTGAGCCGATGAGAAGGAACATATCTTCTTTATTCTTTCTCGCCATTATTCCCTTGCATTCTTATTTACCTCTTATCTTAAACTCTGTCTCATTACATTAATTACCCATATCTTGTCATCCCTACCAGATGTACTTTGAAACCCTTGAATCTTCGTATCTTTTGTATAGGAAAGGCTAAGGAAGTGACGTAAATCATGTAGCTCAGAGAAGACGTAACTGGTTATTATATGATGATCTAAAGGAAATCAAATGTGGAGTGTTCCATATGGAAACTTGAGATAGAAATGTGGTAAAGGTCTCGAATAAAATAAAGAGATGTATACTGCCAATCTGGAAACAATCACATTTAGAGAAAATTTTGGGGTTAAAAGATAGTTTATAGGTGTATTCAAAACTGATAAGGATATTCAAGGTCAACCTAGATTGGAAAACCACGAAATTTTGGTTATTGATTCTTGGGAGGTTTACCCTAAGGCTATGTGGAAGGTTAGTAATGGAAAAGAGAAGTTAATTGTGTTTAATAAGGATATTGAACAAGATGTTGCGAGAAAATGACTAGGGATAGAGAGAACACAAAGTTATGGAAGTTTAGAGATTGTTGTGAAATATTTTTAGGAAAATAATATTCAAGGGTGTATGTCGAAAAAAATACGAAAGTTGATTTTATGATGGAAGATAAGTTTTGTAAGGCCTAGAGATTTAAATTAAATAATACGAGGAGAACAATTTGAACAAGTTCAAGGAATTCGTAAACGGGATTTAGAGGTTTTGGGTCAAATTTAAGACAAGGTGAAAGAACTTGGAAATTTAAATAAATGGTTAATGTTGATTCCTAAATGTGAGGGCTATGCTTCACGAGTGATGTTTGGAAATCGGGAATTGCCTACGGTAGTCATGGTAAGGGTTTAAGTAAAGGTTAAATTTTTATATGGAGACTGGTGAGGTAAAGATATGATTGGCAAGTTTTGACCAGATGAACTTAAGGGTATCAGAAGCAGATGACTAACTCGATCTTCATTATTTTTGTGCATTAATTACCACCTCTTGAACTCCTACTTTCTAATTGAGATCCTTTGACGTTCCTTATCGTGACTTTGATATTCGGAATGTAATACTAACTGTTACCCTCCAACAAATCTTATATGCAAGACCTAGACGAGCTCACCTTCGTGTAGGTATATCATGTCCTACTAAAACCCGTCTTCTTGTACTTTATTTTCTTGATATAATTTTCTGGTCAACTGGCTAAACTATAACCTCTACCATTATACTAAATTTCTTCTTATTTCAATTAGAAATCCAGTCTTGACTCAATTCTTTCGACCCGACATGTGATGGTGTTCTGCTTGTTTTCTTAGATGCTTAACCTTGTACCTTATCTGATTACTTGACCCGTTGGTTAAGAAACTTGGACTATGTAATTCCTTTCATCATTATCACCCTTATATCTTGTGCTGCTAAATTAGTTTTAGTTTTACAAGCTTATCTATTTTCGAGCTTGGTCATGACATATTTTATTGGGTGGCCACCCACTAACATATTGTCTAATCAGAACCGGTACATGATGGTCTGATCAACCTATTGCACTTTGGTTCGCTTTTTCATGGATCAATCTACGAGAATGGAGACATAGTTAAACTTGACCCTAGAGTCTCATTCGCGACAACCTTGACAATTCTCCTTGAAATCTTTTCATCGCCTAAATGAACCTCGTATTCGTACTCAGTTGTAACACCCAGTTTTCCAGAAGAGGATAATTTTAAAATTTTGTAATTATAATTATTATATAATGATATTTATTTCATATTATGATTTTTAGTGATTTTTAATTATTTTTAAACTATTTAAATTCATGACTTGTGATTTTTGGTGTTCTGCTAGTGAACAGTAGAGACTGCCTACCCTAGAGCCTAGCCATGTGATTAGGGTATTTTTGACATTTTTAGGATCATTTAAATTTATTAGAATTTATTGGAATTTATGGGAATTTTTAGGAATTATTTTAGACTTGTTTGGACTAGGTTGACTTTGACTAGTTTGACCCTTGTAGACCAACCTAGAAGCTAACCCTAGTTAGTATGGACTTGGTTAGGTTATATGACTCTAGTCTAACCTAAGCTAATCTTTGGGTTGGTCATTAGACTCTAGTTAGCATTAGGATTTAGAAAGTCATAAGTCATGGCTTATGATTTAGAGCCTTTGGTTAATCATTTAACTCAAAGCCTTGTAGTTTGGCCCAAAGCCCAAGACAATTTCCAAAACCCTAGCCCTAGACTTAAGTGGCCAGCCACCATATCCTCCTTGGAAACACCACCCTATAAATACTCTCTTAGTTTAGGGTTGCCTCTTTCTTAGGAAAACTCAAGTCTAGAAGGAAAGGTTTGTTTCTACATCATTTAATCCCTAGAACTCCATTCCATTTTCTTTTTTATTCAAATCTCTTCCATTAGGTTTTAATACACCTATTCTTGCTGTTATTGAAGTTTTATTTCAGTTTGTTGTGGATTTGTTGGATTGGGACATCAAGGAGAAGAGCTCTAGAGAAGGGGGTTTTTCTTGAAAGTTCAAGTATAGGTAACTTCCTCATTCCTTAATGAAAGTTTGATTTCTTTACATATTTAGGAAGGCCCTAGGAGTCCCCTAAGTGTTTGCATTGATTTTGTGTCGAGTTTCATAAGTTTCGTGTCCGTTTGGACACGTGTCAGACCTGTCCCTTAACTGTTTGTCGAAATGCCACAAAGAGACTTTTTGTGTTATTTTCGAAATCCTTTTGAATAGAATTGTAGATCTAGGATCCCTCTTGAATGTTTGTGTTGACACTTAGGTATTTCATGCTGTGTCGTGTCCACACGAGGGACACGAACACGCTGGAACTGAGTCCAGTTCTGTCCCCTGCTACCCGACCTCTATTCCTCCCTACACAGGACACGTGGACACGTGTAATTTGACACAGAGGTGGGGGACATCACTGTCAGACCCCCCCTCGAGTTTCACGATACATCGTGTCGAGTCGGACACGAAATCACGATCGCACCAATTTTACAGTGCACACACGTACAGAGCCAACTTCGAGCGTGTCGTGTCGCACGGACATGCTACGTGGACATCTCGTGGTGACACGGGCGTGTAGCCCATCACTTGGCGTACACATGGACACGAGCACGTGGTGAGTCGTGTCCTGTGTCGTAAACATGAGACACTCGACCGCGTGCACGATGCGGTCTGAATGCACGTTTTAGGTCTCTGATATGCGTCTCGTGTCCTTTCTACACGACACGTGGACACCTATCAGGGTGTTGGACACGTACCCTAATCCTAGGTGAACCTGTACACGTGACCACGAGACACGTGGACGCCTGTGTCGTATCCTAGACCTAGGTGAACACGTGCACGAGGCTGCCTGTGCAGTGTTATCACATTCAGTGTAATTTGTGTTTTGGACACGTTTGTGTCCACTTGTTTGGACACAAACACAATGTTTGACACGTGTATGCATGATACATTGTTTACCAACCCTTACTCTATAAAATTATTGTGTTTTGATTGATCGAATGTAAAGTTTCCATAAGAACTGATACATGTTTCAGTTTCTGTCATTTTACTGAGTTCATTTCCATTTTTCCAACTGTTAATTAATGATTTTGTCATATTGATTGATCCTACATATGTATTAATACCTGCTAGATTAGATTTACATGATACATTAGGTTTTATGATTCATAAATGGAATTTGGACAATGGGATGCATGGTTTTCGAGATGTATGGACTGATACTCACATTTCAGCCCTTATTTTGATTTCTAAAACTGATTTTAAAAACTGAAGTTTAATTGACAATTTGGTCCATGTACATGTGTATTAGGCCATTGTTAAGTTGATTATTGTTTAGTATGGGTTTTATATATTCAATTTGGTGATTACAATTCGAACTTGGTTAATGTGAAACTGTCAATTTGATCTTCCATTTAAACTGTCATTTCATAAAACTGTGATGATATTTCCTGCCATTTGGTTCACTGGGTTAATAGGAACCGTTTTTTTTAATTATTGGTTTAGTATAATTATTGTTGAAGGATAGGAAGGTATGAAATTCGAATTTGGGATTGGTTAATTGATCTGTCATTGACTTCTTAGTATAAACTGAATGAAGGTTTACTTTACAAGCTTAATTCCTGAACTTTGGTTAATTTTCCATGTTTTTAAGTTAACTGTTGGATTAGATGGGGTCATGGGATGAATGATTTTCAAATGCATGTAACTGTCAACCAAATTATGAAGATTCTCACTGTCCTTGATTTAAATTTCTAAACACACTCTACTTTTCCCAATTCCTAATTCACATTGACACTCTATGGTTCACTCCTATTACTTTTCAATGTTGAGTTCACTGTGTATTGATTAAAGGGATTCGAATTGTTAGCTGTTAGTTAAGTTTTAAACTGTCAATTGCTTTCCTGCACACACATGACAATACTGCCCTCACTGTTGACACAAATATGGGATTAACCTATTGCCTATATTCACTCATTCACACACATCCCCTACACTCATATACCCTCACACACATACACTGAAATCTGGATTGAGACACACAGGACACTCACACACACACACACACACTTGCATCTCACTAAAACTGAGACACTGATTTTCCCATGTGTAGCACTCACACTTAAACACACACACAGTCACACATAATCTTAACACACAACCTATATCCTGTCACTTAAGTATCCTATACACACACACACACACACACACACACATATAAACAACATTGTGGTTTCCTATTACACACAGAAAACACACATGCACACATACACATTTGCCTATTTACATAGCTCTCTCTAACTCTCTATGTGTATATGTATATAGATATATACTTGTAGCCATGCATGTTAAGTATAAATACATGTGTAATGAAGATGGGTTAGCCTTGTGACATGTTCTAGTGTAATCTATAACTAGTGTTTGATTTCCCCTTTGTTGTGCACCTCCATGTTCACACACACACACATAACAATACATGCAACCCTTTCTCTCTCATTATACAATGTTAATTATAGCTCAATGTGAATGTACTCTTGATGTGTGGCTTGATGTTTTTGGCTTGTATAGCTTTGGTTGGTGTGTGCTTGCTAGGATAGACTGGTTAGGCCTAGTGAGACTTATTAGACTTGTTTGGATTAGGTTAACCTAGTTTGACTAGTGTAGTTGACCAGAGTTGACCAAGAGTTGACATTGGCCTAGAATGACCTAGATTCATGTAGAATGCATCATAATGATCAATTACTTTATTTTAGACATGTTGTGACTTGTGCTGTTCTGATTAGGAGCCAGACACCACTCCTCAGGCAGTGTTTTTCTTCTGGACATTCAGGGTATCAGGCGAGTACATTCTCTGATCGTTTCATACTTGTCACGATTTATATTCTCGCTCTAGATTACTTTTACTTGATGTTGTCACGTTATCATCACGGATTGGTACTATATAGATCTTTTCTTGGGATGTTATCCCCCTTAGCGGGCGCATCGGATACTTTATGACATGTTTCATGTACATCATGTATTCCTTGCTCTTGCGTTACTCATGTACACTCATGTTCTCTCATGTACGCTCATGTACTTTTATGTGCTCTAATGTACGTTCATGTTTCCTCATGTGTTTCCCTGTGTAACCAAAACATCATGTCCGTAACGTAACTTGAATAGATCCTTGTGTATTGATTGTGGGTAGGGGTGAGTATAAATGGTTATGTGATTTACCCATCATGTACACTCTGTTACTTCCATATTTTATCATGTACAACCTAAGCCAATTACATGCCATCTCGTACTCTAAATCACTAGTCACTTACAATTCTTACTTATCATGTATATATTTCCAGTTATCAAATATCTCTCCTGTTTTCATGTACATCTTTTTACAGCATTTTATGTATCTTACTCTATTGCCTGCTTTATATTTCCTGACATGATATGAACTACATGAGATGTATTATGCTCGCTCCTGTCCTGACTGGACCTGTTGAAAATATTACAGAGGATGAGGAGGAGGCTGGTCTGGATACTTACTACGGGACAGCCTTAGATGACACCTATGAGCTGGACCCTCAGGAGGACCCAGCTCTAGCTGAGGATATCACCCCGATTGCCTAGTCTAGATTAGTTAGGCTTATCTTCTTTTATGTAGTCATGAGACATGTTTTAGCTAGGCTATATTTGGAGTTCAGAGTTGTATATATTCTTTCTTGCTGTAGCTGAGTTTGTATTTCTCTGGACATTGCTGGAATTATCTTAGACTACTTTTTATCTATTTATTTCCTCGAGTTCTATTTCATATCGTGCTATTTCTTTCTTAGTTGTGATTGAGTTTATTACTACTATGTTACCCCCATTCGGGGAGTATAAACCGTTTAGATAGATATTATTAGATGTATGTTGACCTAGGACAGCGTTCTACCACCGACACTGCGGCGTAGGCTGGGCGTTGTTACGTTCTCGTACCCTCACAGTGGGTACGGGTCGTGACACGTTTTTAGTGGTGGCCCATGCAGGTCGAGTTTATGTAGTGATATTCGAACTAGAGTATCACTACAGCATGCAGTAGGATTAGAATATTTTTTTGAGGTACTCAATCACATTAGGAAAAACTCTTATCTAATTCATACCATCTCAGTTCTTGCTGATATTGTTTTTCTTTGAATATAACTGTCCTTCTTTGCTATTTCGACTCGTTCTCAGCAATTGTTTTTTTTGATCTGTCTCCAGGATTCTTGAGATAGGATCACCTCGCCAGGGCCAGGGGGACATCGATGGGAGGACTGCCACCTCTCATACCCAGCAGCTAGCCCCTGGTACCGCAGCCGCACTCATGCCAGCTGGGGTAGACGTTTCAGCTGCGATTGGAGGAGCCCCTCCACCAGCAATAGGGGTATGCCTTCACCAGATCGTAGACAGGACCCAGTCATCCCAGATATACCGTTCCAGCAGCCGCCGCCTACAGGACACGTGGATGTGGCCCAGATGTTTGCGTACTTTCAGCAGTTTATGGAGATGCAGCAGACCCGACAGGAAAGGGGCATGGAGCTGGCCATTACGACAGTCGCAGCTCGACCAGTAGTCCAGCAGCCGAAGACACCTAGGATAGAGCAGTTCCAGAAGATGAGCCCCAGAGACTTTCTGGGGACGGAGGGGATTATATACGCTGACGAGTGGATCGAGCATATAAAGGAGATCTTCCGCCTGGCCAGGATACCAGTAGATCTTCAGATCGAGGCCGCAGCTAGTCGAATACGAGATCTTGCTCGCACCTGGTATCAGTCAGACCCCAGGGTGGGGGTAGCTGGGCAGACTTGGGAGCAGTTCAAGGGCTTCTTCAAGAAGAAGTCCTTCCCAGATTCAGCACTCAGAGCCTTGGAGACGCAGTTTGAGAGCCTAGTCCAGGGGAGTCTTTCAGTGGAGGAGTATGCGGGAGAGTTTGGCCGCCTCGGGAGGTTCGTAGAGGGTCTGAGTGAGACGGCGAAGGCCCAGAGGTTTCGGAAGGGTCTAGTCAAGGAAGTCAAGTCCTTGACCAAGGGCAACCGGGATGCCACATTCGAGGAGATCTTGACGGGAGCCTTATTGGCAGAGGATGATCTTGAGCTTAGGCTTAAGAGGGGGCGAGACCCAGTTGGGGGCAACAGCAGCGGAGGCCAGGCCAAGAGGCCTCACCTTCAGCACCAGCAGCCGAGGCAGTTCCAGCCGCAGCCGTTCCAGCAGAGACAGCAGCAGCAGCAGAGACATCAGCATGTTATCTTTTGCCCCTTCTGTAAGAAACCAGGGCATGATTGGGGTGAGTGCCGGCTGAGGCTAGGCAAGTGCCTACTCTGCGGATCATCAGATCATCAGTCGAGAGAGTGTCCCAAGTCTGCGGGACGGACAGCTCAGGGAGCAGGAGCTAGGGCTCTGGTAGGACAACAAAGAGGACCAGCATTGTAGACTCAGCAACAGAGGTTCGTACAGTATCAGCAGCAGGCCAGGAGAGGCCAGCAAGGACGAGCTTACGCCATGACACTTGAGGATGCTCAGGCAGTAGGAGGGGTGCTTGCAGGTTCTGATCTTCTCGATTCTATTTCCACCTTATCTCATTATACCTATCTTGAAATTTAGTTTTATCTATTCCTATCTGTCTCCTCATTGTTGATAAGTTTGATATGGTGTTTCATTATAATTTAATTTTCTTCTGAGATAAATTGTATGGGCTAGGTCGTCTCGATTACGAGATTTTAGAATCCTCTAGGGTCATGCTAGCAGGCATAGTGAGGACATATAGTCGAATTATGGACGTATTTCTCGGGTGTGGGAATTTAAGGTTTTCGCTGCCAAGCGCGCGGCAATGCAAAAATTTTAAATACCATAATTCTAGAGGTATGTACCATAGTTGAGGACTCTGTGATTATCGTAGCCTTGCTCACTGGCATGACAGAGATTCTGAGAATCATGGTTTTGGACAGACGCATATGATTATCTGACGGTATGTTTGAGACTCTGATTGTGGGGTGTTTGACCTAGAAGGACTACTACCATTTTTAATTTCGATGACGAAATTTTTATAAGGTGGGTAGGATTGTAACATCCAGTTTTCCAGAAGAGGATAATTTTGAAATTTTGTAATTATAATTATTATATAATGATATTTATTTCATATTATGATTTTTAGTAATTTTTAATTATTTTTAAACTATTTAAATTCATGACTTGTAATTTTTGGTGTTCTGCTAGTGAACAGTAGAGACTGCCTACCCTAGAGCCTAGCCATGTAATTAGGGTATTTTTGACATTTTTAGGATCATTTAAATTTATTAGAATTTATTGGAATTTATGGGAATTTTTAGGAATTATTTTAGACTTGTTTGGACTAGGTTGACTTTGACTAGTTTGACCCTTGTAGACCAACCTAGAAGCTAACCCTAGTTAGTATGGACTTGGTTAGGTTATATGACTCTAGTCTAACCTAAGCTAATCTTTGGGTTGGTCATTAGACTCTAGTTAGCATTAGGATTTAGAAAGTCATAAGTCATGGCTTATGATTTAGAGCCTTTGGTTAATCATTTAACTCAAAGCCTTGTAGTTTGGCCCAAAGCCCAAGACAATTTCCAAAACCCTAGCCCTAGACTTAAGTGGCCAGCCACCATATCCTTCTTGGGAACACCACCCTATAAATACTCTCTTAGTTTAGGGTTGCCTCTTTCTTAGGAAAACTCAAGTCTAGAAGGAAACATTTGTTCCTACATCATTTAATCCCTAGAACTCCATTCCATTTCCTTTTTCATTCAAATCTCTTCCATTAGGTTTTAATACACCTATTCTTGCTATTATTGAAGTTTTATTTCAGTTTGTTGTGGATTTGTTGGATTAGGACATCAAGGAGAAGAGCTCTAGAGAAGGGGTTTTTTTGAAAGTTCAAGTATAGGTAACTTCCTCATTCCTTAATAAAAGTTCGATTTCTTTACATATTTAGGAATCCCTAGGAGTCCCCTAAGTGTTTGCATTGATTTTGTGTCGAGTTTCATAAGTTTCGTGTCCGTTTGGACACGTGTCAGACCTGTCCCTTAACTGTTTGTCGAAATGCCACAAAGAGACTTTTTGTGTTATTTTCGAAATCCTTTTGAATAGGATTGTAGATCTAGGATCCCTCTTGAATGTTTGTGTTGACACTTAGGTATTTCGTGCTGTGTCGTGTCCACACGAGGGACACGAACACGCTGGAACTGAGTCCAGTTCTGTCCCCTGCCACCCGACCTCTATTCCTCCCTACACAGGATACGTGGACACGTGTAATTTGACACAGAGGTGGGGGCCATCACTGTCAGACCCTCCCTCGAGTTTCATGACACGTCGTGTCGAGTCGGACACGAAATCACGATCGCACTAATTTTACAGTGCACACACGCACAAAGCCAACTTCGAGCGTGTCGTGTCGCACGGACACACCACGTGGACACCTCGTGGTGACACGAGCGTGTTGCCCATCACTTGGCATACACATGGACACGAGCACGTGGTGAGTCGTGTCCTGTGTCGTGAACACGAGACACTCGACCGCGTGCACGATGCAGTCTGAATGCACGTTTTAGGTCTCTGATACGCGTCTTGTGTCCTTTCTACACGACATGTGGACACCTATCAGGGTGTTGGACACGTACCCTAATCCTAGGTGAACATGTACACGTGACCACGAGACACGTGGACGCCTGTGTCGTGTCCTAGACCTAGGTGAACACGTGCACGAGGCTGCCTGTGCAGTGTTATCACATTCAGTGTAATTTGTGTTTTAGACACATTTGTGTCTACTTGTTTGGACACAAACACAATATTTGACACGTGTATGCATGACACATTGTTTATCAACCCTTGCTCTATAAAATTATTGTGTTTTGATTGATCGAATGTAAAGTTTCCATAAGAACTGATACATGTTTCAGTTTCTGTCATTTTACTGAGTTCATTTCCATTTTTCCAACTGTTAATTAATGATTTTGTCATATTGATTGATCCTACATATGTATTAATACCTGCTAGATTAATTTTACATGATAGATTAGGTTTTATGATTCATAAATGGAATTTGGACAATGGGATGCATGGTTTTCGAGATGTATGGACTGATACTCACATTTCAGCCCTTATTTTGATTTCTAAAACTGATTTTAAAAACTGAAGTTTAATTGACAATTTGGTCCATGTACATGTGTATTAGGCCATTGTTAAGTTGATCATTGTTTAGTATGGGTTTTATATATTCAATTTGGTGATTACAATTCGAACTTGGTTAATGTGAAACTGTCAATTTGATCTTCCATTTAAACTGTTATTTCATAAAACTGTGATGATATTTCCTGCCATTTGGTTCACTGGGTTAATAGGAACCGTTTTTTTTAATTATTGGTTTAGTATAATTGTTATTGAAGGATAGGAAGGTATGAAATTCGAATTTGGGATTAGTTAATTGATCTGTCATTGACTTCTTAGTATAAACTGAATGAAGGTTTACTTTACAAGCTTAATTCCTGAACTTTGGTTAATTTTCCATGTTTTTAAGTTAACTGTTGGATTAGATGGGGTCATGGGATGAATGATTTTCAAATGCATGTAACTGTCAACCAAATTATGAAGATTCTCACTGTCCTTGATTTAAATTTCTAAACACACTCTACTTTTCCCAATTCCTAATTCACATTGACACTCTATGGTTCACTCCTATTACTTTTCAATGTTGAGTTCACTGTGTATTGATTAAAGGGATTCGAATTGTTAGCTGTTAGTTAAGTTTTAAACTGTCAATTGCTTTCCTGCACACACATGACACTACTGCCCTCACTGTTGACACAAATCTGGGATTAACCTATTGCCTATATTCACTCATTCACACACATCCCCTACACTCATATACCCTCACACACATACACTGAAATCTAGATTGAGACACACATGACACTCACACACACACACACACACTTGCATCTCACTAAAACTGAGACACTGATTTTCCCATGTGTAGCACTCACACTTAAACACACACACAGTCACACATAATCTTAACACACAACCTATATCCTGTCACTTAAGTATCCTATACACACACACACACACATATAAACAACATTGTGGTTTTCTGTTACACACAGAAAACACACATGCACACATACACATTTGTCTATTTATATAGCTCTCTCTAACTCTCTATGTGTATATGTATATATATATATATACTTGTAGCCATGCATGTTAAGTATAAATACATGTGTAATGAAGATGGGTTAGCCTTGTGACATGTTCTAGTGTAATCTATAACTAGTGTTTGATTTCCCCTTTGTTGTGCACCTCCATGTTCACACACACACACATAGCAATACATGCAACCCTTTCTCTCTCATTATACAATGTTGATTATAGCTCAATGTGAATGTACTCTTGATGTGTGGCTTGATGTTTTTGGCTTGTATAGCTTTGGTTGGTGTGTGCTTGCTAGGATAGACTGGTTAGGCCTAGTGAGACTTATTAGACTTGTTTGGATTAGGTTAACCTAGTTTGACTAGTGTAGTTGACCAGAGTTGACCAAGAGTTGACTTTGGCCTAGAATGACCTAGATTCATGTAGAATGCATCATAATGATCAATTACTTCATTTTAGACATGTTGTGACTTGTGCTGTTCTGATTAGGAGCCAGACACCACTCCTCAGGCAGTGTTTTTCTTCTGGACATTCAGGGTATCAGGCGAGTACATTCTCTGATCGTTTCATACTTGTCACGATTTATATTCTCGCTCTAGATTACTTTTACTTGATGCTGTCACGTTATCATCACGGATTGGTACTATATGGATCTCTTCTTGGGATGTTACCCCCCTTAGCGGGCGCATCGGATACTTTATGACATGTGTTTCATGTACATCATGTATTTCTTGCTCTTGCGTTACTCATGTACACTCATGTTCTCTCATGTTCTTTCATGTACGCTCATGTACTTTCATGTGCTCTCATGTACGTTCATGTTTCCTCATGTGTTTCCCTGTGTAACTAAAACATCATGTCCGTAACGTAACTTGAATAGATCCTTGTGTATTGATTGTGGGTAGGGGTGAGTATAAATGGTTATGTGATTTACCCATCATGTACACTCTGTTACTTCCATGTTTTATCATGTACAACCTAAGCCAATTACATGCCATCTTGTACTCTAAATCACTAGTCACTTACAGTTCTTACTTATCATGTATATATTTCCAGTTATCAAATATCTCTCCTGTTTTTATGTATATCTTTTTACAGCGTTTCATGTATCTTACTCTATTGCCTGCTTTATATTTCCTGACATGATATGAACTACATGAGATATATTATGCTCGCTCCTGTCCTGACTGGACCTGTTGAAAGTATTACAGAGGACGAGGAGGAGGCTGGTCTGGATACTTACTACGGGGCAGCCTTAGATGACACCTATGAGCTGGACCCTCAGGAGGACTCAGCTCTAGCTGAGGATATCACCCCGATTGCCTAGTCTAGATTAGTTAGGCTTATCTTCTTTTATGTAGTCATGAGACATATTTTAGCTAGGCTATATTTGGAGTTCAGGGTTGTATATATTCTTTCTTGCTGTAGCTGAGTTTGTATTTCTCTGGACATTGCTGGGATTATCTTAGACTACTTTTTATCTATTTATTTCCTCGAGTTCTATTTCATATCGTGCTATCTCTTCCTTAGTTGTGATTGAGTTTATTACTGTTATGTCACCCCCATTTGGGGAGTATAAACTGTTTAGATAGATATTGTTAGATGTATGTTGACCTAGGACAGCGTTCTACCGCCGACACCGCGGCGTAGGCTGGGCGTTGTTACGTTCTCGTACCCTCACTGTGGGTGCGGGTCGTGACATCAGTCGAATTAAATTTAATCATGACCTGAATCTCCATCATTGGATGCTCGTGCTCATACTTTGATTTCATTGATTTCCCTTCTTGCCCAAATCTCGTTTATCCCAAAATTGATCAACTTAGATCGTGTCAAGACAAAAATCTATTTGTGATTTGTTGTGCCTAAATTTTTAATTTTTGCCATTTTATGGAATAGTAACCTTTTAATAATTTCTTAGTTGCTTGTTAATGACCAATTTTTATATAGGATGGTAGACAGCCCTACAACCTTGATGATTGTTGTTCCCTTACCTTCCCAATTAGGACACCCTAGATTGTTTGTGTGTTGATACCATAGTACTGTTTTGACCTAGAATGAATAATGCACCAAGGTGAGACTTCCAACTGCTACGGTATGCCCTGACCTTGTATACTATTCCTTCAAATTGTATGATTTAGATAATTTTTTTAAGACCTTGATTGTTGGAAAATAGGGACGTCACCCCATTAGTATCAGTTGTAGATATATAGGTTAGTCCTTGATGTAGGGATTTGTGTCTATAAACCTGTAGCTTATGAGATTTATGAGGGATTTATAGTATCAGCCTTGATAGGATGTACTAGTCTTTTGGTGAGTATAAATGTGTTATGAGAGATAGGGGCCTATATGTCTTAGTAATGCATCGTTCCTATGGTAATAGAATGTACTAATAGATGGTTAATAGGAAGATAATAGTTTGAGCATACCTATAGCCTACGATCAGTTCCTTTTCATCCTTAGTTAAGACCACTTTAAAATAGGTCCAGTCCCTTGGATATAGGTTCCAGTCCATATTTTATTGAAGTTCCATTACCGCCGTACAGCAGAGCAATGTTGGAGGTATTCCTAGATTGACACTAATTAGATGTTCGTTTATTATTCCAGTGTTAGGAAGTGTTACCTTAGATATTGGGTAGGTTAGAGGCTCTAGAAGGAGTACTATCGATCTTAAATTTCGAGGACAAAATTTTTCTAAGGTGGGTAGAGTTGTAACACCCAGTTTTCCAAATGAGGGTAATTTTGAAATTTTGTGTTTATAATTATTTTAATAATGATATTTAATTTATGATACGATTTTTGGTGATTTTAAATCATTTTAAAATTATTTAAATCAATGACTTATGGTTTTGACGTTTTGCTAGTGAAACCCTAGAGACTGTTTGACCTAGAGCCTAACCATGTGATTATGATATTTTAATGTCATTTCTGGCCTAAGGATATTTTGTATTTTGACCTCTTTGAATTATTCTGATATTTATTTTATTATTTATGATATTGTTTTGGGGTTACATTATGCTATTCTTCAGATCCTGTATTTTATTCTATTCTTCAGATCCTGTATTTTATTCTCTAGCATGATTACATTTCCTTTCCTGTTATGACTTGTTGAGATGTATTGTGCTCGCTCCAGTCTTAACTGGACCTGTTGATAAATTTTACAGATAGCTTGGAGGTTGCCTGCTAGCCTAGAGGAGACAGTTGAGGTTGTATAGATAGCTAGGGTTTTACTTATAGTTTATTTTCAGTCATCTTGAGTTGTATTTATGGATTATTGTATTTGAGTTCTGATATTTATTCTAAGTTTGTATCTTAGACACTTAGTCTCTTATGATCTTCTGTATTTTATTTGAGTTTTATATCTTACCGTACTTCTTCTTCCTTAGTTGTGATTGGGTTTACATTCTGCTATGTCACCCCCATTCGGGGAGTATAAACTGTTTAGTCTTATACTGTTAGATACATTGAGACCTAGGACAGCGTTCTACCGTCGATACTACGGCGTAGGCTGGGCGTTGTTACGTTCTCGTACCCTAACAGTGGGTGCGGGTCATGACATCTCTCGTCCATTCCGTTCGACCATGCAATGCCCTATTATTCAAACAACCAAGCATAGTCTTGAGTCCGAGACTCAGACTTTACCATCTCGTATTTCTTTCGTTAACTTTATATGTTCTTACGTTTCATACTTCGTTTCAATGTTCAATGGCATCATGCCTCAACTCAATGTTTGTCAACCGAATGACCCGAAGGTCCCGAACACCTTTCGAGACATCATGTCATATCTGACAGTTCCAGCACATTCATGCCACAACTGTATTCTTTCGCAATGAAGCCATCTTTTATGATCTTGTGCATGTAGGCACATTTGGACATATTTATCATCTTTCCATCGCGTCATGCACTTGCTGCACGCATCAAAGCCGTATTTTTATGTTCTATGCCTTAGTGTTCAATGTTCGTGGCTTGCACGCTAGGGCGCTCGCCTATTATCTTTTAATGTGCTAGCCTTTTCTAACTCGTGCGCAAAGGCACGAAATGGCTCGTGCACGAAGGCACTCGCTGAATACAGTTATCCCATGTTCTTGCGGCTTGCACACCGAGGCGCTCAGCTTTGCGATATCCAATGTCCCATATCGACTCGTGCATATGATGTACGTTTTATTTCAATTATTCTAACTAGTGTTCGACACACACTACGATTTATCTTCCGATCGGACCACGTATGTGGTGTCGATAGGTTAACTTAGCATACAATGATATATTCTGACTTAGGCATGAAGGAGTCAAAAGAAGAGTTAATCCTCCCACCTTGAGTCGATACGCCTTATCGTTTCGTCGAGCCGATGCGGCTCGATTTCATAACTTTGTTGTACGACCAAATCTCCTGACTTAGCCATTCGAGTACTTCGTGCTTCATTGAATTATACGTCCGATTTGGCTTACCGTGCCCAAATTCCAGCCCGTTACGAGACGGTGATTTGGTTTTACGGACCCCTTTCTGAATAAGGCAAAATATCGACCTCTAATATTTCAATATAAACGTATAGCCTGCACATGAAACCAACTAAAATCAATACTTGCATCCGTTCGGACTTGCGTCTTAGTCGATTCGATTTCTTAGAATCTTCGAACCGTCTCAACGCACTCATCCTTCGGGGCAACGCGGCGCTTCGCATCGATTCAACTCGATGTGTTTCTTTGGGACAATGCAACTCTTCGCATCGACTTATATTCGATGCATTGCTCGGGACAACGTAACTCTCGTATCGTTTTGCATCGATATTTCATTCGGTTAACGCGACTCGTTGAGTCAACGTCTCAGCGTAATGTGCCGTGCGGAGCGGGGCATTACAGAATATACCACTCAAAAGAAGGTTCATCCTCGAACCAAAACCAACACTTCAATTAAGTGTTTTATAGATCGTTTTACGATGTCGTCCCACCCATGTTGTTCAGTTTCACACTATCTTACAAGCTTTTTATTAACATTTCAAAGTCTTTCCTGCAGTTCGATTTAAATTTCTATACAACTCGATTTGGATCCGTACCTATATTCAAGGCGTCCCGAAGATATATGTGTTTCGACCAAGTCTAGTGGAACAAAGCTAACAGAAAATTTCAATCCTATGCTTGCTATCTCGTACTCTCGATCGGACTTAGGCTCTAGTGCTTGTTTCTCAAAATTCCATTGCATATGCATATTGATACACACACGATCATCCAACAAAAGTCAAGACACACGATGCGATTCAAAAATCATACTTCTCACTTCGCAAGTTTCATCGGGACTATCAATTCTATGCGTCGCATCAAGCCGTTGCGCATCCGATCACAACGAGTCTCCGCAACGCCTTGCGCTCGACGTCACCACCAAACTATTTTCAAAGTCTGGCTATGTAATTATCTCGATACGATTTCCTTTGTTTACTTGCAATGCATCAACATTCAGGACTACGCCCGCTAGGTTACTTACCTAGACACCGTGCTTAACTTCTCCCGATGCAACTTTAACTTGACATTGCACAAAGGTCACAATCTATCCGACACAACAGTTTAATTCGAGTCGACAATGATCAAGGCAACGATTCACCTTAACACGAAGGTCTTTACGATGCGTCTTACATTCGATTCCTAACGAGTAGAAATTCACTAGCCAAATTTTCAACTTATCCGTCTCGCAACATCGAATATAAGTTCGATTCACACAAGCTCAATTGCAAGGTGAATCCGAATCTAACGACATAACTCAAGTCATTCCCTTATCGTTCTCTCTCGTGCATAGCACGATTCTCGCAATCACCTATCCGAATCACCAAGTTCGTTGGTAAATTTCTAGTCCGATCGTCGACCAACATAACCATTCAAGCATTCATCCGACGAATACTCAAAATCTATATCATTCTCAATCGAAAGCTGTTCCAACAATTTTTGATCGCCTAGACTTATCGTCAATATGTACCACATTTTCTTTTTCGATGCAATTTCATATACGACATCACATGGGTCATCTTACGATCTGCAATATTCAATTTAATTTGGCGGTCAAGTCTTCTAGGGTCAGCTGCCCCGAAACTACGCTCGATAATTGTGGATCATTAACGGAGGACAGTTTACTACGAACCATACTATATCTTATTTCGGAGCCAAATCACATACCGACGATTTCTATTCGACTACCCAATTTCGGACAAAACTATTTCTATCGACGCAACTGATGCGCAACTATCCTCCGAGTAAGGTCATGCACTACCGTCGATAATTTTGCTATTCACGAAGCATCTTCTCGTATTGAGTTCGAGTCTATCTTATTTGCGGTCGACACACGAGATGCTATACGCATCGAACAATCGTCGATGATGACTTTAATTCCATCATAGTTTCATAGCGAAGGCCACCTCCACTTCCTTGATGCCTCTAATTCCAGTCCTCCTTCCGCGGTCGACATCGCCATCGATCGCCAACTCGTCCAAACCCTTTTAAACATGCCACCCTTCTGACCCCAGAAGAAGGAAGAGAAGTATCGTTCAATCTACTTCACCACCATGGCCGGAGGGAAGCAGGCCGCGAGAGCGTACATAACTGTAGAAATAGAGAACGTGCTTCACCATCACCAGCTTCCCCCCGGAGATAGAATGCGATTGTGCCAACCATCAATCCTAGCCCGAATCCGAGCGATGAGCGGCTCGTAGAGAGCAGCCCGCCTATGCCCATACAATAATGGGGACCCCCAGTAAGTGAATTGGGGGGTTCCCCACCTCAAATCCGGAGGCCCTAACCCGTCTATCGGATGTGCATTTATGGTGCACGTAGAGCATGCTCTTCCTCGCATTTACCCTCTGCCTAGAGCCGACCTCTACTCCTTCACCGCCCCAAGGATAGATTTTACCGATGCGATCTCTCCCGACGAGAAGAGTAGAATATTGTCTGCAAAAGCCAGATGAGTGATGAATAAGCAACCACTAGAAGTGTAATACCGTTTAAATCTAGCCGTCAATCTCAGTGCAGAGAGCCGCCTGCTCAACGCCTCCACCACGATAATGAAAAAAGAGGAAGAGATCGGGTCCCCTGTCTCAGTCCGCGCCCCGATTTAAAGAATCCCGCTGCCAGCCCGTTCACAAGCGGCGTGAACCAACAGTTCGACACCGTCCTCCAGACTATGTCAATCCATGTCTCTGAGAATTCGAACGCCCTCGGAACCCTGTTGAGAAAACCCAGTTGACCCTATCGTAGGCTTTCTCCATATCCAACTTGATCACCACATTACCTCCTCTCTTCTCGTTCCCTATGTAGTTGACCAATTCCTACGCCAGCAAGATATTATCCACGATCTCTCTCCCCCTAACGAAGGCACTCTACTCCACTAAGATGATCTTTTGCAGAATCCCTACCATCCTGTTAGCCGCTACTTTAGTGATGATTTTGTTCATGAAGTTGCAGAGGTTCAATGGTCTGAAGTCCCAAAAACCAGTAGGATTCTCCTTCTTAGGAACTAGCACAAGCAAAGTGCTCGATATGACGCGGGGCAAGGAAAGACCCTAAAAAATGCCTTAACATCCTCCACCACGACGGAACCGATGATGTCCCAGCACCCCTTAAAGAACATGTCAGTGAACCCATCCGGACCCGAAGCACTCTCCGAGCTCATGGCCATCATAGTCTGCTTGACCTCTTCGACAGAAGGATCTACAGTCAGAGTAACATTTTCATCCTTTGAAATAAGATACGGGATAAAATAAAGGAGATCCCCTTCACTGCTGCCCCCTCCCCGCTCAGGAGGTCGAAGAAGAAGGTCGTCGCCGCATTTTGGAGGTCCACCTGGTCCTCAATGACATTCACCTCTTTGTCCTGGATGTGGTGGACCTAGAGCCGTTGCCTTTTGTAGCGCACACAATTATGGAAGTATTTTGTATTCGCATCACCTTCCTGGTCACACTTCACCCTCACCTTCTCACGCCAGTAGGCTTCCTCTCTCCCGATGCACAACTTCAGATGCGCTCTCGCCTCGTTCACTGAAGTACAGTCCACCTCTACATCCTCGCCCTCCTTCGCCCTGAGTACAACATCTTTCGCATCTTTGACAGCTAGGAAGAGGTCCCCAAACGTGCTGAAGCTCCACTTGCCTAGCGCTAACCTGACATGCTTTATCCAGATCACCACATGAGTGAGAGGGTTCCGATGGTCGACAGGACTCTACGCCTCTGCAACCACCTTTAGGAAGTCTGGGTGGCCGATCCAGAAGTTGAGGAAGCAAAATAAACAGAGGACAATGATCCGATGCCAAGTTATTTAGGTGCTCCACCGTAGTATCGTACACCGCTGCCTTCCACCCTGCGTCAACCAACACTCTATCAAGCTGAGATCTCTGGCGCCGTCTCCCCTCTTGCTTGTTGCACCAAGTAAACTTCGAGCCCCTATAGGGAAGTTCCCCTAGATTGGCCAAGAAGAGGAACTGAGGGAAATCAAACATGGAGCTAGTCGACGTCCTCAAACCACCGAGCTTCTCCTCCGTACGACGGATTGCGTCGAAATTGCCCCCACACACCCATGGGATGTCCGCAAAAGCGGTCCTCAACTGGATTAGCCTGTCACATAGCCCACTTCTGTCCTTCCTCGTGGCACCTCCGTGAACAATAGAGACGAGATACTTTGTCGCTATACACTGGTCCGATACCAGGACTGGTAAGGCCTGATCAAAATCATCCACCAACTCCAAAAAAAGCTATCTTTGGATAGTAGCCAAATGTCCTTCATCCTCGCGATACCATTAGGCATCCCAAGCTTCATCTTGTACGCATTGAACTTGTCCGCCGTCATCTTGGGTTCGATGATCGCCAGAGTAGAAATATTGTGGCTCCTGCTTAAGGACTTCACTCTGTTTAAAGTATTCCTGTTGGCTATTCCCCTCACATTCCAGATAAGGTGTCTATTAATTACAAATGTTGTTGTTTACCTCCCTCTTGCCCCCTACTTTTAGCATCTTCTGGTCCTCTCCCAGGTTCGTGAGCTTCCTCACCCTGTGCTTCCTCTTCCCCTTCTCCGTGCCCTCCTCCCCAAGATTGTTAACCTGGCCTTCAACTTTACCATCCCCTTCCTCTTTCTTCTCCCCTTTACCATCACTAGCCCTGGAATAAGATACTAGTACCTCGTTCTCCTTGTTGCTCCTAGCTGCTTTACGTGGAAAAGGTTTGGGTTCCCTGGTTTTGCTCCTCTCAGGGATCCCAGTATCCTCGTCTATGCCTAGCTTTCCCAAATTAGTCACCTGCCTATCCTGAACCCCGACATTGTTGTTGAATGGGTCCACTGCTTCCTGCCCCCTCCTGGACGTGCTGGCCTCATTGTCCAAGGGGACGTCGGAGCTACCCTCTCCCATGTGGCCTGCATAGGAAGCGTCTTCTAATGAATTAGCGTCATCTGTGGTCCCCTGGCCATCCACTTCCCCATCTTCAATCTCACACTTATCCTTTCTCAATTCTTTCCCTATTATGTTCCCACTGCTTTGCTGCTTGCCACCAGTGGACGCCTGACCTAGTGGAGTCTTGTTCAAGGTCTTGAGGCCCCCATTGCTCTCCCTAACAACAACAGAATGTTGCCCCAAGTCGGAGGTTGGTGCAGGTTCATGTAGATTCTCAGTAGGCTGAGCCTGCCTTGCTAGAATCCTCACCACATGAGAAGACTCCTCATTGCCACTGGGCACCGCAGGGGGCACTGAAGTAGCTTCCTTCTCGCTGCATGGGATCCCTTGACCAGCAACATTCTCATTTTTCCTGTTCTCTCTAGCCATGCTAGACCCCTTGCCAATCGCCCTACAGGCCTCTGCTCCGTGACCCCTAAGCTTGCAATTAGAGCAGAATTGTGGAGGATTCTTGTGAGACTCGTCTCACAGTATCGATATTTATATACAGATACGTATTTGGTGCTGTATTATGCATTTGTTCTGTATTTAGTTCCTGTAATTACCTGCTAATTATTTTCCTGTATTTAATTTTGCACTTGCCTAGCTCTTGGTTTATTTCGGTTCATGTTGAACCAACTTGGTTTAGCTTGTTTCATCATAAAAATAGATGAATGACTTAAATTGAGTGGAGATGAATGAATGGTGGAGATTACTTGGGCTTGGTATATATGTCACTTTTTTTTGTCTCTTTTCTCATTCACTCTCATTCATTCCTCTTCCACCCAACCCTAGCCATTAGAGAGAGGCAAGTACATCTTGCCAAAACCTTGAACAAAGGTTTTTTTTTGTTCTATTCTCTTCCTTGCGTGATTCTAAGTCTCTTTAGAATTTGGAAATTTTGATTTTGATGGCTACATTTTTGTAGACCTAAGTTTTAATATTTTCTTATTTTCTTGGTTTTGATATATTAAAATTTGGTATTTTCTAAAACCAGTCGTCCCAGGCTGTAGAAAATCTCATTATGTGCAGTTTAGACCATTAGAAGTCCCGATTCGGACATATTTTGAGCAAGTTATGCTCTTTTGAAGTTTTTGGGTTCCCATGGAGCTTGGCTGTTGTTTGGAGAAGAAGAACAGTGCTGACGCCTAGTCTGGCCCAGGCACCTTGCGCGCCCTGGCGCCTCTTTTCCAATTGCGCTCACGGTGCTTAGGCGCCAATGTGATGCGCCTAGTCTGGCCCAGGCACCTTGCGTGCCCTGGCCCCCCTTTCTCCCTTGCACTCACGGTGCTTAGACGCCAATGTGATGCGCCTAGTCTGGCCTAGGCTCCTTGCGCGTCTTGGCGCCCCTTTCCCCCTTGCGCTCATTGGTGCTTATGCGCCTATTTTGGTACACCATTTTGGCCGTGGCGCTATTATGGTCCTAGTGCCTATTTAGGACATGTGCCCAGCATCCATCCTGGCCTTGGCGCCATTGCGTGCCTATGCGTCTCTCTTGGCCCTAGCACCCTTGTGTGCCTAGGCGCCATCTTGGCCTTGGCGTCCCTTGAATCTCGCGCCACTCCGCGTGCGCTACCTGACCTGATGGTCGTACGCCATATGGTGTGCGCCCAATGTGATGTGCCCACCTCCATGTCTCTTCTTTATTCATTCATCTATATGTTTGGTGATTCCCGACTTGTACCCTGAGCTTTGACCCGATCTTAGCATGGCTATTTTGACCATTTTTGATTGTTTAAGCTGTTTTGTAGCTAGAATCTTGAAAACCTCAAACATGAAGGTTGTAGATCTTTGTCTTGGCTTCAATACTCTTCTTGTTTTACTTTAATTGGAGTTTATATGCAGCTGATAATTTCAATCATAGTTTTGATCTTTTGGCATGTTTTCTGTACTTGGCTGTTTTGATATTTTCTTCGACTGTAATAATTTTTTAACATGATTAGATGATCTCGTGTAGTTAGAGAAAGATTGTACACCCTATATACACTCGATATTAGCACATGTTCAATTATTATTCTATGTTTTGTACTTACTTTTATTTATTCATTTTCACATGCCATGATATGTCTTTCCTTTCTATTCTTTCTTATCTGCTATGATATGTATTGTCATACCTTTCCGAATTTATTGTACTTTGCAGTCTATACCATGTCTAGAATTTTTTTGTAGTGGCCCATCGTGACACACTTATGTTACATGTCTTCTTTGCTTACTAGATAGCGATCCGTCGTGGTACACTCTTGTACATGTCTTTTCTTGTTCACATGATAGTGACATGTCATGGCGCACTCCCTATTTCCTCTATAGTGGCTCGTCGTAGCGCACTCCTAGCTTCCAACTTATTATCTTTTTTTGTTGTGACTTGTTATAGTGCACTTTCTTGTATTATCAAGTCTTATATATCATGTCTAGGATGGATTCTGCAGAATGCCACACCCAGAATCTAACAAAAAAATGTTAAGGACTAAACAACTAGCTTAATTATCTATATCATTGGGAGGGAATAATTTCCCAGTTACCTGCAAGCCCTTTATCCCGGCCCCAACCCGAATAGATTTGGAGCTATCGGTCATGATGAGCACACTTCTAGCGCACTGCTGTCACGCCCCAGAACCAGAATACTGGAGAGCGGGGGAATGACTCAGCCAGCTACGTATTACGGGTAGATGAATACCGTATAATACGATCAATGCTGTCTACAAGACGAGGGGGTGCATACTACATGAAAGTCTCCCTATGGTCTCTTTACTTCTATTGTCTCAATCATTCAAACAAGAAACAGAAATAGAGAACATGTGAGATAAAGCAGTAAGACGTCCCAAACGCTCAGTCAAAATGTTCTTGATATCTGGCTTTACAAAATATAGCCAGATGATGTAGTAAGTATACACAATTGTTAGCAGCTGCAGTCTGACTTAGTTACAATTATGCAAAAGTAGGTACAAGACAATCCGACTAACATGTCGGTGCCAAACGGCAAAGTATAAAGTAGATAACAAAATGAGCGGGGAAGTAAGAAACCCACTCGAGTCCTCCTGCGATCATCCCTCTAGTGTTGACCATCTTAGAGGTAGAAGTAAGCTGGATCCTTGGGGACCGGCTCTAAATCTGGCCATGCAAAACCAGAGAGGTTAGACCTCTAATAGCAAGTACCACAAGGAAGCACGACATGAGAACTAAAACCAGTAAGTAAGAGAATATAATAATAGATCTCTGCTTTCTACTAGGATTCACATCACATCACGACACTTTGAACCAACCTCCCAACCAAACAAGGACAGAAGTTGGCCCGTCATGTCCTGACATTCTGATCATCCCAGTTAGGTAACAGAGTAGGTACAGTGCACAAACAAATCATCTTGAACGGCCAATCAAATCCTACGGCTTGCTATTTTGAGTCCCAAGTTATCCTGGAATTTATGCAATAGGGATTCCTCAGTTCTTACTATGTACGCGCAAGGCTAGTCTATCCAGTTAATCATGTGCGCCATGCATGATTTAGACGAGTCCTAGCAGGACGCCCGTCATCAATATACAATATACAATAATAATATAAGCAGATACTATTCCCTGCCCGTGTGGCAGGTTTACAGTATCTGTGGGAACCAGCCGGCCCGTCGGGTACTACTTGTCCCAAGGGGGCCTGCCATATAAGAACTCGGAAATCCATTCTCTCCATGCAATCATTATTTTATTTAACTTAATAGTCTCTACGTTGAGTGAAATCCCATGCCGTGGATCATGGTTATTCAAATGAGTACTTTCGTACGGGGTACGATATGCACAACTCTACAATGATACCAGTGCGGTCAGGTTGTAGGTCTTACATAGCGTAATGCAACAATCAAAACTAACCACGGAGTAATCATGTCTTGACCATAAAGTACACATGCTTCTTTGGTAAGATAAATAAATAATAAATGAATTGAAGCCTACATGTGCCTGTATGCCAATATTCGGAATTAGCCATTCGATCTCCATAGTTCATAATTAATATGAACGTGTCTCATTCATTCAATTCAAGGACGACTAGCCAGTCTCTTAGTTCCAACTAGGAAAGCATGATCAATTATTAATCAAGGTCACAATCATTATCAATGGTGACAAGGCATGAAAGTCAACTAGTATTCAGTGGGGTCGAGTCTACAACTCTCAGGGTTTAATTCCAGTCAATCGGGGTATCTATAACTCAATTCACGACATATGGCACATCCCACGTAACAATCTATATTTAACAGAAATATTAACATATCATGATTATATCAAGTTTTATGTCAAAAGGCGTAAGGATATAAAATGGACGTTAAATATCTAATAAAATATCAATATACAGGGCTATAGAAGATCCAGGGTAAGTAGGGTCAGCGTACGCTCAAGTCAGGCTACGCTCAAGTCAAGCTACGCTCAAGTCTAGCTACGCTCAAGTCAGCGTACTCTCAGGTCAGCCTACGCTCAAGTCAGCGTACGCTCAGGTCAGCCTACGCTCAAGTCTAGTTACGCTCAAGTCATACGCTTCCAAAAGGCAGCGTATGAACTCCATACGACTCCATACTATCCAAGCTAGCGTACGCAAGTCATACGCTTCCAAAAGGCAGCGTATGGACTCCATACGACTCCTTACTATCCAAGCTAGCGTACGCAAGTCATACGCTTCCAAAAGGCAGCGTATGGACTCCATACGACTCCTTACTATCCAAGCTAGCGTACGCAAGTCATACACTCCCAAAAGGCAGGGTATGGACTCCATACGACTCCTTACTATCCAAGTGAGCGTATGTAAGACATACGCTCCCAAAAGGCAGCGTATGGACTCCATACGACTCCTTACTATCCAAGTGAGCGTATGCAAGACATACGCTCCCAAAAGGCAGCTTATGGATCGGACTGTGCTGCACTAAAGAGCGCGCACAGCTCAGTGGCACAAGCTAAAAAGCTAGCGCACACTGCTCACTGTCTTCTCCAAAACAGCAAGAACTCCATGGTTCGAACCCAAAGCTTCAAAATCCATAACTCGGTCAAAATAAGTCCAAATCCAACTTTGCCAAGGTCAAAATTGGGTAGAATAAAATTCCCTACAGTATGGAACCATCAAAACTTGCAAACAAGGAAGTTTGATAGATCAAAACCACCAAAATCCGAAAATAACTAATTTTTAGATCTACAAAAATTAAGACTTCGAAATGAAAAATGCCAAGTTCTAAACTCTCTTAGGAACATGAGAGGAAGATAAATGAACTATAAAAACATGGGTTCTCATGTGAAGCAAGTTGTACTTGCCTACGGTTTGGTAGGTGGAGAGAGTGATGAGGAAGAAGAAGAAGTAATGGTGAAGGAGAGTTTATAAAGAGAGAGAAAGGGGATGGGGGCTTTAAATGGAAGGGGTGGTGGTAGGTGGGGGTGTTGGGTTCATGTTGAGACAACTAAACTAAACCAAACCAAGCCGAACCCAAAGTAAGACTAAAGCAGAGAATAAAAGCAGAAAATAAAATGCAGGAATAAAATTGCAGAAATATTAATTAACATGAATTAAAGGAATTTAAATACAAGATAATACATGATAAATATTAAATAAATACATTCGAGTAGTACATGTATAAAAATACGTATTCTGGGAATGGGGAGTGACATCTCTACCCTCCTTAGAAAAATTTCGTCCTCGAAATTTCAAATCCAAGCAGGATAGAAACATCGGGGCTAAACTAATCTAAGTACAAGTAATTCAATGAAGCAATTATTTTACAATGTCCATAGCAAGTAACATATCTATATTTAACAATCTACGATATCAAGCAATTCTATCCAAACAGTGATAAGCATGAGGAATCAAGACAATCAAGGTACACAGAAAAAGATATACCTTGTGAGTCAAACAGGTGTTGATACCGTGATCGGATATCATCCTCACGTTCCCACGTTGACTCTCCCAAAGTGTGATGACCCCAAGCAACCCGGACAAGGTTAATTGTTCGGTTCTTGAGTATCTTCTCTCTTTGGTCCAAGATGGACACAGGCTGCTCCTCGTAAGACATGTTGGTACCAACAACCAGTTCTGAATGATCGAGGATATGGCTGGGGTCCGATACATACCTTCGTAATTGAGATACATGAAACACGTCATGCACCTCTCGTAACGAAGGTGGAAGGGACAATCGATAAGCAACATCGCCTACCCTATCAAGAATAACAAATGGGCCTACGTATCGTGGACTCAACTTCCCACGAACGCCAAATCTAATGACCCCACGGGTAGACGAGATCCGCAAGAACACGTGGTCCCCAACAGAAAACTCTAGCGGCCTACGATGCTGGTCCGCCTAATGACGATGCCGATCCTGCGCAACACGAAGTCGCTCTCTAATTCCCTTAATCACTTCAACCGTCTGGATAATCATTTCTGGGCCTAGCATCTTCCTTTCCCCGATATCATCCCATGCTAGTGGCGATCTACACTTCTTACCATATAGTGCTTCGAATGGCGCCATCTGGATACTGGCTTGATAACTGTTGTTGTATGAGAACTCAACTAAGTGCGGGTGGCTTTCCCAAGATCCTCCAAAATCCAGAGTGCAAGCTCGCAACATATCTTCCAAAGTCTGAATTGTCCTTTCTGATTGGCCGTCCGTCTGTGGATGGTAAGCCGTGCTAAATCTTAACTTGTGTCACCCTCATTTTTTCGTATTTCCCGTATTTCGTATTTATACTCGTATCTGGATTTTGGCAGGTATTTTTATTTTTCTCAACTTGTGGAATTTCGGTATTTCTTGTATTTTTGGGTTTTGGCATGGCTCGGTTTTATTGGGGATGGTTCGGTTTGGTTCGGTTTTATGTGTTGGAACACCCTAGCCCTATGCTACACCCTCAATCCACCACAACTCCTCCTCTTTATAACTCCACCTACCACTCTCTCTCCTCATAACTTCTACCATTAATTTCCTTCTTCTTCTTCTTCTCCTTCCTCTACACAACTCTCCTAACCCTAGGCAAGTGCATCTTGCCACTACATGAGAACCCTATTTTCTTGGTCCATTAGCTAGATTAGGACATGGTGATCAACATTAGTTCTTGGTTTTTTGTGATTTGGTATCTCTATTGTTCTAGATCTAGGTTTTAGCTATTTTCGGATTTTGTATGGTTTGATCTATTTAAAGTTGGATTTTGTGGGTTTTGATGTTTCTATGTGGAAGAGATCTCGATTTCACCCGAGTTAGGATTTTGGAAATTCGAATTTGGAGTTTGGATGGCCAAGTTATGATGCTGTGTAGCCTTGAGTTCAACCATGGTGTTCTTGCTGTTTGGAGAAGACAGTGAGCAGTGTGCAGAGCTTCTTAGCTTACGCCGTTGAGCCTTGGATACGCTTCCTGTTGGAAGCGTGTCTCCTGCGTGCGCGCTTTTGTGCGTACGCAGACTTGAGCGTACGTGACTTTTCATGTACGCTGCTCCCTTGAGCGTGTGTGACTTTTCATGTACGCTGCTCCCTGGAGCGTGCGTGACTTTTCATATACGCTGCTCCCTGGAGCGTGCGTGACTTTTCATGTACGCTGCTTCCTTGAGCGTGCGTGACTTTTCATGTACGCTGCTCCCTTGAGCGTGCGTGACTTTTCATGTACGCTGCTCCCTTGAGCGTGCGTGACTTTTCATGTATGCTGCTCCCCTTGAGCGTACGTGACTTTTTATGTACGCTGTTTCCCTTGAGCGTGTGTGACTTTTCGCGTACGCAGCTCCCCTTGAGTGTACGTGACTTTTGTGTACGCTGCCCCCTGACTCCTTGCTTAACCCATTGGCTCTTGGAGTTTTGGTCTTAATTCTTTAAGCTTTGCTCTTTTATAGCCCTGTATATTGATATTTTATTAGATATTTTACGTCCATTTTATATCCTTACGCCTTTTGTCCTGAACTTGATAATTACGAATTTACTGGATATGTTTGGAATTGATAATTGAGCATGACCTGATAAGTGGCCCGTCGTGGCGCACTCATGACTAGTACACTTGATATGATAACCTGACCTGATATACCTTGAATAGCTGTTGCGACGCCTACCTGACATGACATGACATGTATAATTAATCCTGACATCGTGGGCGATTGTGCTTGTACAAATAATCCAGTCATGTCTTGCATCATGTCTAGGAGGGAACTCCTGAGTACCACGGTCAGGAGTACCTACGGAATTGGACTAAGGTTAATAAATAGTATAATTCACTAGTCATGAAGAGATGTTCTCCAGTTACAGGCGATCCCGTTATCCCGGCCGTAAATGATTGGACTTGTAGCCTGCCGACGAGTAGGGCACATTTCCAGCCCACTGTTATGTGGGGCACCCTCTATTGTCACTTAAATGATTGAACTCTATTGTCACTATAATGTATTGTACTCTCTAGATTATCACTATAATGATTGCCTGGATAACCTGGATAGCTGCAGGGCCTGTGACTACTTGGAGCATCTCATTGCATCTTACTAGTAACTAGGATTGTGATAACCCTAGTTAGTTAATGTAGAAAGCCGTAGGCAATGATTGGCCGTGATTGCTTGGATGGAGTCTGGTCCAGTATAGTATTGTCTAGAATTGATTGATTGTAAGATTGTACCAGAATGATTGAAGGATTGTCACTCCTGATTGTCACTATAAGGATTGTCACTCCAGATTGTCACTATAATAATTGTCACTCTAGATTGTTACTTGACCTGATTTCTTATATTTATCTTGCCGATAAATGGTGAGAGAAACCAAGTTTCGTTCAGACGAAGGGTTACAACCCCGGTCCTTGTCTGGTTTACGGGTTGTAACCTAGCTATCTGAATAGTCCCATGGTTATCTCATCGTATATCATCCTGACATGCTTTTCCATATGTCCTATTTTTTAGTAATTCTATGCAAGATTGTCTTTTATAATTACCCATCATGCTTTTTCTTAAATTACTGTCTCTTATTATGTAATTATATTATTGTGCTAATTTGCTGGCTTTGGTTCTTATTTTGTGGCCTCCTTTGTGGCACTTGCTCTTCCTGGGGTCTGACCCAGCTGGTTTTGTATGGCCAGATACCGGAGCAGCAGCAAAGGATCTACCTGTCTTCCAGCCCGATGGTGGTCACCAGGCGTAACCAGGGCATCGAGTGGGTTTCTTTTGTTCTCCTACTGTAATATTGTAAATTATTCTTTTGAGGCATTTTAGCCGACGAGCAAGTGTTAGCTCGATTGTACTTACTTACTGTCTGTCTACGGGCTGTAACATGATTGACAAGCCCCGGGGGTTGATCATGTATGACTGAACTCTTGCTAGTCCTCACATTTTGTAACGACTAGCTTCATGATCATCTCGATATGTAATGTTTGGAACGCCTTACAATTGTATATTTGGAGATCTGATATCTTGTGATTATTATTAGTTGGTTGAGATTGAGACAATAGGCTATTTTATGACCTTAAGAGACTGATGGATTGTAGTGAAACCCTCACATATCTAGACAGCCGTGACCGTATAGCGGTGTGGATCCCATTCCGTTATACGTAGCTGGCTATGTCTGCCCCCGCTCTCCAGTATTCTGGTTCTGGGGCGTGACAACTTGGTACCCAGACTATAATGTAAGCTCTTCCAGAAATGTGATGTGAAACGGGTATCTCTGTCTGACACAATACTGACAGGGACTCCATGCTGCCTGACTATCTGTTGCATGTACAACTCTGCCAACTTTTCTGTAGATTGTCCTACTCTGAAAGAAAAAAAGTGTGCTACCTTTGTAAGCCGATCTACTATCACCCAAATAGCATCTTTACCACTTGGTGATCTCGGTAAACCGGTCACAAAGTCTATTGTGATGTGTTCCCACTTCCATTCTGGGATAGGAAGCGGTTGTAATAATCCAGCTGGCCTCTGCTGTTCTGCCTTTACTTGCTGACATATCAAGCAACGGGAAACAAACCTAGCTATCTCCCTCTTCATCCCGTTCCACCAGAAGTGTTGCTTGATATCTTGGTACATCTTGGTCCCTCCAGGATGTATAGAATACTGGGAACTGTGAGCTTCTGTCATAACTTCCTGTCTGATATCTCCACTAGGTACACATAGACGTAATCCAAACCTAAGCGTACCATCTTCGTGAATTTGCATCTCTTTCCTGAGCCCTGACTCATATTCTGCCCTAGGCTTCTGAATCCTTGGGTCCTGTGCTTGGGCCGCCTTGATCCTGCCTACCAAGTCGGATTGAACTTGTAGACTCGCCAGAATTCCTACATCACTAGAAAGTATAACTTTGATGCCCATCTCCTGAAGGTCTTCTAAGATGTGCTTCTGCGTTGTCAACATAAATGCGCCGCCTCTTCTGCTAAGAGCGTCTGCTACCACATTAGCCTTGCCTGGATGATACTGAAGCTCCACGTCATAATCCTTGATCAGCTCTAACCATCTTCTCTGCCTCATGTTCAGCTCCTTCTGAGTAAAGATGTACTTCAGACTTTTATGGTCTGTCTACATGTCCACTCGGTCACCATATAAATAATGTCTCCATAGTTTCAAAGCAAATACTACTGCCGCCAACTCCAAATCATGAGTTGGGTAATTCTTCTCGTGGTCTCGAAGCTGCCTAGATGCATATGCTATCACCTTCCCATGTTGCATGAGGACACATCCAAGTCCTTTACCTGACGCATCACAATATACTGTAAAACCTCCGGGCCCAACTGGCAATGTAAGAATAGGCGCTGATATCAACTTCTGCTTCAGATTCTCAAATAATGCCTGGCATTCTGCCGACCAGACGAATGGTACATCTTTTCGTATCAAGCGGGTCATGGGTGCTGAAAGTCTTGCAAAATCTGACACAAATCTTCTGTAATATCCTGCCAATCCTAAGAAACTTCGTACATCAGCTACGGTCTTAGGTACTGGCCAACTCTCTACTGCTTCCACCTTCTTGGGATCTACTGCTACTCCAGATCCTGATATGATATGACCCAAAAATGAAATATGATCCGACCAAAACTTACACTTGCTGAGCTTGGCATACAACTGGTTCTCTCTCAGAACCTGCAACACTTTCCTGAGGTGGTCTTCATGCTCCTCTTCACTAGCAGAGTACACAAGAATGTCGTCGAGAAATACTACGACAAACTGATCTAAATACGGCATAAAGATGCGGTTCATCAAATCCATGAATATTGCTGGAGCATTGGTCAAACCAAACGGCATTACTAAGAATTCATAATGCCCATACTTCGACCTGAATGCTGTCTTGGGAATGTCTTCCTTTCGAACCCTCACTTGATGGTACCCTGAACGAAGATCTATCTTGGAGAAAACTCTAGCTGTGCTCAACTGGTCAAACAAGTCGTCGATCCTGGGTAGTGGGTACTTATTCTTTACTGTTGCCGCGTTAAGCTTCCTGTTGTCGATACACAATCTGGATGATCCATCATTCTTCCCCACAAGTACCACTGGTGCTGTCCATGGCAATATGCTAGCTTGGATAAACTTCTTCTCCTTTAATTCCTCTATGTGCTGATACACCTTGGCCTACTCCGAATCCGCCATTCTGTAAACCCGATCTGATATCGGTTTAGTCCCAGGTGCCAATTCTATACTGAACTCAATATCTCTAACCGGTGGCAGACCGAGAAGTTCTTCGGGAAATACGTCTAGAAATTCTTCAACTACCTTCGGAACTAGAACTTCTTCCATTGCTGTTATTACTCCCTGCTCTTGCTGAGTTGCCTCTGATCTGACTAAGGTGAATCTCTTCATGCCTGAAATATCAAAAGATACACTCCCACTACGACAATCTATTGTCGCATGACTGTCTTTCAGCCAGTCCATGCCTAAGATAACGTCGAAATTTCTAACAGAAAATTCTATCAACCGGGCGGGTAAGGAATGCTCGCAAACTACAACGCTACATGCTAGAATAACTCTACTAACTCCTACGAGCCCATTACCAGTGAGTATATTCAACCTCCCTGGCAATGCCTCGAACTCCATTCCTAGCCGTGTCGCAAATTGTGCAGATATAAATGAGTGGGATGCTCCCGAATCAAACAATGCTACTGCGGGATATGAGGCGACGAGAATGTTACCTGCCACGACATCTCCCGACGCTAATGCCTCTTCCAAGGATAGAGTGAATGCATGCCCTCGACCTCCTTGCTGGTTCCCATGCTGTGGCCTAGCCTGGTGCTGCTGCTGGCCCCTGCCTTGATGATGCTGGGGTAGTCTATGCTGGTGTTGCTGCATCGGCGGTCCCTGCTGTCGAAACATCTGAGCCTGCGGCATTAACGGGCGCTGTGCCAACGGTCTCACTGCTACCGCTGGTCCTCGATACTGTCCTGCTCCTGGTGCTGGCAGAGTAGGGAACTGCTGCACTGGTCCTCCTGACCTCGAATTCATGGGACATGTGGTAACCCGATGATCTGGATTTCCACATATCAAACACAGTCCGTTCAATATCCGACACACATCTCTAGTGTGCCCCATCTTTCCACAATAAGTGCAGCCCGCAGGGGGTTGCTGGTTCTTCCTCTGTTGCTGTTGCTGCTGCCTGGGTGGTGGTGCTGGCCCCCGTATCGCCACATCGTGGATACGAATGCCAGGGGATGGTGCTGTTGTTCGGGGCGCTGCTCCCCCTCCTCCTTCAATCAGACTGTGGGATCTCTTCTGACCTCCAGTCCTAACTGTGATCCTCTGAATAGTGATCTCATGCCTTCGGGTTGCCGTCAATATCTCATCAAAAGTCTGGTAATTGTGCCCCTCTATCAATTGCAAGAGCTCAAGATGAAACCCTTGCTGAAACCTCATAGCCCTCTGGCGCTCCGTCGCTACCATCTCTGGGGCAAACCTACTTAATCTGCGGAACTCCGCTGCATAAGCATCTACCGTCTTGCCGGCCTGTTTGAGGTTGATAAATTTCTGTTGTAGCTCAAACTGCGCCACAACTCCATAATACTTCGTCTTGAATCTTGCTGTGAAATCGTCCCAAGCCACAGGACGTCTGATGCCTACCTCCTCTGATTCCCACCAATCACGTGCGAGATCCTGAAGTAACAACTTCACTTGATCCACACGTTCTTCTGTCGGTACCTTAGCGGCTGTCAGAATAGCCTCAATATCCTTAAGCCATGCATCTGCTGAGATGGCATCCTCCGTGCCTTCAAAACGGCGGGGGTTGTACTTGCAAAATCGGGCTGACGCTCCTGAATCTGGCCTCGCCCCTCTTTCCAAAGCCGTCTGCAACCCTTGGTTGAGTAGTACATTCTGCTCTTGCAACTGAGCGTGCATGCGCTGCTGGGCTAACATCTGGTGTTGCTGAGTAGCCATCATCCCTCTCATGATCTCCAGAAGAGCCGGTGTGTCCATCTCCACAGGGTAGTTGAAACTATTGGTGGTGTTGGAACCTCCAGATACTGCAGTCCAACTGCTGGTTCCACTATCACTTCTTCCTGGATGGTCTCTTGAGTTAGTACCGGCCCTTGTTGCTGACCAACATGGTCAGGTTGTCCGTGTTGCTCTTGTTGTTGTTGTCCAGTCCTGACAGATGCGGACGAGGTGCCCCTAAGAAAAGGGACAAGAGAACAATCAAACGACCGGACAGGAAAGATCAATGAAGTCAAAGGATACTGGAATGTCAATCTAGGGTTGAGAACAACGAATCATGAGATCAAGGGGGAACATGTGTGATTGAGACATCCTATAATCAAAATACCCCACAAGTCTGAAACCAGACCTGCATGGGCCACCACTAAAACCTTGTCACGCCCCAGAACCAGAATACTGGAGAGCGGGGGAATGACTCAGCCAGCTACGTATTACGGGTAGATGAATACCGTATAATACGATCATTGCTGTCTAACAAGACGAGGGGTGCATACTACATGAAAGTCTCCTATGGTCACTTCACATCTATTGTCTCAATCATTCAAACAAGAAACAGAAATAGAGAATATGTGAGATAAAGCAGTAAGGCGTCCCAAACACTCAGTCAAAATGTTCTTGATATCTGGCTTTACAAAACACAGCCAGATGATGTAGTCAGTATACACAATTGTTATCAGCTGCAGCCTGACTTAGTTACAATTATGCAAAAGTAGGTACAAGACAATCCGACTAACATGTCGGTGCCAAACGGCAAAGTATAAAGTATTTAACAAAACGAGCGGAGAAGTAAAAAAACCCACTCCAGCTCTCCTGCGATCATCCCTCTAGTGTTGACCATCGTGGAGGTAGAAGTAAGCTGGATCCTCGGGGACCGGCTCTAAATCTGGCCATGCAAAACCAGAGAGGTTAGACCTCTAACAGCAAGTACCGCAAGGAAGCACGATATGAGGGATTAAAACCAGTAATGAGAAAATATGATTAATAGATCTCTGCTTTCTACTGGGATTCACATAGTATCACGACACTTCGAACCAACCTCCCAACCAAACAAGGACAGAAGTTGGCACGTCATGTCCTGACATTCTGATCATCTCAGTTAGGTAACAGAGGACATACAGTACACAAACAAATTAATTTAAACGGCCATTCAACTACTACGGCTTGCTACTGTGAGTTCCAAGTTATCTTGGAATTATGCAATAGAGATTCCTCAGTTCTTACTATGTACAAGCAAGGCTAGTTTACCCAGTCAATCAATTGCGCCAATCATGAATTAGACGAGTCCCAGCGGGACGCCCGTCATCAATATACAATATACAATAGATAATATAACCAGATACCGCTTCCTGCCCGTGTGGCAGATTTATAGTATCTGTGGGAACCAACCGGCCTGTCGGGCACTACTAGTCCCAAGAGGGCTGCCATGTAAGAACTCGGGAATCCATTCTCTCCATGCAGTAATTATTTTATTTAACTTAATAGTCTCTACGTTAAGTGAAATCCCATGCCGTGGGTCATGGTCATTCAAATGAGTACTTTCGTACGGTATACGATATGCACAACTCTACAACGATACCAGTGCGGTTAGGTTGCAGGTCTTACATAGCGTAATGCAACAATCAAAACTAACCACGGAGTAATCATGCCTTGACCATAAAGTACACATGCTGCTTTTGTAAAATAAGTAAATAAATAAATAAATAAATTGAAGCCTGCATGTGCCTGTATGTCGATATTCAGGATCAGCCAGTCGATTACAATAGTTCATAATTAATAGGAACGTGTCCCATTCATTCAATTTAATAAGACGACTAGCCAGTCTCTTAGTTCCAACTAGGAACGCATGATCAATTATTAGTCGAAGTAACAGTCGGATCAATTCGTGACAAGGCATGAAAGTCAACTAGTATTAAGCATGATCGAGTCTATAACTAGCATAAAATAGTTGGTAACATATTCTTGAAGCCAAGAAAAAGATCTACTACTCTCATGTTGGAAGCTAGGAGAAATTCGGGCCAGAAAACAGTCATCAAACAATCAAAATCAGCCAAAATCAGCCTCATGCGGCTCAAAAAATCCTTATGCGGCTCAAAATGCTCATGCGGCTCCAAAAATCCTTATGCGGCTCAAAATGCTCATGCGGCTCCAAAAATTCTTATGCGGCTCAAAATGCTTATGCGGCTCAAAATGCTCATGCGGCCAGAAAAGCTTATGCGGCCAGGAATGGTCATGCGGCCAGAAAAGCTTATGCGGCCAGAAATAATCATGCGGCCAGAAATGCTTATGCGGCCAGAAATGGTCATGCGGCCAGAAAAGCTTATGCGGCCAGAAATGGTCATGCGGCCAGAAATGCTTATGCGGCCAGAAATGGTCATGCGGCCAGAAAAGCTTATGCGGCCAGGAATGGTCATGCGGCCAGAAATGGTCATGCGGCCAGAAAAGCTTATGCGGCCAGGAATGGTCATGCGGCCAGAAAAGCTTATGCGGCCAGGTACTATTCATCGTCCCTGCCAAAATCAGGACAGATGAACATAGAAGTTTGACCAAAATTATTTTGGCCATAACTTCCTCAAATCAAGTCGAAATCTAACTTTTCAAAAGCCAAAATTGGGTAGAATTGAATTCTCTACAACATAGAACAATCAAAACATGGAAATGATGAAGTTTGATAGATCAAAACCCAAGAAAACCAAAAAGGGGAGAAAACTTAGATCTACACAAAGCTAACCATGGAAAACAAAAACTACAAGACCTAAACATATAGAGAAAGAAGAGACAAGCACAATAGACTAAAAATAAATGGGGATGCATGAAATCTTCCATGATGTGCAAGATGTACTTGCCTCTCACAAGTGGGTTAGGGTTTGGTGGAGGAGTAAATGTGAATGAATGAAGAGAGAGAATGAAAGAAGAAGTTTTATATCAATGTCAAGTGGATCTCCACCATTCATTCTCTCCACCAAATCCAAGCCATCCATTCCTTTCCATGTTGAACCCAACCACACCAAGTTGGTTTACCATGAACCGAAATGAACCAAGAGCCAAGAAAAAGCAGAAAATAAAATACAGAAAAATAATTAGCATGAAATTAAAAGAATTAAATATAAAATAAATGCATGACAGATACTAAATAAATTCGGGCAAGCGGTATACGTATAAAAATACGCATTCCGGGAACGGGAAGTGACAATTACGCTTGCTAGTTCTCACTTTGTATTACTAGCTTCATAATCATCCATGTATATATATTTTTGGACGCTTTACTATTTTATGTCTGATGATCATACTTCTTGTACTTTGTATATTTGTCTGTGATTGAGATACCTAGGATCGTTCGACCTGGGATTGACTGTTGGCTTGTAGTAGTAACCCCAATGTCTTGACAACTTATACGTTATTTCAGAGGACTGGAGTACTTTGGTATTACGTAGCTGGCCTGGTCCGTCCCTATTTGCCAGTATTCTGGTTCTGGGACGTGACAATTCTCGAATAAAACCGGTTGCCAATAGCTTCGGCCGCTCGGGAGCTCTATACACACCTTGTGAATCAGCTTCGCGCTCAGGTCCACCTCGGCCAGCACCCTGGCACAGCTTGGCCTGATCCTCGTCGCCGTCGCCTTGTCTACAGCCAGAGGCACACCGAAGCATTCGACAATGTTGAGAAGCACCGACTTCACCTGAAGGTGGGGCGACAGGCCTGGTAGAGCCACCCATATCGATGCCAGGGGGAGTACTCAAAGGGAGAGAACTCTGGGGGTCCAACGAAAGAGTCGCGTTGGGCAATTAGCCAAATGCCAAATATCCTTGGAGAGCAGCCGCAGGTAGTCGACCTCCAAGCACGGCTTAATCAGCAGGTGGCGCGCATCCAGGGACGCAATAGAGATTTCCCCTTTGAATCCCATGGAAGAGACAACCTTGAGGATCTGGGAAGTGGGAGCCCTAGCTTGGAGGATTTCCCAACTAATGCAAACTGTAGCGGAGCAACCAGCGTGGGGCCTCATCGGAGAGGTCGAAGGAGATCGCCGGGAAGCCGGAGAAGGAGTGAATAGCTTTGTGAGGGAGGGACTGGGGGGGGGGAGGGGTGGGGGCACCAGCGCTGACGCGAAGGACCTAGCCAAAGTGTCGGGGGGAGCCAAGACTCCGACCCCCTCTTTAGCCATCCGGCGGCCACCCACCAAAGAAGCGTCGCCACCAAGCAGAGAGGGGAGCTCAGCCCCGCATGCGCTCCGCTAGGGCACCCAAAATTTCGATTTTGAACCGAAATCGGAACCCAAAACCGGAACCGAAAACGAATAAAAAAATTTAGTATTTTCAAAACCGATGCGGAACCGATTTTTTTTTTTAAACCGAACCGAATCTCTTATTCGGTTCGATTTTCGGTCCAAACCCAATAATGCTCACCCCTACTTCGAAGTGGTTTACATAGAAAAATAAATAAGTAAATAAAATCTAAAATCTGACGCGGTCCAGCTCACCAATCCAAAGTTTTTGTTAGAATCACCCTCATCCGTCAGATAGCCGTCTCAAACTGCACATCACAGCCGTCAAAATTCAGAATAGCTAGCACTATTTATCACCTTCTCCAATTCTTTCAATAAATTCATTTGTTTGTTTATTTATTTCAGTCCTCGTTCCATCCCAACCCAGCTTTTAAAATCCCACCAAACTCTCCTCACAGTGTTCACACAGACGCTTATTATTAATATTATTATTTTCCTCCAGCTATGTCTTCCGATGAGGTCTCGAAACCCTCATCGATCCCTCCATATACAGAGGTGGGTATCTCAAAAATTAATAATTCTAAAATTTCTTCATAGATATTTTTATTTTTATTTTTATTCCTTGATATTCAAGATGATTCTGTCGGCGCTCGGGGAGCTCGACGAGAAGGGCGGCTCGAACAAGTCGGCGATCAGCAAGCACATGGAGTGCAAGTACGGGGAGCAGCTCCCGGAGTCGCACGCGTCGCTGCTCGCCGCGCACCTGCAGCGGATGAAGGACGGCGACGAGCTCGTCATGCTCAACAGCAGCAGCTACGCGAGGGCCGGCCCCGGCTCCCCCGCCGCCCCCGTCAAGCGGGGCCGGGGGAGGCCCCCCAAGCCCAGGCCGCAGCTCCCTCCCGGCGAGGTACTCCCCTCGCCCCGTTCGCGGGGGAGGCCCCCGAAGTCGAGGGACCCGCTCGCCGCCGCCGTCGTCAAGAAGACGTCGGCGGCGGCGGGCGGGGGCCCCGGCAGGCCCCGTGGGCGCCCGCCGAAGATGGTGAGGCCCCTGGGGCACGGCGGCGAGCCGGCAGTTGGATCTTTGGCGGCTTCCATGACGCTGCAGAGCGGTGTCAAGAGGGGCAGGGGGAGGCCGCCCAAGGTCAAGCCCCCGTTTGCTGACGTTGGGTTTGCTTGATTTGGGGGTGGAGGCGACTATGGTGTTGTGCTAATTTCATCGAATTTTAGGTTTTTTTTTTGGTTCTTTAGGTCTTCTAATTGTGTTTGTGAGGTGACCAAGTAATTGGTTATGTGTGTTGTTGTATTATGGATGTACATTGTGCAAAATATGGGGAGCAACTTGTGTTACTGATAATGACTTGTACTTGTGTTTTAATGATTAATCTGTCTCTCTCATCTCCTCTTTTGCTTTTATTTTATTTTATTTTATAATGGTACTTCAATAATAGTGTTGGGTATTTTTGACACCTTAATTTTTTACCGTTTAATTTTGACATTTCAATTTTATGAATTATTTTTAAAAAATATTTTTTTGTCAATTTTTAATAAAATTGAGACTACTTTAATAAGTATATTTTGTAGTAAAAAATGCAATTTAGATATTTATATCAACTGATATTCTTTTGAATGGTCCTAATGTGCTTTAAAATGAAAGATATTTTAAAAGAATAATTTATTAAGCTGTGGAGGTATCCGAATGCTATAGTTGGGATATAGTTGGGATGTCATTTGGACATTTATGTTGTGTTGGGGGAAATACATTGTGGTGGGTTCTAACTCATGGTGTAACCGGTCCGGTCCGGGCCGGCCCACGGTCCAGGGGCGGCGGGCCTGACCGGGTTCGGGCCGGTCCAGGACCGGCCCACATATAATTTCGGTCCGGGCTAAGTCCGGCCCGGTTGATTTGCACGTAGCCCAGCCCGGCCCATTGAACCGGGGCTATTGGGGTCGGGCCGGTCCGGGCCTAGGCCGGTTCGGGTTGGTTCAGGCCGGGTTGACCGGACCGGCCCGAATTTTTGGATTATTTTTTTTTTTTTTTTTTTTTTTACAGTTTTTTGTTTAATTTTGTTTTTTAATATTTTTTTTTGTATTTTAATTTTAAAATTTTTTAACTTAAATGTTTATAAAAAAAATATTTATAAAATGTTTATACAAAATATGTTTAAAAAATATTTATAAAATGTTTATAATTTTATGTTTATACAATTGTTTATAAAATGTTTATACAAAATATGATAAAATGTTTATAAAATGTTTTCTTTTTAATAAAAATGTTTATAAAATGTTTTTACAAAATATGTATTTTCTTTTTAAAACCATTTTAAAAACCATGTAAAAGTAATCATTTTCTTTTGTATTTTAATTTTTAAAATTTGTAACTTAAATGTTTATAAAATATTTATACAAAATATTTATAAGAGTAATGTTTATACAAATATATACAAATGTTTATACCAATATTACAAATGTTTATAAAAATTTATAAAAATTTTAAAAAAACATTTCTCCCTCTTCCTTTATCCGGGCTTGGGACCGGCAAATGCTTGTTTGGCATAGGCGGAGTTAAAAAATGTTTTTTTTTTTAAGTAAAAAATAGTTTTTGAAAGTATAAGTTAAAAAATTTGAATAATATAAGTTAAATTAAAAAATTTGAATAGTATAAGTAAAAAAAAAAATAGTTTTTGAAAGTATAAGTTAAAATTTAAAATTGAAATGTATAAGTTTAAATGTACATACCTGATACCTTGCACCGTAGCCTCATTGTTGTTCGCCTTCATGCAATGAAAGCGATTCCAAATCCAGCTCGTGGATGTCATGATCTTCTCCATCTTTCTGGTTTTGTGTTCTTTTATCGGCAGCCAACCAATCTTGTACGCACACGATCGCTTCCAAAATATCGGGCTTCAAGCGGCTCCTCCTATCGCTCAACATCCTCGAACTTGCACTAAAACAGGACTCCGATGCTACCGTCGACACCGGAACCATCAGTAGATCACGTGCTATGTTAGAAAGCACAGGAAATCTCTTGTCGTGTCTCTTCCACCATTCTAGAACGGCGAAGTGATCTGGAGTCTCATCTTCGTCTTGATAAGAGTTAAGGTAAGCAGACAACTCTTGAGTAGGTTGGGAAGATTGCTTTTGTTTCTTCCTTTGTAGTATGCGACCGGCTGCTGATAGCTTAGACGCCAAGCCGGAGCTACTACTAGCCCCCCCCTGAGTTGGTCGGGTCGACGTTGCTCCTTCTTCGTACAGTATAACTAACCTGTCCAAAGCCACTTTAACTTCTGCCTTCATGTCAGTAACGTCTATACTCATATATTCTCCATATCCTTCTAATAAAACCTCTACGCCATCCAATTTGATTGTAGGATCAAATATGGAAGCCAAACAATATAAAAGAGGTACTTCACCCCAATATTTCCTGAATTTGGCTTCCATATTTCTCACCGCAATTTCAAAATTTGGATAATCTCTATATTTAGAAAATAAATAAGACATGTTACAAAGTTCACGTAAAGCTAAGCAAGATGTGGGATAATAAACACCAGAAAGAGTTAATGTAGCATTGTAAAAAACTTCTAAAAATTCACAAACACTTTCAGCTGCTAACCAATCATCATCAGTAACCTGATAGTCAAAGGTGACATCCGAAGTACAATAATATGAAATAGCACTCTTAAATGGAATTGCAGATTTCAACATCAAGTAGGTGGAGTTCCACCTAGTTGGTATATCCTTCACAAATCTTCTAAAAGTCATACCAAAATGTGCGCAAGCGCATGCAAAACTTTGTTGTCTACTTGGAGACGAGTTTAGGTGGAGCAAGCATTGTCGCAGAGTGTCTAAATGGGGTTCAAAAAATTTTAAACATTCTTTAACAACTAAGTTAATTATATGGCAAGCACACCTAACATGCATAAGTCTACCTTCTAAAATAGGCTTAAAAATTACTGACAAAGAAGACATAGCAGCATTGTTGTTTGATGCATTGTCCAAAGAGACAGAAATTTTTTTTGCGTGAATATCATATTCACGCACGTGTCTTGAAATCTCACTTGAAATTACAGCTCCCGTGTGAGGACATTCTATAAGTTTAAGAGAGATGATGCATTTTTGCAACATCCATTGTGCATCTACATAGTGTGCAGTAATACAAATATAAGCATAACTCCATTTAGTAGTCCAAATATCAGAAGTAATAGCCAACTTACTAATATTTTGAAATTCCGCTTTCAACGCGGCTTTCTGCTCGTTGAAGAGACGAATTGCCTCCTTTCGAGTTTGTTGCCTACTCACTTTAGTAAAGGAGGGGTTTAGAGAAAGTGATACATAATCTCGTAAAGAATCGCTTTCACCCGTCGTGAAAGGAAGCTCGTCACGAATAATATGTTTAGTTAACTCGGTTTTATGCCGAGCAGCTGAGTAAGTAAAGTTACCAATTGAAGAACCGGTGGCGCCGAAGCTTATTTGGGTTTGGGACGCTTGAAGTGTGTCCTTCCCGTAGCAAGTGTCGTAGTGTCTGGATATGGTCCCGGTGCCACCGCCCTTCTTCCATGCGTACTGGTTGCAACATTTCTTGCATTGCGTCTTGTACGGTTTCGGTTCCCCCTTGGCATCTAAAACCAAAGAACCATCAGGATTAGTTTCAAAAATTAAAGTAAAATAATCCCAATACTTAGACCTTTTTTTCTTTTCGGGACGTTGGGTTGTACTAGCGACTTCCGGAGGAGATTGTTGGCACCCCTCCGGAATCGGATGAGTCGCAACTTCCTCAGGTGGAATTTCAGTACCGTCAAAAAAAGAACTAAAATAGTGGTATGTCTGTCCAGCAAGATCAGGTGGGTTTGAACCTTCACCAGCCATATATAAAATAAAATAAAGTAAACTACGTTAGAAGAAAGTAAGAGATTGAGAGGAAGATCGGGAAGTCGTAGAGCCGGAATGGAGTTGGGAGCGAGATCAGGAAGCCGTAGAGCACCGGGGAGGGAAAGTCGTAGAACACCAGAGCACCGTAGAGAGATGTAGAGAATTTGTGAGGAATGAGTTGTGTATGAAAAATGGGATTTTTGGGCTATTTATAGGAATTTTTTGGGGTTATTTTGGTAATTTTAGGCCAAAAAAGACCAAAATACCCCTCCCAACGTTTTAATAACGGCTATATGGGAGGGGTATTTTGGTAAAAGAACCCCCCCTCCCAACGGTCAAAAGTTAAAAAAAAAAAAAATCAAAAATTACAACGGTCGGCTCAGGCTGGACCGGTCCCAGCGGGCCGGGCCGGGCCTGTTTAATATAAAAAAAAAAAAAATGACCGGTCCGGGCCGGGCCGGGCTCGGGCTGTGGGGGGGGGGGGGGGGCCCGACCCGAACCGAGTACACATGGGGGGCCGGGCCGGTTCGGGCCCACGGCGGGCCGGTCCGGGCTTACAGGGGGGCGGGCCGGTCCGGTCCACGGGCGGGCCCGGGCCGAACCGGCCCAGTGAACAACTCGAGTTCTAACTGTTTTTTTACATGCTAATTTGATTTGGGGCTCATTAAGTTTGATTTTTTTTTCCTTCTTCCAGATTTGGGATATGAAGGTAGACTGACAAGACTTTTGGTAGAATGCAGTGGAACCTTGTTGTTGAGGACTTCAAATTGTGAGTAAATTCAACTCTTACTAAAATAACTTAACTGTTCAGTTGCTATAACTGATCTCACTATTGGTTAGCTGCTTGGGCATTTGTTTGGATAATTGAACCCTGTTACATTGTTTAATTGTCACTTTACCACACTACGCATGCTCTTATTGTAGTAAAGAATAATTTTGTACATCCTTTTTAGTATTTTTATTCTCCTTGTTGTTAGTTGTCTTTGGGAAAAAGGAAGGTAAAGTGCATTTAAACCCTCCTTAGAGTTGTCTCGTTCGTAAAATAAGACTTTTTAGAAAATTTAAGCAGTTTGCACCTTCTGCAAACCGTTTTTGCTCGGAATGCCCCTTTCCGTCAAAATGACGTTAGAACAAGCCGTTAGAGCTCATATTTTGGATAAAAAAAATGTGCACTTCCCAAACTACCTCTAATGCTAACGGTTACATTGTGGCTGCTGGCTCTCTTTCATTCTCTATATATAAGAATGTTTGTTTGAAACATAAAACCTAAGCTTTATATTTTCTATTTTTTGACCGGTTGGTTGGAAGGAAAAATAATATTTAATTTTTTTTATATTCTTTTTTTTTTTCTTGTTTGCTCTCATTTAATGTATTGAAGCTTTTTCTTACCTACAGATCTCAAATCCAACTGCAAATTTTTTTTATATTCCTTTTTTTTTTTACATATTTGCTCTCATTTAATGTTTGAAGCTTTTTTTACTTATTCCTTTTTTTTTTCTCAAGACGTCCAAATAGAAATTATGGAAGAACAATTTATTGCTATTGTGGATTAATTAGCCCATTGAAAACTTTATTGACACCAACAAATCCTGGAAGATGATTCTACGGGAGTGCAAATTTTTCAATAAATTCTTGTGATTTTCTACTATGGGAGGATGAGAAACTTTCAGAACACTATCAAATTCTAATGTGAAATTTAATGAAAGAATTAAAGAAGCACCGATGCCAAGGTTTACAGCCTATTCCTAGAGAATCGACAACGGCGGTGGCAGCCACTGAACTCGGACCATGCTTCGACATACATGTTTTGTAATTTATTTTTGAATTTTTGACACGTTTAGTAATATTTAAGTTATTTGTTTAAGGAATACATGTGATGAAAATAAATTTGTACCAAGATTTACAATTTCAGTAAGAATTAATAAATAAATAATTATAATAATAGTCATGACTAATAAATTATTAAGTAAGACTATAATGATGATTATAATGATGAATACTAAATTATTAATTAAAATTATTATAATATATAAATTATTAACTATAGTTATAATTATGATTAAATTATTATTAATTAATATTATAATAAAATTGTAATTAATAAATTATTAACTAAGATTATAATTATTAATTAAGATTATAATTATTATAAAATATTAAATAATATAATATTAGTTACAGTTATTTAGCTCCAAATACGGTTTACCAAACATGCCCTAAGTTAAATGGCTGGATAGTTCAGGACTAACCGGACATTTGTTAAAAGATTTTTTTTTTTTTTCCAAAAAAAATTTAAGATGAAAACCTACTATTTAGATTATAAACATTTATTTTCGAAAATGACGTCAAGCATGAGAATTCTATCTTTTTAAGAACGGGAGGTTATTTTTAATAATCTTTTTAATATTTTGTTTTTTGTTTCCATTTTTTTAGTTCTTATTTTGTCATGCCCCCGTACCGGAATACGGGGACGGACGTAGGCCAGCTACAACGTACAAGGTATGAAAACGTTATACGACGATTATGGCTGTCAATCTTGTTGGGTATCCTAGCATGTAAGCAGTCTATGGCCTAAATCTGATCTCAAATCCACAGGCAATAATCAATAAAATAATGTCACTCCCCGATCCTGGAATACGTATTTTAATACGTATACCGATAAATTATATTTACCTTGTATTTATACTATATTTATTATGCAGTATTTCTTCATGCATTTTCCAAAAATATTCGACAAAATATTATTTTCTAATTTATTTTCTGCATTTGGGCCTACAGTTTTGGCTCATTTGGGTAACCCATTCTTGGTTCACCAATGGTTCATCATGAACCTTTGGTTCATCATGAACCCATGGGTCCAAGATCTTGATATATATAACTCATCTCATTCTCTCTCCTCTCATTTACTTCCTCTCATTTACTTCCTCCACCAACCAAGGCAAGTACCAACTTGCTCAAGAGATGGATCCATAATTTTTTTTCAATGATTTCTTATAAAACTATTTGCCAAAACATGTTCTTCTCCTCAATCTATACTAGTTTAGAACTTGGAAATTTCCCTTTTGAAGCTTTGATTTTTGTAGATCTAGGTTTTAATCATTTTCGGATTTTGCATGGTTTGATCTACTTTAGTTGGATTTTATGGGTTTTTGATGCTTCCATGTGGAAGAGCATTCAGTTTCACCTAAGTTGGAACTTTGGAAATCTGGATTTGGAGTTCGGATGGCCAAGTTATGATGCTTTGAAGTTTGGGTTCAGCCATGGTGTTCTTGCTGTTTGGAGAAGACAGTGAACAGTGTGCTCCTGTTTGAGCACGCTTCCTGTTGGAAGCGTGTCTCTCCTTGAGCTTGCGTGACTTTTCACGCAGCTCTCTCCTTGAGCTTGTGTGACTTTTCACGCAGCTCTCTCCTTGAGCTTGCGTGACTTTTTCACGCAGCTCTCTCCTTGAGCCTGCGTGACTTTTCACGCAGCTCTTCCCTTGAGCCTGCGTGACTTTTCACGCACGCTGCCTTGAGTGAGCCTGAGTGAGCCTGCGTGACTTTTCACGCAGCTCTCTCCTTGAGCCTGCGTGACTTTTCACGCACGCTGCCTTGAGTGAGCCAGAGTGAGCCTGCGTAACTTTTACCCCTTGAGCGTGCGTGCTTTTGTGCGTACGCTTTTGATATTTTTATTAGATATTATATGCCCATTTTATATCCTTACGCCTTTTGTCCCGAGCATGATATGAGCACTAATGTGACCCCGGAGGACAAAGTGTTCCTTCCTGATACATGTGCCTGAATGTCCCAGTTCTTGTTCATGCTCGACAAATGACTCGTAACTCCACGTGGCGTATTTGCAATGATGCATTACACTAAGGAGGGTAGAACATGTTGACATACTGATTGACATGGATCCTCTTTGGGGTACTCGTACTAAAGTACGACTTTAGGAGGATAATCATGCAGGCCACAGCATGTGAGTCCAAGATTTCACCTAGGGTTAAACTAGGCAACTAAACATACTAGATGCATGGGGAGGGCAAAATCCCGAGATCGTGTTACACCAGCCGCCTTGAGATACTGTCTTGATGCGCCGGCTGGTCTCCACGGATACTGTGTCATCTACAACGAGTGGATGACTGTATCCGATTAATTCCTGCTATATATTATATGTTTTAGCAAGGTGGCCTTACGAGGGACCTGTGCTCAATCATACCTGTCTACGCGAACCCCTGGGTTGGCTAGCCTTGCTGGAAAGATACGATCTGAGGATTTTTTAATAACATGATGCGAGGATAACCTCGTCCCACTAGAAACTCGTAGACTTGTTTGGCCGCGAAAACGACTCGCTTGTATCCTATTACCTTCCGTGAATAACTGAGAGAAGCGGACTGTCATGGTAGGTGATCCAACCCATGTTCTTGTTTGATTGTTGGGTTGGTTATCGTACTATGATAGGCTGTGGACCGAAGTTATGAACGGAAGACTTATTCTGATTGTGAATTGCTACTTCTGTGAATGACTGAGGAACATGGACTATCATGGTACATGATCCAACCCATGTTCTTGTTTGATTGTTGGGTTGGTTATTGTGCTGCGATAGGCTATCGACCGAAGTCACGATCAGGAGATTTTATTGTTTATACCTTTTAACTTATGTTAAAGTTATAGAGTACGACACGTCCCGACTCCATGCGGCACCTTTTGTCCTTGTTTGGTTGTAAGGGTGCCACATGGGTTCGAGGATGTTGTGCTACCCTATAATAGTAGCATAAGTATTACTATTATCAATCATTCTATTTTAACTGGGTTTTTAATCTTAACTCTTGTGCCCCTTTGGCGGTACTTGCTATTCGGGGCTGACCCCGCTGGTTTTTGTTTGGCCAGATCCCGTAGCAGAGCCTGAGGACACGATCTTCCTCCCTGACTTCCATGGTGCATACTAGGAGCATGGCGGTTCGGGGACTCGAGTGGGTTTCTTCTCTACCACTCCTGCTTATACTTTTGCGGCGTTTAGCCACCGGCACCTGTTAGCCGGACTACTTGATATTTTGTGTCAGTACAGAATTGTAAATAAACAGACTGCAGCTGTGTATAATTTTGTACTCCTGACTCTCCGAGATAGCTAAATTATAAAGCTAGTCTCTCATGACCATTTTGATGAAGCGTCGGGGACGCCTTACTGCTTTATCTTTAATGTTCATTTATTTGCTGATGTGACTTGATTGATTGAGACATAGAACTCTGTGGGACCATAGGAGACTTGATTGTAGCATGTACCCCCTAGTCTCTCGACAGCCACGATCGCCGTATGACGTTACGTACCTCATATGGAGTAGCTGGCCTAGTCCGTCCCCGTATTTCGGTACCGGGGCGTGACAAATAACGACAAGAGAGATAATCATATGGAAAGCATGAAATACTCATATGATAATCAGAGAGTCTACAATAAGAAATAATGTAGATAAGAATACCTTCCCACACAGTTCCCTCATGGTCAGGAACTGAAGCACGTCCTCCAAGTCAAGTATGGAAGATCCACAGGGTCGGTCACAGGCAATCAGGGAACAATCCAGGGTTGATCAGGCCAACCGTAGCAAGTACCAGAAAGGAAGGCTCAAGGACGGGCGAAGAAAACCAGCAGGATATAATATATGACAGGAATAACATGTATATACAACAGTAATGAGGGTAAAGGATCGTGCGGTACCAACGCACGATTACAGAATATAAGGCAGCACTCCAACAACTAATACATAAGTAACCAACAATCATCACAATCATCCTAACATCCACTAATACTTGCATCGTCAACTGGAACTCGTAGTCTGTCATCGGAACAGTAACCCATTCCTACATCAAACAAGAACAAGGGAATGAATTACCGCGCCGGGACAGTATTACGTGCCAGCTGTAACGACCCGCTCCGCCCTAGCGGAACGCCGATCCAAACGGCAAGTGCAACGACTCAAACGAGCCGTCGACCCGAAGAGTTGCTTCGACCCAATGAAGTATCGATGTGAATCGATGGGAGACTTACATTGGCCCGTCAAAAGATGAATCCAGACTTAGACTATCAAAGGCGCGCTCGGAGTATCGCTTGGCCGATGCGAGCATCGCTAAGGTGGGTGGCTCCGATGAACCCGTCTGTGCTTAGCCTAGACACATAACAATGCGGACACATTCACGAGAATCGCTAGGCGATAACATCTTGCATGCTAATAAATGACTCAACGCACCTAGCTAAGGGAATAATCCCATCTTGCATGCTTGTTTAGAACATGGAAAAGAACTCGACAATTATAGAAACGCTCGCACCGCGCTCTACGCTCGTGCTAAGGCACAAGCCCACGTTCATGTCCCTTATACGTTCAAACAATGAAACAATGAATGGTTTACAACAATAAAACGGGAAGGCTATCAACATAGTCGCTCCGAGTAGAGTTTAGCAACATTGGAAGGCTATGGGACCGATGGGTCGCCAAGGCGACTCCCACACTGGGAGTTGCATAATGCATGAATGAATGAATCAAAGAATGAATAAGCAAACACATGAATGACTCTATGAACATACGAACAAGTGAAAGAATAAAATGAAAGAAAGAATACATGAAAGATAAGACATGGAAGACGCTAGCGACAGGTGTGACGGGCACGTGCAACGGGGCTCGCTACCCGTGCTGTACGGACGCCAACCTGGTCGTTAACGCATTATGGCTAAGGGTTAGCCTACGGCTCGGAGATAGCCGCTAAGTAAAAGACAAGTTAATACGAAATGGTCGTGGACAAACGGCACGGGCGATGGGGGGGTAAACCGTGGCCGTCGAGTGGAAGGATTCTGCGGCACGGGCATTAGGGGGGGTAAACCGTGGCCGGCCTAGGCAGAATCAATACGGGGCTTACGGGCTGCTTGGGTGCGGGCTTGGGCACCAAGAGACGTAAGTGCAGGGTATATTCAAGAGACTTAACGGGGTGTACCAGCCATCACCCTACGCTAAGTTGAGAAATACCACAGGGGAATGTCCTAAATGGCTTGTAAAGCCAGCGACCCGTGCATGTAGATTAAGTGGACTATGCTGGTGGCAATCTACGTGCAAGTTCTTGCATTGAAATCAAAGTAGTCTAAGTTAAATGAACAAGTGTCTCCCGAACATGCTTGCAAAGTAACATCCTAACATGAACGTGCTCGAAATGTAACATGCCTGAACATGCTTAAAATATACTACCCCGAACATGCTTGAAATGTGCCTCCTGAACATGCTTGAAATGTGCCTCCTGAACATGCTCGAAACGTAACACTAGAACATGCCCACGACGTGCTAGAACCCGAGAAGTAGACACGCCCGTAACATCGAATGTTTGCATGAATCACGTTAAGTTACTTCATGTTAATTGTTGACTAACTTGGTTTACTTGGACAGGGAAGGCCGGACGGTAAGTATGGGTAAGTCGTGCATGTATTCTAATGCAGACACTTGAATTAGGCAACACGATATGGGTTACGATATATGCCATGAAACTGATCCTAAGGCAAGATTAGAAAGACAATGAACGATAGTCGGTGCACAAAAGTAAATGCAACGTGTTTGGTAATGATAGCATTGTGGGCGAGCTAGCCTCCCCACCAGTGCATAACAATGTACTGATAACCCCACAGTCTGCTTGCAGGAAGCAGGAGACGTCGGCGGGTGCGGAGCTTTCCTCGTACGTGCTAAGGCGCGGAGCTATCTCTTGAGCCTTGGAGCGTTGCAAGGAGCTGAAGCATCCTATACAGGACATAATGTATCGGAACATCGCCATGTATTATTCCATCTTGTAAGCCACTTGGCACGCCTTTTATGTTTCAGAGAGAGAGCTTGAGCGATTTGTAATATCGGCCTAGCGCCGCTTGTAACCTTCGTGAATATCAATAAAGAGATCGAATTTGCTTCTACTTGTGTTTATTTACTTTCCGCTGCAATGGGGACACTCTGTACGACTCTGTGGCCTAGCTCAAATCGGTCGTTTCTAGACGTGGCCTTGCACGGGCGCAACCTAGGCCCGTGCGGCATCACGCCTTAGCGAGGACGATCGCTCCTACGGAGCGGGGCGTGACATATTGGTATCAGAGCACGGCTTTACGTCCTTGGACTTCACTTCGATTTTCTCAGTTTTGAAAGCTCGGTTGGTTACAAAAGAAGTGTGCGCTCTCTCTCTCATTCTGCCTTGGGATGTTCCATACAATAAGTCTAATATTTTTAAAAGCTCGTACAAGTACTCGGTTGAACGGGATCGATAGGCGAAGGCCTTTGTGCCAAACCACGACAGACTTGAGTCGAAGGAAAACTAAAATGCTAGAAGTTAGCAAACACAAGGCTTGCTTGAATAACTTTACGCTAACAATATCGAACGATGTTAAACTTGACTCGATAGAGAACATATGCTAAGTTAACATGTCGCGTGTGTGCCTGACTAGTCTTGCGTCGACCTAGCAAGTGATCAAATATAGTCCGTACGAGATGGTTATGTGGCACAACTTAGCCCGCGTGTCGCGCACCTCGATTTTTGGGTGCAATCGGGTTGCGAGCGATATCGAGTATCGCTCGATCGAGAGCGAAAATACACTTTGAGTGTCTATCGATAGGAACGCTATCGAGTTAACGCTTAGGCGTACACGGAAGATTTATTGGATTTTGAGGATAATACGAACGACTTAGTACGTCGAGGCGACGCGAGCGATTACGCTAGAGATTCGTCGAACAAATCTGAAGGACATCTTAGCGCATGACGCGAACGTGATTGAGGACTAGATAGTATGGCTTGAATCCGAGTGGTGTATGCGATAGGCTCGGAGAAGAATAAGAATGAGTGTCAACGACTAGTCGAGTGGCTCGAACCCTGAGTGGTGTATGGACGTTATAGAAATTGTTTGAGCGAGACTACAGGATATACGGATAGAACGGGTATGTCGGCGAGGCGATGCGATCGCGCAAAGCCTTAGAACGCGTCACGCTTAGTTGGTCGTGACTTCGAATGTCCCGAATGAGATGTTGCTGGACGACTTATGAATGGGCAACGCAAGTTAGAAAATGATTCGGAACGATGAATGAAAAATAAATGGTCTTGATCGAGGAAACTTAGAGGATCGCGCGTACGACTTGGGATTGATTCAAATGAAATGTGACTTGAGTTTTGGACAACGATCTTGAAACTAGCTTGAGGATTAGCGATCGAACTTGATCTTGAATATCGAGGAAATTGTGGAGTATCCAACTCGGACAACAGCATCAACGCACGACTCGAAATCGGTTGCAAAGGAAGATCGTCAGGTTACGCATATCGTCGACGGTATTGAGGCGTATCAAAGACCGATATGCGATAACTCGGGGGTACTCTGACTCGACGAATGACGATCGTGCAAATATCGTTGTTCCGTTGGATGCTATACTTGGGATGTTAAAAATGTGTCGAGGAAAAGATAGATTTGGCTTAGATGAAAATGTGAATGCTTGGATTTGCTTTGTTGACAACCACAACATTGACGTTCTTGTCTTATGCGAGCGCAACTCCAGCCTCGCACATGCATCGTGCCGGATTATGACGATCACTCCGCGTGAACGCTGATATGGTGATTCATACAGTGGGAGTAATTGAACTTGGATGGCGTGGCAATCTGATTGCTTCAACTTGTGGTTTGACGCGAAGGTGGACTTGAGAATGAATTGGTGTGCTTGAAGAGTTGAACTTGAGGATTGAGTAGGTCTAATCCGCGTATCGAGAATGGGTTAGTCTGAAACTCAAACAAGAGTTACGCCCCGATGAGAATGATTATTCCGCGAGAGCGTTGCATGGTGATTCATGAACCGCCGTGGATAATCGGACTCGCGTGAGATTGGGGCGCAAGATATTGTCAAGTTAGATGAACTCGTGATCGAATACGTGAATTGGTTAGAATGGATATGTGAAGTATGTCAATTTAGTGATTTGAATGGATTTGAATTCGTTGCGGTGTACGACGAATACATTGATGCGAATAGGTAATCGTGCTCGATGTTTAGAAATTTGAGTGACGCGAGCTTGGGTAGAAAATCCTGTACTATCGACTCTGGTTTGACCCTAGGATTGGGGTCAGTGTTGGCATTATTGTTGGGGAACTATGATTCCAATCCTGACATTGACTTAGCCTCGAAAAGATGGCCTAGCGGGTAGGCGAGACGTCCTGTTTCATGAGTTATCAATCGAAGGATTGATCTTGAGGATTGGCATGGATGGATAGTGTGAATCACGAATATAGGAATACCCCTCACAAGATTCGGCTGACATGCATATATTCAGGGACGCTTGAGTATGTGCACGATGCGACTCGAGTGAGAATGACAATTTCTAGATCATGCGGCTTGGCTGAATGCATGTATTTTGGGGACGCTTGGAATGCGTGCACGATCCAGCCAAGTGATACATTGAGTTCAAGCAAGACTTGAGGAATGGGAGAGTGTCGAAGATCTTGAAATTGCGTTAAGTAAAGGATCGATACTAGTACGAGCGTGGCTCGGAATCAAAGAAAACGTGTAAGCGGAGTGTGCGTGAACGACAACGAGATTGGCCCTAAATAAGTGAATGATATGGAATCGATATCGTGCAAATAAAAGTTGGTATAACGAATTGGACCATTGATAGGAAGATGTACTCGAGGATAGTGCAATACTTAGTCTTGAATCGGACGAAAATTTCATAGACTTGGTCGACCCCCGCTAAGCAGAAATCATACTGATTTTGTGGACACGAACGTTTGAAAAGCGAATCGGGTCATCTCGATGACCGAGATAAACGAAAAGTGAGTTTGCCTCAGCCTACGACCCCCGCATTTGACGAGTTACAATGAGCCTCGTGTGAATATTTTCGTCCCATGACACAGAGAAATAACAACCAAGACGAAGAAACACTTGAATTGAATAAGTACAATCAACTATAAAAGGAATGATAGGATGACCTGCACTCAAGAAGTCTCGAGGACGAGACTTATTTTGAGTGGTGTATTATGTAACGACCCGCTCCGCCCTAGCGGAACGCCGATCCAAACGGCAAGTGCAACGACTCAAACGAGCCGTCGACCCGAAGAGTTGCTTCGACCCGATGAAGTATCGATGCGAATCGATGGAAGACTTACATTGGCCCGTCAAAAGATGAATCCAGACTTAGACTATCAAAGGCGCGCTCGGAGTATCGCTTGGCCGATGCGAACATCGCTAAGGTGGGTGGCTCCGATGAACCCGTCTGTGCTTAGCCTAGACACATAACAATGCGGACACATTCACGAGAATCGCTAGGCGATAACATCTTGCATGCTAATAAATGACTCAACGCACCTAGCTAAGGGAATAATCCCATCTTGCATGCTTGTTTAGAACATGGAAAAGAACTCGACAATTATAGAAACGCTCGCACCGCGCTCTACGCTCGTGCTAAGGCACAAGCCCACGTTCATGTCCCTTATACGTTCAAACAATGAAACAATGAATGGTTTACAACAATAAAACGGGAAGGCTATCAACATAGTCGCTCCGAGTAGAGTTTAGCAACATTGGAAGGCTATGGGACCGATGGGTCGCCAAGGCGACTCCCACACTGGGAGTTGCATAATACATGAATGAATGAATCAAAGAATGAATAAGCAAACACATGAATGACTCTATGAACATACGAACAAGTGAAAGAATAAAATGAAAGAAAGAATACATGAAAGATAAGACATGGAAGACGCTAGCGACAGGTGTGACGGGCACGTGCAACGGGGCTCGCTACCCGCGCTGCACGGACGCCAACCTGGTCGTTAACGCATTATGGCTAAGGGTTAGCCTACGGCTCGGAGATAGCCGCTAAGTAAAAGACAAGTTAATACGAAATGGTCGTGGACAAACGGCACGGGCGATGGGGGGGTAAACCGTGGCCGTCGAGTGGAAGGATTCTGCGGCACGGGCATTAGGGGGGGTAAACCGTGGCCGGCCTAGGCAGAATCAATACGGGGCTTACGGGCTGCTTGGGTGCGGGCTTGGGCACCAAGAGACGTAAGTGCAGGGTATATTCAAGAGACTTAACGGGGTGTACCAGCTATCACCCTACGCTAAGTTGAGAAATACCACAGGGGAATGTCCTAAATGGCTTGTAAAGCCAGCGACCCGTGCATGTAGATTAAGTGGACTATGCTGGTGGCAATCCACGTGCAAGTTCTTGCATTGAAATCAAAGTAGTCTAAGTTAAATGAACAAGTGTCTCCCGAACATGCTTGCAAAGTAACATCCTGACATGAACGTGCTCGAAATGTAACATGCCTGAACATGCTTAAAATATACCACCCCGAACATGCTTAAAATGTGCCTCCTGAACATGCTTGAAATGTGCCTCCTGAACATGCTCGAAACGTAACACTTGAACATGCCCACGACGTGCTAGAACCCGAGACGTAGACACGCCCGTAACATCGAATGTTTGCATGAATCACGTTAAGTTACTTCATGTTAATTGTTGACTAACTTGGTTTACTTGGACAGGGAAGGCCGGACGGTAAGTATGGGTAAGTCGTGCATGTATTCTAATGCAGACACTTGAATTAGGCAACACGATATGGGTTACGATATATGCCATGAAACTGATCCTAAGGCAAGATTAGAAAGACAATGAACGATAGTCGGTGCACAAAAGTAAATGCAACATGTTTGGTAATGATAGCATTGTGGGCGAGCTAGCCTCTCCACCAGTGCATAACAATGTACTGATAACCCCACAGTCTGCTTGCAGGAAGCAGGAGACGTCGGCGGGTGCGGAGCTTTCCTCGTACGTGCTAAGGTGCGGAGCTATCTCTTGAGCCTTGGAGCGTTGCAAGGAGCTGAAGCACCCTATACAGGACATAATGTATCGGAACATCGCCATGTATCATTCCATCTTGTAAGCCACTTGGCACGCCTTTTATGTTTCAGAGAGAGAGCTTGAGCGATTTGTAATATCGGCCTAGCGCCGCTTGTAACCTTCGTGAATATCAATAAAGAGATCGAATTTGCTTCTACTTGTGTTTATTTACTTTCCGCTGCAATGGGGACACTCTGTGCGACTCTGTGGCCTAGCTCAAATCGGTCGTTTCTGGACGTGGCCTTGCACGGGCGCAACCTAGGCCCGTGCGGCATCACGCCTTAACGAGGACGATCGCTCCTACGGAGCGGGGCGTGACACCAGCCAGCTTAGCAAGCAACAAGCCATCCAATTTAGGTGAATAAGCGGCCACTCAAATGTCTACGGCTATCTATGTGGAGGTTGGGTTACCCCAACAATGCAATATAAGAATCCTCAGATCGTGCTATGTCCAGCAGGGCTAACGAGGCCAAATAATAACGCATAGCACATGGATAAGCACTGGTCCCTCAAAGGCAACCATGTGAAACAGATCAATCATATGGTAGTACATATAGTAGTCGGATACTGTCATCCGCTATTGCGGACGATAACAATATCCGGGGCGGTCAGCCTTGCGCTAGACATGTAATCATAGCACCTGTGGCGGCTGGCATGCACGATCTCGAGATTCTGCTCCCTCCCAATGCTTCTACCATCTTTAGTTGCCTAGATTAACCCTTAATTTATCTGGAATCACATGTCGTGGTCATATGCTCATCCTCCTAGATGTCGTACCTTAGTACGGGTATACTAAGTACGAATCCACCTCGACACTAAAAGTCTCAAATCTGGATTCATTCTTAGTGTAATGCAGCAAGCAGTCAATCAGTCCTAACCACGCTAAAACTACAGGCCAACTACCATGTCCGTGCTGGAAGATGAATGCACTGCCATATAACACGTAGAAGCGTGTAGCACCTCAGTGCACGTATAGAATAACACCTCAGTGCACACGTAGAATAGTACCAGTACGGGTACAAGTAGTCAAGTCAGGAACATGGTCAATCGGTCAATCACTTGGAGTCCTCTGCCCACATCGTGGCATGGATACCAGGTCAGGTACATGGTCAGGATCTCTACCATAGTAGCATCTCAAGTACACATGGGGGTCTACAGCTCTAACCATCAAGTCGGTCTACCCACCGGATCTATCGATAGTCTTCCCATCCCTGATGGGATAAATATCATATCAGGAGAATACGATCACCTGGTACTAGGCTAATCACTAAAGACGATGCTAGGCCCCCTGGCTCACAAGAATCCTCCGAGTCATTGATCACAGGCTATCAGCAGCTAAGTCTCCCAACTACCGGGATACATCAAAGGTACCAGGTTTTGGGCGCTTGGGAAGTCGAGTAAAAATCATATAATAATACTCTCGATATTCTCCTCGTTCTGCGAAACATTCGCAATCATCAAAATCCAAGAATCCACAGTCATGTCCGATCGAATTAGAACATCATCAAAAGAAGTAGCAACACGATCCAAGAGTCACGTGAGTCTATCAATCAATATTCTCGAGACATACTCTCCCTAGTACTCAATCCTCTGAGATATCCAAAATCACAAATTCCGACACTTAGGACAGCTATCGGTCCTAGCTGGCTAGACTAGGATAACTCCTACGAATAAATGGTCAGGGGACAAGAATATATTAATTAAATACCGCCAAAAAAGTGGCAAGGATTGCATGAACCACTCTGGAGCAGATCCACAGCCCTTAAACCAAACAAGGACCAGGGTTGCAGACCGTCTCCCGAGTAGAATCGCGCTCCTTACGCTATCTGACGGACAAGACAGGTCAGGAGCTAGGCGACTAATCTAGTATGGAGTCTACCTAGCAGGCAATTGGATCAGGTATACTATACCAAGATGAACATGTACGAGCCCAGTCCAGCAAACCAAAGGGATGGTTCTGCCCAATCCTTCGAACCGAATTCCCGATCGGGAATTCTGGAAAAATTTGGTAGAGTCTCCTTTGTATTCTGGATGGGAGCACCCTACGAATTGGGGCTAAAATCCACTCGGTGCAATCCGCCGCAGAATCGCAAGCTGAGAACACTAAGTCTCAGCTTCCAGCAGCGCTACCATGCGAACTGGAAACCAAACCACAGCCGAGAACACTAAGTCTCGGCCTCCAGCAGCACTATGATGCGTACTGGGCGCCAAGCCAACACATGCAACAAGAATCGCCACGCAGGGCGCACCAAGACACACAGTCATGTCCAAGTCACAAACACAGTCACCAAAACAGTTAGCCAAGCCGTTACCCGATCGCGAGTCGGACACGGGGCATACAGGGACAATCCATACAAGTGAGTCGTGCTCGTGTCCTCGGAGGTGTGGATGACCCATCCGAGTTGTCCGATACGGTCTATTCCGGTATCGGACCAAGCTATCCTAAGTTATCATCATGGCAGTTCTACTACTAGGCTACACTAATCATGATTATACAATTTACAAGTACAAATTAATTAAATGCAATAAAATCCAGGAGAGAGGGCAAGAGCCGTCGATGAGCAAGGGATACTTGTCTAGAGGGCTCGGCTAGGTAATGTAAGCCCCCTGAATTTCAGGGCTATTTTTAAATTTTCTAAATGAATTATTTTCGATAAGTGTTTTATTATTTAAATTATTTTGATTATTAATGTACCTTTCCGTGACTTTGACTTCTGGAGCGTCAGGGATGCCAATCTCTGTAAACTCTCTTTACGAGTTTTGAAGTAGACAAGATTATCTTCGTTTTGATATATCATGTCCCACTTGAACTCGTTCCCTTGTGCTCTTTTTGTATCGTACAACTTCGGGTCAACTTAGACTAGTTAATCGTTGAATAATTATTCCCACTTTTATCTTTGATCATCGTTTGCACGTTACCGTGACTTTTAATTTATGAGCACCAGACTGGTCGTTTTCTCAGAACCAACTTCTCATGAATGATCTACTCGAGACGCTCTTCACCCATGACCTTCGTGTCCCATTCAGACACTCCATTTTGTGCTTCATTTTCTTCGCACAATTTTTGGATCAATTTAGGCCAATTAATTATCTACCGTAAAACCCGATTTAATTTCCAATTTAATTTCGGAACCCGACATCGAGCCAACCTAGTCGACCCAAAGTATGGACGTGGCCCACATGAAGCCTACTACCCACATGAAACTTGTGTCCCATTTATTTGAGTTTCCGCATATTATTTATTTTTCCGTGATCATAAATACATATTTAATTCAATTATTGCCTCCTGTCCGATTTTGATCCAACCCGGCTCGACCGGACCCGAGCCCAAGCTCCATATTGTTCTTTCATGGCTGCCCAAACACCCCACATAATTTTCCTATTTTTTCTATTTTAAATATCTATTTTTCTCTCTCCACTTTATAAGTATCCTATATATATATATATATATATATATATATATATATATATATATATATATATATTTTATATATATATATATATATATATATATATATATATATATATATCCTATTATTAACATACACCACCTCACCCCCTCTCCTTTACAGCACACTCCCCCCCTTTGGACCGACCTCTCACTCTCGTGTCCTCTCAAATATCTCTCTCTCTCTCTCTCTCTTCATATATATTATATATACATATATCACTCTCTTTCTTCCTCTCCATACAAACACACACACACAAATCTCTTACTCTCTCTCCCTCTCACTCGGCTACACCAACACCACCACCACTGTGAACTCCACCACCACAGCCACCACCTCCCTCTTCTCCTCCTCCTCCTCCTCCTGTCACGCTCCAGAACCAGAATACTGGAGAGCAGGGGACAGACACAGCCAGCTACGTACATTGAGGTGAATCTCACCTCGCAATACGGTCACGACTGTCTAGATGCATGAGGGTTTACTACAAGCCATCAGTCTCTTAAGGTCAATAACAAGCCTAGTGTCTCAATCTCAAGCAACAAGTAGATATAGCAAGATGGTAGATCATCAGACATACAAGGTAAGGCGTCCCATACATTACATATTCAGATGATCATGAAGCTAGTCATACAAAATACGAAGACTAGCAAGAGTTTAAGTCATACATGATCAACCCTAGGATTTGTCAATCATGTTACAGCCCGTAGGCAGACAGTAAGTAAAGTTGCAACGAGCTAACACTTGCTCGGCGGCTAAACGTCTCAAAAGAATATTTGTACAATGGAGTGGGAGAGCAAAATAAAAACCCACTCGTTGTCGGGATTCCTTCTAGTGTTCACCATCTGGCAGGAAAGTTGGGAGATCCTCGGTAGCTGCTCCGAAATCTGGCCATACAAAACCAGCTGGGTCAGACCCCAGAAAGAGCAAGTGCCACAAAGGGGGCTTCACTTAAGAACTAAAACCAGCATGTCAGCACATAAAGTCATAGGTGAAATAACATAAGACATGAGTTAAAGAAAACAGGATGATAAACGATAAGATAGCTAGAGGACTATTCCGGTAACCAAGTTACAACCCGTAAACCAAATAAGGAACGGGGTTGTAACCCTTCACCTGAACAGAACTTAGCCTCGAACCAATTATCGATAAAGTAAAGCATAAACAAGCATGTCCGGAGATATCCATGCACCGGATCTGGACAAGATTAGACAAGATAGGACTCCATCCATCATTCACGGCCAAACAAGGAGTACGGCTTGATACTTAACTAACTAGGGTTATCACAAGCTTAGTTACTAGCAAGATGCAATGAAGTACGCCTACGGCCACAAGCCCTGCAGACTATCTAGGTTATCCAGACGCAAGGTTCAAGATTAGAGTTATCGTGCCTTGTTAGGTGACTTGGATGCAACATATGACAGTGTGCATAGTAATCGTTTCATGTAGTGCCCTACATAGCAGTGAGCTGGAAATGTGCCCTACTCGTCGGTAGGCTGCAAGTCCATCAAGGAAGGCGTCCAGATAACGGGATTGCTTGTAGCCGGAATACCTCTCTATATGCTCTACGTGATCAATCTAGTCATTAACCTAGTCAGATTCAGTATGAATCCCTGACCGTGGTAACCAGGGATACATGTCCTAGACATGATGCGAAATAAGACTGGTTGCTTATACAAGCATATTCAATACAATCACCTACGGTGTCAAGAATTTACTTAGCATGTCAGGTTAGCCGTCGCAACAGCGTATCAAAGTTATCATGTCAAGATTACTTGTCAAGGGTGCACCACGGTGGGTCACCATCATGTCATGTTACTTATCAAGATTACTTATCAAGGCAAGGGTGCGTCACAACGGACCACCATCAAGAATTATCATGTCGATTTACTTGCCAAGAGTGCACCACGGCGGGTCACTATCAAGAGTTATCCTGTAAGGTCATAATGCCATTTCGTGTTTATGCAAGTGCACCATAACGGGTCACTGATCATGCAATTCCATCACTAAGCCGTGTTCAGATTCACATTCATAAACAATGTCATGCTCACATCGGGTTCATGTCGAGTTTACATCAAAAAGGCGTAAGGATATAAAATGGGTGCAAAAATCATAAAAAGGGGAATATGGGGACATAATGCGCCCAAGGGAGAGGAGCAAGGGGTACTATAGCCAACAAGTGGCATTAGCCTAGTTGCGCCAGGTTAACAGGTTGTGCCAAGGCAAGTAGGGTGCCAAGCACTAGAATGCAAGAGGTCGGGTCAAGTTGTGCCAGAAGAGTCAGGCCAAGTCATGTTGCGCTAGGCACTAGACTGCGCAAGGCTAGGTTGTGCATGCCTCAGGTTGCGCTTGAGTCAGACTGTGCACGAGGTCAGACTGCGCTCGAGGTCAGACTGCGCACGAGGTCAGACTACGCACGAGGTCAGTCTGTGCACGAGGTCAGTCTGCGCACGAGGTCAGACTGCACACGAGGTCAGACTGCGCACGAGGTCAGTCTGCGCACGAGGTCAGACTGCGCACGAGGTCAGACTGCACACGAGGTCAGACTGCGCTGCGCTAAAGAGCGCGCGCAACTCAGTGGCGCAAGCTAAAAAGTTCGCGCACACTGCTCACTGTCTTCTCCAAAATCAGCAAGAACTCCATGGTTGAACCCATAGCTTCAAAGGTCTATAACTTGGTCAAAACAAGTCCAAATCCAACTTTCAAATGGTCAAAATTGGGTAGAATGAAATTCTCTTCAACATGGAACCATCAAAATTTGAAAACAAAGAAGTTTGATAGATCAAAACCACCAAAATCCGAAAATAACCAATTTCTAGATCTACAAAAATCAAAGCCTCAAAATGGAAAATGACAAGTTCTAATGTGTCTTAGAAACATGAGAAGAAGCTATTGGAACAATAAAAATGGGTTCTCTTGTGGAAGCAAGTTGCACTTGCCTAAGGGGTGTTCTTGGTTGGTGGTGGGTTTAATGGAGAAGGAAGAAGAGTTAATGAGAAAGTGGAAGAGAGAGAAAAGTTAGGTGGGTTATAAAGGAGGATGGTGGGTTTAACATGATGAACCAAAGAATAAACCAAGCCAACCCAAAATAAACCAAGTTAAACCATTACATGCCATGATGAACCTAATCATGATTAAACTGAAATTAGCTAGCCAGGCAGGAAAATAAGATACATGTCAGGATTCCGTATACGTATACTGGAAATACGTAGAACGGAAAATGGGGGTGACAACTCTACCCACCTTAAAAGAATTCCGTCCTCGGAATTTAATCAAGAGGCTAGAGATGTCGAGCAAGCTATATCAATTGCAGGCAATATATGACTAGCAGTCAATCAAGCAATCATTCATGCAAGCAAGGAACTTAAGCATAAGGCATAAGAAAGACATTATACCTTACGAGTCAAACAGGTCGGGATATCGCGATCGGATATCATCCTCACGCTCCCACGTTGACTCACCCAAAGAGTGATGACCCCAAGCAACACGGACTAAACTAATAGTCTTGTTCTTGAGTATCTTCTCCCTCCGGTCCAATATGGATACGTGTCTCTCCTCATACGAAAGGTTGGTACCAACAACCAATTCCGAATGAACAAGGACATGACTCGGATCCGGGATATACCGTCGTAATTGGGATACATGGAAGACATCATGCACCTCACGTAACGACGGTAGAAGAGCGAGACGATAGGACACATCACCTACTCGCTCAAGGATATCAAACGGCCCTATATACCTAGGACTAAGCTTTCCCCGTACGCCGAATCAAATGACGCCACGGGTTGGCGAGATCCTAAGGAATACGTGATCGCCGACAGAAAATTCAAGAGGGCGCCGATGGGAATCGGTCCAATGACGCTGGCAATCTTGGGCAACTCGAAGATGATCTCTGACTTGTCTGACCACCTCAATAGTCTGCGTCACCATCTATGGTCCAAGCATTTGCCTCTCACCGATATCGTCCCAAGCTAAAGGAGATCTGCACTTCCTGCCGAACAAGGCCTCGAAAGGTGCCATCTGGATACTAGCCTGGAAACTGTTATTGTATGAGAACTCTATGAGATGCAGGTGATCTTCCTACGAACCATCGAAGTCGAGTGTACATGACCGCAGCATGTCTTCAAGAGTCTGGATCGTACGTTCTGACTGACCATCTGTCTGCGGATGGTAGGCTAAACTAAACTTGAGACGAGTCCCCAAACTTTCCTGAAGACTTCGCCAAAAGTGAGATATGAATCTCGAATCTCTGTCGGACACAATACTGACTGGCACTCCATGCAATCTGACTATCTGCCTGAGGTACATCTCTGCAAGCTGATCCGTCGACTGGCCGATTCTGAAAGGAAGAAAATGAGCTACCTTCGTGAGACGATCAACTATAACCCAGATGGCATCTCTCCTAGCTGGGGATCTAGGTAATCCAGTTACAAAATCCATGGTAATGTGCTCCCATTTCCATTCCGGGATCGGTAAAGATTGAAGAAGTCCAGCTGGTCTCTGATGTTCAGCCTTTACTTGTTGGCAAACTAAACAACGAGAGACAAACTGGGCTATCTTCCTCTTCATGCCATTCCACCAAAAATGCTGCCGAATATCACGATACATCTTCGTACCGTCGGGGTGAATGGAATACTGAGAACTGTGGGCTTCTGCCATGATCTCCTGTCTGATATCACCACTGGGTACACAAAGACGCCTTCCATGTCGGAGTGTACCATCTTCATGAATGCATAACTCTGGTCTCTGTCCTGCCACACATTCTGCCCTAAGCCGCTGAAGCTTAGAGTCCGTGGACTGAGCTAACTTGATCCTTTCAACTATACTGGACTGAACTTGCATACTGGCCATCAATGCCATACTGGAAGGAAGAACAATTTCAATACCCATCTTCTGAAGATCTGCTAACAACTCTGGCTGCGCCGTTAAAAAATAAACCCCGGTTCTCCTGCTCAATGCATCTGCTACCACGTTGGCCTTTCCAGGATGATACTGCAAGTTGATGTCATAATCCACAAGTAGCTCTAGCCATCTCCTCTGACGCATATTAAGATCCTTCTGGGTAAACACATACTTCAGACTCTTGTGGTCGGTGAAAATCTCCACCCGATCTCCATACAAATAATGCCTCCAAAGTTTCAATACAAAAACTACGGCTGCTAACTCCAGGTCATGGGTTGGATAATTCCTCTCATGGTCACGAAGTTGACGCGACGCATAAGCGACTACCTTACCATGCTGCATTAAGACACATCCTATGTCACTCCCCGATCCTGGAATACGTATTTTAATACGTAAACCGATAAATTGTATTTACCTTGTATTTATACTATATTTATTATGCTGTCCTTCTTCATGCATTTCCCAAAAATATTCGACAAAATATTATTTTCTAATTTATTTTCTGCATTTGGGCCTACAGTTTTGGCTCATTTGGGGAACCTATTCTTGGTTCACCTTGGTTCATCATGAACCCATGGGTTCAAGATTCTATATAATGACTCAACTCATTCTCTCTCCTCTCATTTATTTTCTCTCATTTACTCTCCTCCACCAACCAAGGCAAGTACCAACTTGCTCAAGAGATGGATCCATAAATGTTGTTAATATTTTCTTACAAAATTATTTGTTAAAATATGTTCTTCTCCTTATTCTATACTACTTTAGAACTTGAAGTTTTCCATTTTGAAGCTTTAATCTTTGTAGATCTAGGTTTTAATCATTTTCGGATTTTTTTGGTTTTGATCTAGCAAACTTTATTATTTTCAAGTTTTGATGGTTCCATATTGTAGAGAATTTTGTTCTACCCCATTTTGACCTAAGGAAGTTCCGATTTGGGCTCCGGATGAAGGTTTTGTGTAGTTTGGAAGCCATGGTTGCTTGGCTCCTCTTCTCGAACAAGTGGAGAAGAAGAGCAGTACTTGACCGCATGAATCTTCATGCGGCAAGTCTCTGGCCGCATGGCCTTTCCAGCCGCATGAGACTCGTTCGAGCTCAGCCGCATGAAAAGTCCTTCCTAGCCGCATAAGACTTGCTTGAGTACTTGACCGCATGAATTTTCATGCGGCAAGTAATTGAGCCGCATAGCCTTGTTCAGACTCAGCCGCGTGAGCCCCTGTTATCTTGAGTCGCATGGACTTCATGCGGCTAGCTTTCAGCCGTATGAGTTCTTTTTGCACCCAGCCGCATATGCGCTACTGTTTTGGGCCGCATAAGGCCCATCCATCATCCAGCCGCATATGTATCGCCCATGCTCAGCCGCATAGGACTTCATCTGATCGCAGCCGCATACGCTGACACCCCTTCGTCCGCATGAACCCGCCCTTCCAGCCGCATGCGCCTTGGGGCTCTCTGAGCCGCATGGGCGTGTAGTCCCAGCCGCATGAACCAGTATTAACCAGGCCGCATGGACTCACTCCCCCTGAGCCGCATGGACTTTTGTGCCCTATATATATTATATGCCCATTTTATATCCTTACGCCTTTTGTCCCGAGCATGATATGAGCACTAATGTGACCCCGGAGAACAAAGTGTTCCTTCCTGATACATGTACCTGAATGTCCCAGTTGTTGTTCATGCTCGACAAATGACTCGTAACTCTACGTGGCGTATTTGCAATGATGCATTACACTAAGGAGGGTGGAACATGTTGACATACTGATTGACATGGATCCTCTTTGGGGTACTCGTACTAAAGTACGACTTTAGGAGGATAATCATGCAGGCCACAGCATGAAAAAAATCTAAGATTTCACCTAGGGTTAAATTAGGCAACTAAATATACTAGATGCATGGAGAGGACAAAATCCCGAGATCGTGTTACACCAGCCGCCTTGAGATGCTGTCTTGACGCGCCGGCTGGTCTCCACGGATACTGTGTCATCTGCAACGAGTGGATGACTGTATCCGATTAATTCCTGCTACATATTATATGTTTTAGCAAGGTGGCCTTACGAGGGACCTGTGCTCAATCATACCTGTCTACGCGAACCCCTGGGTTGGCTAGCCTTGCTGGAAGGATACGATCTGAGGATTTCTACATAACATGATGCGAGGATAACCTCGTCCCACTAGAAACTCGTAGACTTGATTGGCCGTGAAAATGACTTGCTTGTATCCTATTACCTTCTGTAAATAACTGAGGGAAGCGGACTGTCATGGTACGTGATCCAACCCATGTTCTTGTTTGATTGTTGGGTTGGTTATCGTACTATGACAGGCTGTGGACCGAAGTTATGAACGGAAGACTTATTCTGGTTGTGAAGTGCTACTTCTGTGAATAACTGAGGAATATGGTCTATCATGGTACATGATCCAATCCATGTTCTTGTTTGATTGTTGGGTTGGTTATTGTGCTGCGATAGGCTATCGACCGAAGTCACGATCAGGAGATTTTATTGTTTATATCCTTTAACTTATGCGAAAATTATAGAGTACGACGCGTCCCGACTCCATGCGGCACCTTTTGTCCTTGTTTGGTTGTAAGGGTGCCATATGGGTTCGAGGATGTGGCGTTACCCTATAATGGTAGCCTAAGTATTACTGTTACCAATCATTCTATTTAACTGGGTTTTTTAATCTTAACTCTTGTGCCCCTTTGGCGGTACTTGCTATTCGGAGCTGACGCCGCTGGTTTTGTTTGGCCAGATCCCGTAGCAGAGCCTGAGGACACGATCTTCCTCCCTGACATCCATGGTGCATACTAGGAGCATGGCAGTTCGGGGACTCGAGTGGGTTTCTTCTTCACCACTCCTGCTTATACTTTTGCGGCGTTTAACCACCGGCACCTGTTAGCCGGATTACTTGATATTTTGTGTCAGTACATAATTATAATTAAACAGACTGCAGCTGTGTATAATTTTGTACTCCTGACCCTCCGAGATAGCTAAATTATGAAGCTAGTCTCTCATGATCATTCTGATGAAGCGTCGGGGATGCCTTACTGCTTTATCTTTAATGTTTATCTATTTGCTGATGTGATTTGATTGATTGAGACATAGAACTCTGTGGGACCATAGGAGACTTGATTGTAGCATGTACCCTCTAGTCTCTCGACAGCCACGATCGTCGTATGACGTTACGTACCTCATATGGAGTTGCTGGCCTAGTCCGTCTCCGTATTTCGGTCCGGGGGCGTGACATCCTAATCCCTTGCCGGATGCGTCGCAATAAACTAAAAATCCTCCCGTCCCGTCGGAAAGAGTAAGAATGGGAGCCGTCATCAATCTTCGCTTCAACTTCTCAAATGAACTCTGACACTCTGCTGTCCAAGCAAACTGTATATCCTTACGGGTCAACTGCGTCAGTGGCGCTGAAATTCGAGCAAAGTCTGACACAAAGCGTCGGTAATAGCCGGCCAATCCGAGGAAATTTCGAACTTCTGCGACGGTGCTAGGTACTGGCCATGTCTCTATAGCCACTATCTTCTGGGGATCAACTTCCACTCCACCTCTGGTGATGATATGACCCAAGTATGAGATACGATCCAACCAAAACTCGCACTTACTGAACTTCGCGTACAACTGGTGCTCCCTGAGAATCTGAAGAACTACACGAAGATGCTGTTCATGCTCTGCCCCGCTCCCGAGAAGTAGACACGCCCGTAACATCGAATGTTTGCATGAATCACGTTAAGTTACTTCATGTTAATTGTTGACTAACTTGGTTTACTTGGACAGGGAAGGCCGGACGGTAAGTATGGGTAAGTCGTGCATGTATTCTAATGCAGACACTTGAATTAGGCAACACGATATGGGTTACGATATATGCCATGAAACTGATCCTAAGGCAAGATTAGAAAGACAATGAACGATAGTCGGTGCACAAAAGTAAATGCAACGTGTTTGGTAATGATAGCATTGTGGGCGAGCTAGCCTCCCCACCAGTGCATAACAATGTACTGATAACCCCACAGTCTGCTTGCAGGAAGCAGGAGACGTCGGCGGGTGCGGAGCTTTCCTCGTACGTGCTAAGGCGCGGAGCTATCTCTTGAGCCTTGGAGCGTTGCAAGGAGCTGAAGCATCCTATACAGGACATAATGTATCGGAACATCGCCATGTATTATTCCATCTTGTAAGCCACTTGGCACGCCTTTTATGTTTCAGAGAGAGAGCTTGAGCGATTTGTAATATCGGCCTAGCGCCGCTTGTAACCTTCGTGAATATCAATAAAGAGATCGAATTTGCTTCTACTTGTGTTTATTTACTTTCCGCTGCAATGGGGACACTCTGTACGACTCTGTGGCCTAGCTCAAATCGGTCGTTTCTAGACGTGGCCTTGCACGGGCGCAACCTAGGCCCGTGCGGCATCACGCCTTAGCGAGGACGATCGCTCCTACGGAGCGGGGCGTGACATATTGGTATCAGAGCACGGCTTTACGTCCTTGGACTTCACTTCGATTTTCTCAGTTTTGAAAGCTCGGTTGGTTACAAAAGAAGTGTGCGCTCTCTCTCTCATTCTGCCTTGGGATGTTCCATACAATAAGTCTAATATTTTTAAAAGCTCGTACAAGTACTCGGTTGAACGGGATCGATAGGCGAAGGCCTTTGTGCCAAACCACGACAGACTTGAGTCGAAGGAAAACTAAAATGCTAGAAGTTAGCAAACACAAGGCTTGCTTGAATAACTTTACGCTAACAATATCGAACGATGTTAAACTTGACTCGATAGAGAACATATGCTAAGTTAACATGTCGCGTGTGTGCCTGACTAGTCTTGCGTCGACCTAGCAAGTGATCAAATATAGTCCGTACGAGATGGTTATGTGGCACAACTTAGCCCGCGTGTCGCGCACCTCGATTTTTGGGTACAATCGGGTTGCGAGCGATATCGAGTATCGCTCGATCGAGAGCGAAAATACACTTTGAGTGTCTATCGATAGGAACGCTATCGAGTTAACGCTTAGGCGTACACGGAAGATTTATTGGATTTTGAGGATAATACGAACGACTTAGTACGTCGAGGCGACGCGAGCGATTACGCTAGAGATTCGTCGAACAAATCTGAAGGACATCTTAGCGCATGACGCGAACGTGATTGAGGACTAGATAGTATGGCTTGAATCCGAGTGGTGTATGCGATAGGCTCGGAGAAGAATAAGAATGAGTGTCAACGACTAGTCGAGTGGCTCGAACCCTGAGTGGTGTATGGACGTTATAGAAATTGTTCGAGCGAGACTACAGGATATACGGATAGAACGGGTATGTCGGCGAGGCGATGCGATCGCGCAAAGCCTTAGAACGCGTCACGCTTAGTTGGTCGTGACTTCGAATGTCCCGAATGAGATGTTGCTGGACGACTTATGAATGGGCAACGCAAGTTAGAAAATGATTCGGAACGATGAATGAAAAATAAATGGTCTTGATCGAGGAAACTTAGAGGATCGCGCGTACGACTTGGGATTGATTCAAATGAAATGTGACTTGAGTTTTGGACAACGATCTTGAAACTAGCTTGAGGATTAGCGATCGAACTTGATCTTGAATATCGAGGAAATTGTGGAGTATCCAACTCGGACAACAGCATCAACGCACGACTCGAAATCGGTTGCAAAGGAAGATCGTCAGGTTACGCATATCGTCGACGGTATTGAGGCGTATCAAAGACCGATATGCGATAACTCGGGGGTACTCTGACTCGACGAATGACGATCGTGCAAATATCGTTGTTCCGTTGGATGCTATACTTGGGATGTTAAAAATGTGTCGAGGAAAAGATAGATTTGGCTTAGATGAAAATGTGAATGCTTGGATTTGCTTTGTTGACAACCACAACATTGACGTTCTTGTCTTATGCGAGCGCAACTCCAGCCTCGCACATGCATCGTGCCGGATTATGACGATCACTCCGCGTGAACGCTGATATGGTGATTCATACAGTGGGAGTAATTGAACTTGGATGGCGTGGCAATCTGATTGCTTCAACTTGTGGTTTGACGCGAAGGTGGACTTGAGAATGAATTGGTGTGCTTGAAGAGTTGAACTTGAGGATTGAGTAGGTCTAATCCGCGTATCGAGAATGGGTTAGTCTGAAACTCAAACAAGAGTTACGCCCCGATGAGAATGATTATTCCGCGAGAGCGTTGCATGGTGATTCATGAACCGCCGTGGATAATCGGACTCGCGTGAGATTGGGGCGCAAGATATTGTCAAGTTAGATGAACTCGTGATCGAATACGTGAATTGGTTAGAATGGATATGTGAAGTATGTCAATTTAGTGATTTGAATGGATTTGAATTCGTTGCGGTGTACGACGAATACATTGATGCGAATAGGTAATCGTGCTCGATGTTTAGAAATTTGAGTGACGCGAGCTTGGGTAGAAAATCCTGTACTATCGACTCTGGTTTGACCCTAGGATTGGGGTCAGTGTTGGCATTATTGTTGGGGAACTATGATTCCAATCCTGACATTGACTTAGCCTCGAAAAGATGGCCTAGCGGGTAGGCGAGACGTCCTGTTTCATGAGTTATCAATCGAAGGATTGATCTTGAGGATTGGCATGGATGGATAGTGTGAATCACGAATATAGGAATACCCCTCACAAGATTCGGCTGACATGCATATATTCAGGGACGCTTGAGTATGTGCACGATGCGACTCGAGTGAGAATGACAATTTCTAGATCATGCGGCTTGGCTGAATGCATGTATTTTGGGGACGCTTGGAATGCGTGCACGATCCAGCCAAGTGATACATTGAGTTCAAGCAAGACTTGAGGAATGGGAGAGTGTCGAAGATCTTGAAATTGCGTTAAGTAAAGGATCGATACTAGTACGAGCGTGGCTCGGAATCAAAGAAAACGTGTAAGCGGAGTGTGCGTGAACGACAACGAGATTGGCCCTAAATAAGTGAATGATATGGAATCGATATCGTGCAAATAAAAGTTGGTATAACGAATTGGACCATTGATAGGAAGATGTACTCGAGGATAGTGCAATACTTAGTCTTGAATCGGACGAAAATTTCATAGACTTGGTCGACCCCGCTAAGCAGAAATCATACTGATTTTGTGGACACGAACGTTTGAAAAGCGAATCGGGTCATCTCGATGACCGAGATAAACGAAAAGTGAGTTTGCCTCAGCCTACGACCCCCGCATTTGACGAGTTACAATGAGCCTCGTGTGAATATTTTCGTCCCATGACACAGAGAAATAACAACCAAGACGAAGAAACACTTGAATTGAATAAGTACAATCAACTATAAAAGGAATGATAGGATGACCTGCACTCAAGAAGTCTCGAGGACGAGACTTATTTTGAGTGGTGTATTATGTAACGACCCGCTCCGCCCTAGCGGAACGCCGATCCAAACGGCAAGTGCAACGACTCAAACGAGCCGTCGACCCGAAGAGTTGCTTCGACCCGATGAAGTATCGATGCGAATCGATGGAAGACTTACATTGGCCCGTCAAAAGATGAATCCAGACTTAGACTATCAAAGGCGCGCTCGGAGTATCGCTTGGCCGATGCGAACATCGCTAAGGTGGGTGGCTCCGATGAACCCGTCTGTGCTTAGCCTAGACACATAACAATGCGGACACATTCACGAGAATCGCTAGGCGATAACATCTTGCATGCTAATAAATGACTCAACGCACCTAGCTAAGGGAATAATCCCATCTTGCATGCTTGTTTAGAACATGGAAAAGAACTCGACAATTATAGAAACGCTCGCACCGCGCTCTACGCTCGTGCTAAGGCACAAGCCCACGTTCATGTCCCTTATACGTTCAAACAATGAAACAATGAATGGTTTACAACAATAAAACGGGAAGGCTATCAACATAGTCGCTCCGAGTAGAGTTTAGCAACATTGGAAGGCTATGGGACCGATGGGTCGCCAAGGCGACTCCCACACTGGGAGTTGCATAATACATGAATGAATGAATCAAAGAATGAATAAGCAAACACATGAATGACTCTATGAACATACGAACAAGTGAAAGAATAAAATGAAAGAAAGAATACATGAAAGATAAGACATGGAAGACGCTAGCGACAGGTGTGACGGGCACGTGCAACGGGGCTCGCTACCCGCGCTGCACGGACGCCAACCTGGTCGTTAACGCATTATGGCTAAGGGTTAGCCTACGGCTCGGAGATAGCCGCTAAGTAAAAGACAAGTTAATACGAAATGGTCGTGGACAAACGGCACGGGCGATGGGGGGGTAAACCGTGGCCGTCGAGTGGAAGGATTCTGCGGCACGGGCATTAGGGGGGGTAAACCGTGGCCGGCCTAGGCAGAATCAATACGGGGCTTACGGGCTGCTTGGGTGCGGGCTTGGGCACCAAGAGACGTAAGTGCAGGGTATATTCAAGAGACTTAACGGGGTGTACCAGCTATCACCCTACGCTAAGTTGAGAAATACCACAGGGGAATGTCCTAAATGGCTTGTAAAGCCAGCGACCCGTGCATGTAGATTAAGTGGACTATGCTGGTGGCAATCCACGTGCAAGTTCTTGCATTGAAATCAAAGTAGTCTAAGTTAAATGAACAAGTGTCTCCCGAACATGCTTGCAAAGTAACATCCTGACATGAACGTGCTCGAAATGTAACATGCCTGAACATGCTTAAAATATACCACCCCGAACATGCTTAAAATGTGCCTCCTGAACATGCTTGAAATGTGCCTCCTGAACATGCTCGAAACGTAACACTTGAACATGCCCACGACGTGCTAGAACCCGAGACGTAGACACGCCCGTAACATCGAATGTTTGCATGAATCACGTTAAGTTACTTCATGTTAATTGTTGACTAACTTGGTTTACTTGGACAGGGAAGGCCGGACGGTAAGTATGGGTAAGTCGTGCATGTATTCTAATGCAGACACTTGAATTAGGCAACACGATATGGGTTACGATATATGCCATGAAACTGATCCTAAGGCAAGATTAGAAAGACAATGAACGATAGTCGGTGCACAAAAGTAAATGCAACATGTTTGGTAATGATAGCATTGTGGGCGAGCTAGCCTCTCCACCAGTGCATAACAATGTACTGATAACCCCACAGTCTGCTTGCAGGAAGCAGGAGACGTCGGCGGGTGCGGAGCTTTCCTCGTACGTGCTAAGGTGCGGAGCTATCTCTTGAGCCTTGGAGCGTTGCAAGGAGCTGAAGCACCCTATACAGGACATAATGTATCGGAACATCGCCATGTATCATTCCATCTTGTAAGCCACTTGGCACGCCTTTTATGTTTCAGAGAGAGAGCTTGAGCGATTTGTAATATCGGCCTAGCGCCGCTTGTAACCTTCGTGAATATCAATAAAGAGATCGAATTTGCTTCTACTTGTGTTTATTTACTTTCCGCTGCAATGGGGACACTCTGTGCGACTCTGTGGCCTAGCTCAAATCGGTCGTTTCTGGACGTGGCCTTGCACGGGCGCAACCTAGGCCCGTGCGGCATCACGCCTTAACGAGGACGATCGCTCCTACGGAGCGGGGCGTGACACCAGCCAGCTTAGCAAGCAACAAGCCATCCAATTTAGGTGAATAAGCGGCCACTCAAATGTCTACGGCTATCTATGTGGAGGTTGGGTTACCCCAACAATGCAATATAAGAATCCTCAGATCGTGCTATGTCCAGCAGGGCTAACGAGGCCAAATAATAACGCATAGCACATGGATAAGCACTGGTCCCTCAAAGGCAACCATGTGAAACAGATCAATCATATGGTAGTACATATAGTAGTCGGATACTGTCATCCGCTATTGCGGACGATAACAATATCCGGGGCGGTCAGCCTTGCGCTAGACATGTAATCATAGCACCTGTGGCGGCTGGCATGCACGATCTCGAGATTCTGCTCCCTCCCAATGCTTCTACCATCTTTAGTTGCCTAGATTAACCCTTAATTTATCTGGAATCACATGTCGTGGTCATATGCTCATCCTCCTAGATGTCGTACCTTAGTACGGGTATACTAAGTACGAATCCACCTCGACACTAAAAGTCTCAAATCTGGATTCATTCTTAGTGTAATGCAGCAAGCAGTCAATCAGTCCTAACCACGCTAAAACTACAGGCCAACTACCATGTCCGTGCTGGAAGATGAATGCACTGCCATATAACACGTAGAAGCGTGTAGCACCTCAGTGCACGTATAGAATAACACCTCAGTGCACACGTAGAATAGTACCAGCACGGGTACAAGTAGTCAAGTCAGGAACATGGTCAATCGGTCAATCACTTGGAGTCCTCTGCCCACATCGTGGCATGGATACCAGGTCAGGTACATGGTCAGGATCTCTACCATAGTAGCATCTCAAGTACACATGGGGGTCTACAGCTCTAACCATCAAGTCGGTCTACCCACCGGATCTATCGATAGTCTTCCCATCCCTGATGGGATAAATATCATATCAGGAGAATACGATCACCTGGTACTAGGCTAATCACTAAAGACGATGCTAGGCCCCCTGGCTCACAAGAATCCTCCGAGTCATTGATCACAGGCTATCAGCAGCTAAGTCTCCCAACTACCGGGATACATCAAAGGTACCAGGTTTTGGGCGCTTGGGAAGTCGAGTAAAAATCATATAATAATACTCTCGATATTCTCCTCGTTCTGCGAAACATTCGCAATCATCAAAATCCAAGAATCCACAGTCATGTCCGATCGAATTAGAACATCATCAAAAGAAGTAGCAACACGATCCAAGAGTCACGTGAGTCTATCAATCAATATTCTCGAGACATACTCTCCCTAGTACTCAATCCTCTGAGATATCCAAAATCACAAATTCCGACACTTAGGACAGCTATCGGTCCTAGCTGGCTAGACTAGGATAACTCCTACGAATGAATGGTCAGGGGACAAGAATATATTAATTAAATACCGCCAAAAAAGTGGCAAGGATTGCATGAACCACTCTGGAGCAGATCCACAGCCCTTAAACCAAACAAGGACCAGGGTTGCAGACCGTCTCCCGAGTAGAATCGCGCTCCTTACGCTATCTGACGGACAAGACAGGTCAGGAGCTAGGCGACTAATCTAGTATGGAGTCTACCTAGCAGGCAATTGGATCAGGTATACTATACCAAGATGAACATATACGAGCCCAGTCCAGCAAACCAAAGGGATGGTTCTGCCCAATCCTTCGAACCGAATTCCCGATCGGGAATTCTGGAAAAATTTGGTAGAGTCTCCTTTGTATTCTGGATGGGAGCACCCTACGAATTGGGGCTAAAATCCACTCGGTGCAATCCGCCGCAGAATCGCAAGCTGAGAACACTAAGTCTCAGCTTCCAGCAGCGCTACCATGCGAACTGGAAACCAAACCACAGCCGAGAACACTAAGTCTCGGCCTCCAGCAGCACTATGATGCGTACTGGGCGCCAAGCCAACACATGCAACAAGAATCGCCACGCAGGGCGCACCAAGACACACAGTCATGTCCAAGTCACAAACACAGTCACCAAAACAGTTAGCCAAGCCGTTACCCGATCGTGAGTCGGACACGGGGCATACAGGGACAATCCATACAAGTGAGTCGTGCTCGTGTCCTCGGAGGTGTGGATGACCCATCCGAGTTGTCCGATACGGTCTATTCCGGTATCGGACCAAGCTATCCTAAGTTATCATCATGGCAGTTCTACTACTAGGCTACACTAATCATGATTATACAATTTACAAGTACAAATTAATTAAATGCAATAAAATCCAGGAGAGAGGGCAAGAGCCGTCGATGAGCAAGGGATACTTGTCTAGAGGGCTCGGCTAGGTAATGTAAGCCCCCTGAATTTCAGGGCTATTTTTAAATTTTCTAAATGAATTATTTTCGATAAGTATTTTATTATTTAAATTATTTTGATTATTAATGTACCTTTCCGTGACTTTGACTTCTGGAGCGTCAGGGATGCCAATCTCTGTAAACTCTCTTTACGAGTTTTGAAGTAGACAAGATTATCTTCGTTTTGATATATCATGTCCCACTTGAACTCGTTCCCTTGTGCTCTTTTTGTATCGCACAACTTCGGGTCAACTTAGACTAGTTAATCGTTGAATAATTATTCCCACTTTTATCTTTGATCATCGTTTGCACGTTACCGTGACTTTTAATTTATGAGCACCAGACTGGTCGTTTTCTCAGAACCAACTTCTCATGAATGATCTACTCGAGACGCTCTTCACCCATGACCTTCGTGTCCCACTCAGACACTCCATTTTGTGCTTCATTTTCTTCGCACAATTTTTGGATCAATTTAGGCCAATTAATTATCTACCGTAAAACCCGATTTAATTTCCAATTTAATTTCGGAACCCGACATCGAGCCAACCTAGTCGACCCAAAGTATGGACGTGGCCCACATGAAGCCTACTACCCACATGAAACTTGTGTCCCATTTATTTGAGTTTCCGCATATTATTTATTTTTCCGTGATCATAAATACATATTTAATTCAATTATTGCCTCCTGTCCGATTTTGATCCAACCCGGCTCGACCGGACCCGAGCCCAAGCTCCATATTGTTCTTTCATGGCTGCCCAAACACCCCACATAATTTTCCTATTTTTTCTATTTTAAATATCTATTTTTCTCTCTCCACTTTATAAGTATCCTATATATATATATATATATATATATATATATATATATATATATATATATATATATATATATATATATATATATATATATATATATATCCTATTATTAACATACACCACCTCACCCCCTCTCCTTTACAGCACACTCCCCCCCCTTTGGACCGACCTCTCACTCTCGTGTCCTCTCAAATATCTCTCTCTCTCTCTCTCTTCATATATATTATATATACATATATCACTCTCTTTCTTCCTCTCCATACAAACACACACACACAAATCTCTTACTCTCTCTCCCTCTCACTCGGCTACACCAACACCACCACCACTGTGAACTCCACCACCACAGCCACCACCTCCCTCTTCTCCTCCTCCTCCTCCTCCTGTCATGCTTCAGAACCAGAATACTGGAGAGCAGGGGACAGACACAGCCAGCTACGTACATTGAGGTGAATCTCACCTCGCGATACGGTCACGACTGTCTAGATGCATGAGGGTTTACTACAAGCCATCAGTCTCTTAAGGTCAATAACAAGCCTAGTGTCTCAATCTCAAGCAACAAGTAGATATAGCAAGATGGTAGATCATCAGACATACAAGGTAAGGCGTCCCATACATTACATATTCAGATGATCATGAAGCTAGTCATACAAAATACGAAGACTAGCAAGAGTTTAAGTCATACATGATCAACCCTAGGATTTGTCAATCATGTTACAGCCCGTAGGCAGACAGTAAGTAAAGTTGCAACGAGCTAACACTTGCTCGGCGGCTAAACGTCTCAAAAGAATATTTGTACAATGGAGTGGGAGAGCAAAATAAAAACCCACTCGTTGTCGGGATTCCTTCTAGTGTTCACCATCTGGCAGGAAAGTTGGGAGATCCTCGGTAGCTGCTCCGAAATCTGGCCATACAAAACCAGCTGGGTCAGACCCCAGAAAGAGCAAGTGCCACAAAGGGGGCTTCACTTAAGAACTAAAACCAGCATGTCAGCACATAAAGTCATAGGTGAAATAACATAAGACATGAGTTAAAGAAAACAGGATGATAAACGATAAGATAGCTAGAGGACTATTCCGGTAACCAAGTTACAACCCGTAAACCAAATAAGGAACGGGGTTGTAACCCTTCACCTGAACAGAACTTAGCCTCGAACCAATTATCGATAAAGTAAAGCATAAACAAGCATGTCCGGAGATATCCATACACCGGATCTGGACAAGATTAGACAAGATAGGACTCCATCCATCATTCACGGCCAAACAAGGAGTACGGCTTGATACTTAACTAACTAGGGTTATCACAAGCTTAGTTACTAGCAAGATGCAATGAAGTACGCCTACGGCCACAAGCCCTGCAGACTATCTAGGTTATCCAGACGCAAGGTTCAAGATTAGAGTTATCGTGCCTTGTTAGGTGACTTGGATGCAACACATGACAGTGTGCATAGTAATCGTTTCATGTAGTGCCCTACATAGCAGTGAGCTGGAAATGTGCCCTACTCGTCGGTAGGCTGCAAGTCCATCAAGGAAGGCGTCCAGATAACGGGATTGCTTGTAGCCGGAATACCTCTCTATATGCTCTACGTGATCAATCTAGTCATTAACCTAGTCAGATTCAGTATGAATCCCTGACCGTGGTAACCAGGGATACATGTCCTAGACATGATGCGAAATAAGACTGGTTGCTTATACAAGCATATTCAATACAATCACCTACGGTGTCAAGAATTTACTTAGCATGTCAGGTTAGCCGTCGCAACAGCGTATCAAAGTTATCATGTCAAGATTACTTGTCAAGGGTGCACCACGGTGGGTCACCATCATGTCATGTTACTTATCAAGATTACTTATCAAGGCAAGGGTGCGTCACAACGGACCACCATCAAGAATTATCATGTCGATTTACTTGCCAAGAGTGCACCACGGCGGGTCACTATCAAGAGTTATCCTGTAAGGTCATAATGCCATTTCGTGTTTATGCAAGTGCACCATAACGGGTCACTGATCATGCAATTCCATCACTAAGCCGTGTTCAGATTCACATTCATAAACAATGTCATGCTCACATCGGGTTCATGTCGAGTTTACATCAAAAAGGCGTAAGGATATAAAATGGGTGCAAAAATCATAAAAAGGGGAATATGGGGACATAATGCGCCCAAGGGAGAGGAGCAAGGGGTACTATAGCCAACAAGTGGCATTAGCCCAGTTGCGCCAGGTTAACAGGTTGTGCCAAGGCAAGTAGGGTGCCAAGCACTAGAATGCAAGAGGTCGGGTCAAGTTGTGCCAGAAGAGTCAGGCCAAGTCATGTTGCGCTAGGCACTAGACTGCGCAAGGCTAGGTTGTGCATGCCTCAGGTTGCGCTTGAGTCAGACTGTGCACGAGGTCAGACTGCGCTCGAGGTCAGACTGCGTACGAGGTCAGACTACGCACGAGGTCAGTCTGTGCACGAGGTCAGTCTGCGCACGAGGTCAGACTGCACACGAGGTCAGACTGCGCACGAGGTCAGTCTGCGCACGAGGTCAGACTGCGCACGAGGTCAGACTGCACACGAGGTCAGACTGCGCTGCGCTAAAGAGCGCGCGCAACTCAGTGGCGCAAGCTAAAAAGTTCGCGCACACTGCTCACTGTCTTCTCCAAAATCAGCAAGAACTCCATGGTTGAACCCATAGCTTCAAAGGTCTATAACTTGGTCAAAACAAGTCCAAATCCAACTTTCAAATGGTCAAAATTGGGTAGAATGAAATTCTCTTCAACATGGAACCATCAAAATTTGAAAACAAAGAAGTTTGATAGATCAAAACCACCAAAATCCGAAAATAACCAATTTCTAGATCTACAAAAATCAAAGCCTCAAAATGGAAAATGACAAGTTCTAATGTGTCTTAGAAACATGAGAAGAAGCTATTGGAACAATAAAAATGGGTTCTCTTGTGGAAGCAAGTTGCACTTGCCTAAGGGGTGTTCTTGGTTGGTGGTGGGTTTAATGGAGAAGGAAGAAGAGTTAATGAGAAAGTGGAAGAGAGAGAAAAGTTAGGTGGATTATAAAGGAGGATGGTGGGTTTAACATGATGAACCAAAGAATAAACCAAGCCAACCCAAAATAAACCAAGTTAAACCATTACATGCCATGATGAACCTAATCATGATTAAACTGAAATTAGCTAGCCAGGCAGGAAAATAAGATACATGTCAGGATTCCGTATACGTATACTGGAAATACGTAGAACGGAAAATGGGGGTGACAACTCTACCCACCTTAAAAGAATTCCGTCCTCGGAATTTAATCAAGAGGCTAGAGATGTCGAGCAAGCTATATCAATTGCAGGCAATATATGACTAGCAGTCAATCAAGCAATCATTCATGCAAGCAAGGAACTTAAGCATAAGGCATAAGAAAGACATTATACCTTACGAGTCAAACAGGTCGGGATATCGCGATCGGATATCATCCTCACGCTCCCACGTTGACTCACCCAAAGAGTGATGACCCCAAGCAACACGGACTAAACTAATAGTCTTGTTCTTGAGTATCTTCTCCCTCCGGTCCAATATGGATACGTGTCTCTCCTCATACGAAAGGTTGGTACCAACAACCAATTCCGAATGAACAAGGACATGACTCGGATCCGGGATATACCGTCGTAATTGGGATACATGGAAGACATCATGCACCTCACGTAACGACGGTAGAAGAGCGAGACGATAGGACACATCACCTACTCGCTCAAGGATATCAAACGGCCCTATATACCTAGGACTAAGCTTTCCCCGTACGCCGAATCAAATGACGCCACGGGTTGGCGAGATCCTAAGGAATACGTGATCGCCGACAGAAAATTCAAGAGGGCGCCGATGGGAATCGGTCCAATGACGCTGGCAATCTTGGGCAACTCGAAGATGATCTCTGACTTGTCTAACCACCTCAATAGTCCGCGTCACCATCTATGGTCCAAGCATTTGCCTCTCACCGATATCGTCCCAAGCTAAAGGAGATCTGCACTTCCTGCCGAACAAGGCCTCGAAAGGTGCCATCTGGATACTAGCCTGGAAACTGTTATTGTATGAGAACTCTATGAGATGCAGGTGATCTTCCTACGAACCATCGAAGTCGAGTGTACATGACCGCAGCATGTCTTCAAGAGTCTGGATCGTACGTTCTGACTGACCATCTGTCTGCGGATGGTAGGCTAAACTAAACTTGAGACGAGTCCCCAAACTTTCCTGAAGACTTCGCCAAAAGTGAGATATGAATCTCGAATCTCTGTCGGACACAATACTGACTGGCACTCCATGCAATCTGACTATCTGCCTGAGGTACATCTCTGCAAGCTGATCCGTCGACTGGCCGATTCTGAAAGGAAGAAAATGAGCTACCTTCGTGAGACGATCAACTATAACCCAGATGGCATCTCTCCTAGCTGGGGATCTAGGTAATCCAGTTACAAAATCCATGGTAATGTGCTCCCATTTCCATTCCGGGATCGGTAAAGATTGAAGAAGTCCAGCTGGTCTCTGATGTTCAGCCTTTACTTGTTGGCAAACTAAACAACGAGAGACAAACTGGGCTATCTCCCTCTTCATGCCATTCCACCAAAAATGCTGCCGAATATCACGATACATCTTCGTACCGTCGGGGTGAATGGAATACTGAGAACTGTGGGCTTCTGCCATGATCTCCTGTCTGATATCACCACTGGGTACACAAAGACGCCTTCCATGTCGGAGTGTACCATCTTCATGAATGCATAACTCTGGTCTCTGTCCTGCCACACATTCTGCCCTAAGCCGCTGAAGCTTAGAGTCCGTGGACTGAGCTAACTTGATCCTTTCAACTATACTGGACTGAACTTGCATACTGGCCATCAATGCCATACTGGAAGGAAGAACAATTTCAATACCCATCTTCTGAAGATCTGCTAACAACTCTGGCTGCGCCGTTAAAAAATAAACCCCGGTTCTCCTGCTCAATGCATCTGCTACCACGTTGGCCTTTCCAGGATGATACTGCAAGTTGATGTCATAATCCACAAGTAGCTCTAGCCATCTCCTCTGACGCATATTAAGATCCTTCTGGGTAAACACATACTTCAGACTCTTGTGGTCGGTGAAAATCTCCACCCGATCTCCATACAAATAATGCCTCCAAAGTTTCAATACAAAAACTACGGCTGCTAACTCCAGGTCATGGGTTGGATAATTCCTCTCATGGTCACGAAGTTGACGCGACGCATAAGCGACTACCTTACCATGCTGCATTAAGACACATCCTATGTCACTCCCCGATCCTGGAATACGTATTTTAATACGTAAACCGATAAATTGTATTTACCTTGTATTTATACTATATTTATTATGCTGTCCTTCTTCATGCATTTCCCAAAAATATTCGACAAAATATTATTTTCTAATTTATTTTCTGCATTTGGGCCTACAGTTTTGGCTCATTTGGGGAACCTATTCTTGGTTCACCTTGGTTCATCATGAACCCATGGGTTCAAGATTCTATATAATGACTCAACTCATTCTCTCTCCTCTCATTTATTTTCTCTCATTTACTCTCCTCCACCAACCAAGGCAAGTACCAACTTGCTCAAGAGATGGATCCATAAATGTTGTTAATATTTTCTTACAAAATTATTTGTTAAAATATGTTCTTCTCCTTATTCTATACTACTTTAGAACTTGAAGTTTTCCATTTTGAAGCTTTAATCTTTGTAGATCTAGGTTTTAACCATTTTCGGATTTTTTTGGTTTTGATCTAGCAAACTTTATTATTTTCAAGTTTTGATGGTTCCATATTGTAGAGAATTTTGTTCTACCCCATTTTGACCTAAGGAAGTTCCGATTTGGGCTCCGGATGAAGGTTTTGTGTAGTTTGGAAGCCATGGTTGCTTGGCTCCTCTTCTCGAACAAGTGGAGAAGAAGAGCAGTACTTGACCGCATGAATCTTCATGCGGCAAGTCTCTGGCCGCATGGCCTTTCCAGCCGCATGAGACTCGTTCGAGCTCAGCCGCATGAAAAGTCCTTCCTAGCCGCATAAGACTTGCTTGAGTACTTGACCGCATGAATTTTCATGCGGCAAGTAATTGAGCCGCATAGCCTTGTTCAGACTCAGCCGCGTGAGCCCCTGTTATCTTGAGTCGCATGGACTTCATGCGGCTAGCTTTCAGCCGTATGAGTTCTTTTTGCACCCAGCCGCATATGCGCTACCGTTTTGGGCCGCATAAGGCCCATCCATCATCCAGCCGCATATGTATCGCCCATGCTCAGCCGCATAGGACTTCATCTGATCGCAGCCGCATACGCTGACACCCCTTCGTCCGCATGAACCCGCCCTTCCAGCCGCATGCGCCTTGGGGCTCTCTGAGCCGCATGGGCGTGTAGTCCCAGCCGCATGAACCAGTATTAACCAGGCCGCATGGACTCACTCCCCCTGAGCCGCATGGACTTTTGTGCCCTATATATATTATATGCCCATTTTATATCCTTACGCCTTTTGTCCCGAGCATGATATGAGCACTAATGTGACCCCGGAGAACAAAGTGTTCCTTCCTGATACATGTACCTGAATGTCCCAGTTGTTGTTCATGCTCGACAAATGACTCGTAACTCTACGTGGCGTATTTGCAATGATGCATTACACTAAGGAGGGTGGAACATGTTGACATACTGATTGACATGGATCCTCTTTGGGGTACTCGTACTAAAGTACGACTTTAGGAGGATAATCATGCAGGCCACAGCATGAAAAAAATCTAAGATTTCACCTAGGGTTAAATTAGGCAACTAAATATACTAGATGCATGGGGAGGACAAAATCCCGAGATCGTGTTACACCAGCCGCCTTGAGATGCTGTCTTGACGCGCCGGCTGGTCTCCACGGATACTGTGTCATCTGCAACGAGTGGATGACTGTATCCGATTAATTCCTGCTACATATTATATGTTTTAGCAAGGTGGCCTTACGAGGGACCTGTGCTCAATCATACCTGTCTACGCGAACCCCTGGGTTGGCTAGCCTTGCTGGAAGGATACGATCTGAGGATTTCTACATAACATGATGCGAGGATAACCTCGTCCCACTAGAAACTCGTAGACTTGATTGGCCGTGAAAATGACTTGCTTGTATCCTATTACCTTCTGTAAATAACTGAGGGAAGCGGACTGTCATGGTACGTGATCCAACCCATGTTCTTGTTTGATTGTTGGGTTGGTTATCGTACTATGACAGGCTGTGGACCGAAGTTATGAACGGAAGACTTATTCTGGTTGTGAAGTGCTACTTCTGTGAATAACTGAGGAATATGGTCTATCATGGTACATGATCCAATCCATGTTCTTGTTTGATTGTTGGGTTGGTTATTGTGCTGCGATAGGCTATCGACCGAAGTCACGATCAGGAGATTTTATTGTTTATATCCTTTAACTTATGCGAAAATTATAGAGTACGACGCGTCCCGACTCCATGCGGCACCTTTTGTCCTTGTTTGGTTGTAAGGGTGCCATATGGGTTCGAGGATGTGGCGTTACCCTATAATGGTAGCCTAAGTATTACTGTTACCAATCATTCTATTTAACTGGGTTTTTTAATCTTAACTCTTGTGCCCCTTTGGCGGTACTTGCTATTCGGAGCTGACGCCGCTGGTTTTGTTTGGCCAGATCCCGTAGCAGAGCCTGAGGACACGATCTTCCTCCCTGACATCCATGGTGCATACTAGGAGCATGGCAGTTCGGGGACTCGAGTGGGTTTCTTCTTCACCACTCCTGCTTATACTTTTGCGGCGTTTAACCACCGGCACCTGTTAGCCGGATTACTTGATATTTTGTGTCAGTACATAATTATAATTAAACAGACTGCAGCTGTGTATAATTTTGTACTCCTGACCCTCCGAGATAGCTAAATTATGAAGCTAGTCTCTCATGATCATTCTGATGAAGCGTCGGGGATGCCTTACTGCTTTATCTTTAATGTTTATCTATTTGCTGATGTGATTTGATTGATTGAGACATAGAACTCTGTGGGACCATAGGAGACTTGATTGTAGCATGTACCCTCTAGTCTTTCGACAGCCACGATCGCCGTATGACGTTACGTACCTCATATGGAGTTGCTGGCCTAGTCCGTCTCCGTATTTCGGTCCGGGGGCGTGACATCCTAATCCCTTGCCGGATGCGTCGCAATAAACTAAAAATCCTCCCGTCCCGTCGGAAAGAGTAAGAATGGGAGCCGTCATCAATCTTCGCTTCAACTTCTCAAATGAACTCTGACACTCTGCTGTCCAAGCAAACTGTATATCCTTACGGGTCAACTGCGTCAGTGGCGCTGAAATTCGAGCAAAGTCTGACACAAAGCGTCGGTAATAGCCGGCCAATCCGAGGAAATTTCGAACTTCTGCGACGGTGCTAGGTACTGGCCATGTCTCTATAGCCACTATCTTCTGGGGATCAACTTCCACTCCACCTCTGGTGATGATATGACCCAAGTATGAGATACGATCCAACCAAAACTCGCACTTACTGAACTTCGCGTACAACTGGTGCTCCCTGAGAATCTGAAGAACTACACGAAGATGCTGTTCATGCTCTGCCCCGCTCTCGCTATAGACTAAGATGTCGTCTATGAACACTATCACGAACTGGTCCAAATAGGACATGAAGATACGGTTCATGAGGTCCATGAATACAGCTGGCGCATTGGTTGCTCCAAATGGCATAACAAGGAACTCCTAATGTCCATATCTAGATCTGAATGCTGTCTTCGGGATGTCCTGCTCTCTGACTCTGATCTGATGGTACCCTGACCGCAAGTCAATCTTCGAGAATACTGCCGCTCCCTTGAGCTGATCAAATAAATCATCTATCCTTGGCAAAGGATATCTGTTCTTAATTATTACAGAGTTCAAGGTACGATAATCAACACATAATCTTGATGTACCATCATTCTTCTTTACAAAAAGCATCGGAGCTCCCCAAGGTGATCCGCTAGCACGAATGAATCCTTTGGTTCTAAGTTCTTCAATCATCTTGTACAGGACCTCCAACTCTGATGGTGCCATCCTATAGACTCTCTCTGACACTGGTGCCATCCTTGGAACCAAGTCGATAGTGAACTCTATCTCTCTCTCTGGGGGCATGCCTGGAAGCTCTTCGGGAAATACGTCAGGAAACTCTTCTACAACTCTGGAAAACTGAACTGCTGCTGCTACGGCCATCCGCAATGCTGGGGAAGAAGGTTCTACTCTGCCTCGAGAAAATAAAAACTCTGGCTCACGGGAATACTAAAAATAATCTTGCCGATATGGCAATCTATTCTAGCATACTGGTCCCTTAACCAATCCATTCCTAGGACCACATCATAATCGGCCATCGGGAACTCTATCAATCTAGCGGGAAACTCTCTACCGCTAACTACGATTCGACACGAGGAAAACACCCTATCTACACCTACAAGTCCGTTACCAGTAAGTATATTGAGCCTTACTGATAATGACTCGGGCTCCAGTCCTATCCGTGTCGCAAATCGTGCAGACATAAATGAATGCGAAGCACCTGAATCAAATAATACTGATGCAGGAAAAGAGTTGACGAGAATGGTACCTGCCACCACCTCACCTGATGCCAACTCCTCCTCTACGGTCAAAGCCATCGCTTGACCGTGCCCTCTGGGTGCTGGTCCTCTCTGCTGGAAACCTCTCTGGCGGTTCTGAACCTGAGCTTGGACCTGGGCATACTGTTGCGGTCGCTGTTGCTGGAATGCCTGAGCCTGAGGCGGCAATGGCCTCAGAGGCTGATACTGCTGCACTGGTGCTGGTCCTCTCACCGAGGGACTAGTCTGGGCCGATGAGGATGAACCGGCTCTCTGTGGGCAGGACCATATCATGTGATCCGGTACCCCACAAGCCAAACACAACCCTTGTGCTCGGCGACATTCTGACACTACATGCCCTGGCTTCCCACGATGAGTGCAGCCCATTGTGGAAGACTGCCTCCGCTTCTGCTGCTGAGGATACGTCGGAGTCGAATGCTGAACCGACGTAACTGATGCTGCCCTCCTCGGAGCTCCAATGGTCAAGGCCCTAACTGCCCGGGCTGGGGCTGAAGACTGGATCATCTGACCATGGGATCGCTTCCGTCCTCCAGTTCTGTCTACAATTCTCTGCGAGGTATACTCATGCCTCTTAGCTGCCCGCAAAACAGCATCAAAGGTCTGATGCTCAAACTGCTCTACTGCTAGAATGATCTCTAGGTGGAGTCCCTGCTGGAACCGCTGCGCTCGATCGAACTCGGTTGCCACCAAAGTGGGAGCAAACCGACTCAGTCTTGAAAACTCGGCCGCATATCCATCGACCGTCCTGCTCATCTGCCTGAGATTGGTGAACCTCGTCTGTAGGTCGTGCCGAGCCACAACATCGAAGTACTTGATCTGAAACTTGTCACTGAATACCGCCCACGGGACAGGCGTTGCCAAACCAACTGCTATCATCGCCCACCAGGTACGGGCTAGGTCCAATAACTGTAGGCGCACCACAGCTAACTTCTCTCCTACTAGAGTCTTGGCTGCATCTAAGATAATTTCAATGTCTTGGAGCCACACATCAGCTGCAATAGCGTCTTCACTCCCATCAAAGAATAGAGGATTGAGGCGCTTGAAACTACTAGCCGCACTGTTCCCTTGATAACCAATACGGCCCATGGCATCCTGTACTGCCTGGTGCAGGGCATCGCCCCGACGATCTTGAGACGCAAGCAATGTCCTGATGAGACCCACCAAGGTGCCATCGTCAGGCTCTGCAGGCTAGACTGGCTGAACTGGGGGCTCGGGGTCCCCGAAATGCATGACTCGGGAGGCCGCTCCAGAGTGCTGGGCTTGGTCTCCAGGTTGCTACTGGTCCACTGGAGGTGCTCCGCCTGGCTGATCGGTAGGACCAGGAACAATGCCGCTGAAGAAACGACATGGGGAACAATAAGAAGGGACCACGATAGATCGAGGATATAAACATGTGATCAGGTCAAGGATTCTGAAAGATCAGAAGGTACGAGTAGAGATCAAGGACGAGTACTGATTGAGACATCTATCCGGTAAACCCTCACACATCTTGATCTACAAGACCTGCATGGGCCACCACTTAAATCGTGTCACGCCCCAGAACCAGTATACTGGAGGGCGGGGGACAGACACAGCCAGCTACGTACATTAAAATGAATCTCACCTCGCAATACGGTCACGGCTGTCTAGATGCATGAGGGTTTACTACAAGCCATCAGTCTCTTAAGGTCAATAACAAGCCTAGTGTCTCAATCTCAAGCAACAAGTAGATATAGCAAGATGGTAGATCATCAGACATACAAGGTAAGGCATCCCATACATTACATATTCAGATGATCATGAAGCTAGTCATACAAAATACGAAGACTAGCAAGAGTTTATGTCATACATGATCAACCCTAGGATTTGTCAATCATGTTACAGCCCGTAGGCAGACAGTAAGTAAAGTTGCAACGAGCTAACACTTGCTCGGCGGCTAAACGTCTCAAAAGAATATTTGTACAATGGAGTGGGAGAGCAAAATAAAAACCCACTCGTTGCCGGGATTTCTAATAGTGTTCACCATCTGGCAGGAAAGTTGGGAGATCCTCGGTAGCTGCTCCAAAATCTGGCCATACAAAACCAGCTGGGTCAGACCCCAGAAAGAGCAAGTGCCACAAAGGGGGCTTCACTTAAGAACTAAAACCAGCATGTCAGCACATAAAGTCATAGGTGAAATAACATAAGACATGAGTTAAAGAAAACAGGATGATAAACGATAAGATAGCTAGAGGACTATTCCGGTAACCAAGTTACAACCCGTAAACCAAACAAGGACCGGGGTTGTAACCCTTCACCTGAACAGAACTTAGCCTCGAACCAATTATCGATAAAGTAAAGCATAAACAAGCATGTCCGGAGATATCCATGCACCGGATCTTTGCAAGACTAGACAAGATGGGACTCCATCCATCATTCACGGCCAAGCAAGGAGTACGGCTTGATACTTAACTAACTAGGGTTATCACAAGCTTAGTTACTAGCAAGATACAATGAAGTACGCCTACGGCCACAAGCCCTGCAGACTATCCAGGTTATCCAGACGCAAGGTTCAAGATTAGAGTTATCGTGCCTTGTTAGGTGACTTGGATGCAACACATGACAGTGTGTATAGTAATCGTTTCATGTAGTGCTCCACATAGCAGTGAGCTGGAAATGTGCCCTACTCGTCGGTAGGCTACAAGTCCATCAAGGAAGGTGCCCAGATAACGGGATTGCTTGTAGCCGGAATACCTCTCTATATGCTCTACGTGATCAATCTAGTCATTAACCTAGTCAGATTCAGTATAAATCCCTGACCGTGGTAACCAGGGATACATGTCCTAGACATGATGCAAAACAAGACTGGTTGCTTATACAAGCATATTCAATACAATCACCCACGGTGTCAAGAATTTACTTAGCATGTCAGGTTAGCCGTCGCAACAGCGTATCAAAGTTATCATGTCAAGATTACTTGTCAAGGGTGCACCACGGTGGGTCACCATCATGTCATGTTACTTATCAAGATTACTTATCAAGGCAAGGGTACGTCACAACGGACCACCATCAAGAATTATCATGTCGATTTACTTGTCAAGAGTGCACCACGGCGGGTCACTATCAAGAGTTATCCTGTAAGGTCATAATGCCATTTTGTGTTTATGCAAGTGCACCACAACGGATCACTGATCATGCAATTCCATCACTAAGCCGTGTTCAGATTCACATTCATAAACAATGTCATGCTCACATCGGGTTCATGTCGAGTTTACATCAAAAAGGCGTAAGGATATAAAATGGGTGCAAAAATCATAAAAAGGGGAATATGGGGACATAATGCGCCCAAGGGGGAGGAGCAAGGGGTACTATAGCCAACAAGTGGCATTAGCCCAGTTGCGCCAGGTTAACAGGTTGTGCCAAGGCAAGTAGGGTGCCAAGCACTAGAATGCACGAGGTCGGGTCAAGTTGTGCCAGAAGAGTCAGGCCAAGTCATGTTGCGCTAGGCACTAGACTGCGCAAGGCTAGGTTGCGCATGCCTCAGGTTGCGCCTGAGTCAGACCGCGCACGAGGTCAGACAGCGCACGAGGTCAGACTGCGCTCGAGGTCAGACTGCGCACGAGGTCAGACTCCGCACGAGGTCAGTCTGCGCACGAGGTCAGACTGCGCACGAGGTCAGTCTGCGCACGAGGTCAGACTGCACACGAGGTCAGACTGCGCACGAGGTCAGTCTGCGCACGAGGTCAGACTGCGCACGAGGTCAGACTGCGCTGCGCTAAAGAGCGCGCGCAACTCAGTGACGCTAGCTAAAAAGCTCGCGCACACTGCTCACTGTCTTCTCCAAAATCAGCAAGAACTCCATGGTTGAACCCATAGCTTCAAAGGTCTATAACTTGGTCAAAACAAGTCCAAATCCAACTTTCAAATGGTCAAAATTGGGTAGAATGAAATTCTCTTCAACATGGAACCATCAAAATTTGAAAACAAAGAAGTTTGATAGATCAAAACCACCAAAATTCGGAAATAACCAATTTCTAGATCTACAAAAATCAAAGCCCCAAAATAGAAAATGACAAGTTCTAATGTGTCTTAGAAACATGAGAAGAAGCTATTAGAACAATAAAAATGGGTTCTCTTGTGGAAGCAAGTTGCACTTGCCTAAGGGGTGTTCTTGGTTGGTGGTGGGTTTAATGGAGAAGGAAGAAGAGTTAATGAGAAAGTGGAGGAGAGAGAAAAGTTAGGTGGGTTATAAAGGAGGATGGTGGGTTTAACATGATGAACCAAAGAATAAACCAAGCCAACCTAAAATAAACCAAGTTAAACCATTACATGCCATGATGAACCTAATCAAGATTAAACTAAAATTAGCTAGCCAGGCAGGAAAATAAGATACATGTCAGGATTCCGTATACGTATACTAGAAATACGTAGAACGGAAAACGGGGGTGACACCTCCTCTTCATCATCTTCACCATCAAGCCCAACACCATCACCATCCTCACACCACCATCACCTTCACCATCATCTCACCTCCAGCACCATAACCCGAGCCACCCTCGCCGGGCCTCCGTCGTCGCGGCCACCACCGCCGGGCAGCTGCGCTGCTCGCCGCCGCACGCACGCGCAGCAGCAGCAGCAGGCCGCGCAGCCGTAACAGCAGCGCTGTGTGCTGTAGCAGCAGCGGCGGCGGCCGTGCACCGCCGCGCGCCGCTGCTTGAGCAGCTCCCGTGACCCCCTCGCCCGGGCGACCTCCGGCAAGCCACCCCGTGGCCACAGCCCACTTCCCCGACGTGCCGAATAGCCTATTCGTGCATTTTGAACGGAATCCCGTCGTGACGCGCGAGTTTTGAGCTCAAAAATGGTACTCCGTCGAAGCGACTTCGTACGCATTTTCTGGGAGATCCGACCGTTGGATCGGCGAACTCCTTGCTCCGTCGCAATCTCGGTATATCCATCTTCACTCCCCTCAATTTTCGTCCGTTAATTTAGTCGTTTGATACCTCAAAACTGGCCACCAAGTTGACGTTTTAAATTGAACTGTTTTTGGACAGTTTCGTGATGCTAACTTCGCGGGTTCGTATCTTCGCCGTCGCAGCTCCGGTTGGTGCGCTACCAGTTCCTGTGCGCAGCTGATATAACCCTATTCCTGCCTCCTTTAAGTTTCGTTTCATTATAAGCACGTTTGGTTGATCGAATTCGACGCCAAAGTTGGCCGTCCAAATTCTTTAATTTATACTTGTAAAATTCTATTTTTGAACCCGGGACTCCAGATTCAATTTCTGACACCACCAGTAGACTCGTAGTATCGTTCTGGCATGTTTTAATATAAAATTTGCTTGATTTGGAGAACGTGGGCCCTGTCACGTATTTTGGTGCAAAGCGGGTCCCACATTCCGAGTCAACGGGGCACTTTGAGATCGGCTCATCGGAATCCAATTCCGGATATACCGTTGAGTTCGTATCGTCATTCTGGACTCGTTGACATATAATTTGCCGAGTTTTGAAGATATTTGCTCCGGCACACATTTTCGTGTAAACTAGATTCCAAATGTCCGCGTCAACGTGCCATTTTGAGATCGGCACATCGGAATCCTATTTCGGATATACCGTAGTGTTCGTATCATCATTCTGAATTCGTGGACATATAATTTGCTAGGTTTTGTAGACTTCTATCCTGACACGTTTTTTAGTGCAAAGTGTGTCCAACGGCGGACATCATTTTGACCCGAAATTATCGTTTAGCCCTTGTGTCTAAATTGGACTTATGGGTAGGCTATCTTAGGTAATTTCACCGTTCTGGACACGTTGGTGATATTTATTTTATCATCCGACAACATCTGTAGATTTTGCTTATGTATTATCCTTAATTTGTAATTAATTATTTTTTCAGAAATTATTACTTTCTGTTTTTAAATTTTTATATATATTTTAATTGCTGTAAAAATCTGGGAAAAATTATATTTAAATACTATGTTAATTTAGGTAATTTATTATAATTTTTCCAGTATTTAATAAGTACTTTTGGTATTTTATAAAATAGGAAAACAGAACTCATTTTCAGGATACATGTGTTTGCTGATTTTTAATAAATATTTATGAAGGTTTATAAATTCCAGAAAAATTAGTATAAATTTCTATAATTGACAAGGATTATTTTGGTACTTTATTTTATATATAATTGAGCTTTTTGTCTATCACAAAAATTGTTGGAACTCAGTGTATAGTTTGATTTATTTATTGAGTAGTTATGACTTACAAGTTTTGTGTTGTTTTGAGTTAATGTAGTATTGGACTTCCTCCTACACTAGTGTAAAGGCCTTATAAAATTAGTTTGAATATAGTGGCACCCCACATTGGACTTTTATGCTAGGTCCCCACTTAGCTAGTATCCAGTTAGGAGTCGTGTCACACCACTAGTATAATATTGAACATAGCTTAGAACTGAGTTTGTATATCATTATTGACAGGACACCGGGCATCTATATCTTTGTACTAGTATTCTTGCTTTGCCCGAGGCAAGTACATCTGCAAACTCATTTACTGTCTTTTAATGCTAGAACATGTATTAACCCTGTTAAAATACTGATCCTTGAGGTAGCAAGTTAAATCTTCACATGTTGTATTACTTTCAGTACCTGCCATGCTTAGGACAGTTCCTATATCTTCACATGCTTCGTACTGGTTCTCAGTACATGTTTCACTATACTTTATACTGTTCTGAGTATTCACATATTTTATACTGATCCCAGTACCCACCATGCTTATACTGCTCCCAGTATCTCTCACATGTTTTTACTGTTCTTGTATCTCTCACATGTTATAATATGGGTTATGGGGAAACTGACAGTTGAGTACATGATCACGCCCCCCTATAGTAGCGAGCGAGGTCGTATTTTATATACATACCTTGCCGCAGGCCATTATCCCGCATTTCTGTACGGATGTACACCTATGATGTAGACTTGTACGGAAGTATATTTTATTATATGTGCCCCCAACATATTGTACACCTATTGACCGATCACGTACCTGCTACAGTTTTAAACATTACATATACATCTGTCTATATGACATATGTGTCCTTGCCATGATAGACTATGAGATGCCATGTTTCCTATGTTACTATGATACTGTGATTCCAGTCATACCATAATTCCAGTTATGCCATATTCCCTACATTACTATGATACTGTGATCCCAGTTGTACCATGAGGCCATGTTTCCAGTATTTCCTATTTTATAGATTTATCACACCATATTTCTTGTTGTACATCTCTTTCATTATATATTCAGTACTTTAGTTGTAGAGGTTGTACTTGCTCCCGTCCTGACAGGATAACGTTGTAGGTTCACTTTCTGAGGAAGAAATGCTATGTGTTACATATTATTGTTTGCCATTAAAATCTTTTGATGAAAATTTCAATACAAACAGAACAGCGTTACAATGTAGGACTTAGACGTAGTCCTAGGAGTATACTTTTGTTTATCTGGGTCCCTTGTGCCGATGGAGCGAGTGGTAATACGTTGACTCCGTTGACGATCTGACGACGGTTATCGGTTCTCTGAAGGTCTGAGTTGCTCTGGGTGCTGGAGCTTGCGGAGAGAAAGAAGACGTTGAGTGTCTGTATCTGCCTCGGTGGTTGTGCGATGTCTCTGTCTGTCTATGTATGTTCATGTCTGTGTGTGTGTAGAAGAAGAAAATGATCCCTCTATTTATATCTTTGTAGGCTGGCTGCTCATGCGCACATATGTAGGATGCGCCTGGACGCGGGGACGCCACGTGGTGATTGCTGATAGAGGCGCATGGACGATACGTCCTAATTGAGAGGTTGAATTCTTCATGCTGCTGTTATGGGCAGGCACATAGCAGGGGGAAGAATCTTTCTGTTGCTGAGATCTTGGGTGAATCGAGTCAAAGGACACGTGTTGTAGGCCCATGGCTCGGAGATCTCGGATTTGGTGGAGAATGATCTGATAGGATGCGCCTAGAATTGGGCGCATGAGGAGACTTTGGCTCGTAACCTTTGGGAGTCACGAACCATTCGGGGCGCATGACTTTTGAGGCACATGCGAGGCTTCAGTAGTGACTTTACTTCTGTCTTTAGGGATCAGAGAAAAGTCTGAGGCGCATGCAGAGCTTTGGGCGCTTGGCTGCGGAGGCGCATGCGAGATGGTTGGGCGGCCACGTGGCTTGTAACCGTCGGAGGGGAGTAATGATGATACTGACGTCAGCGACGCTTCGTTTTCTGAAAAAGCTGTCAACTGCAGTCTTCGGGGGACGTGCTGCCAACTCTGTCAGACTTCAGCATTTAATGTTCTTTGACAGGTGATGGGTTGTTGAGTGGGCACATCGATCGGCGTTCCACTAGGCGCATGGGGCCGCATGGGGGCGCATGCTTGTGAAGCGCTTGGTGCTGAGGGACACGTCTGTGTGATGCGCGGTCTGTCCGGCGCATCCGTTCTGCTTGACATGTCTTTTGGTACGACTGTTACGTTCTTCGAGTCCTTTAAATAGCCATTTTTGACTTGGCTGAATTCGAAGCGTCAGGTTCATCCATTTAATGCAAATTCATTGCACGGAATTCGGAGAGCCAACCACTTGGCACATGGGTTTGATTTGTCCGGCCTATAAACAGTGGCATGGAGAGGGTTTGCTTCTCGTTCACTCTCGTCCTACCGAAATGATCTTGTTTACTCGAGCACATTCTGTTGACGAGATGCTCCCGAGGGTGAAGATGCGACATAATGTCTTCATTGATACACTTGAAGGTGACTGTTACATCCAAAAGTCGGAGTCGAGGGCTTCTGAGGCAGGCGGAAGGTGCCTGTTGCATCCAAAGATCGGGATGCTCGAGCCTCGTCTCCGTTATGCGGGAAGAGCCGCAGATCGAAATTGCAGTGCTGCGGCTTTAGGGGCTCTTTCTTCTGTCAGAGTGGGTGTTGCTCATTCTGGTTGTGTTGAAAGCTGCTCCTTTAGCCGCGGTTTCGATTGCGGTCTTCCTTGGTCTTTGGAGGCTCTTTCGAAGCCTCCCCTGGCCACATGTTGACTTGTGGTGCTCTTCTCTTCCTCGGTTTGGGGAGCTCTTCCTCCAGCTAGAGGGTTGATTGCCACCCTCGTTCTGCTCAATAAATGCTTCATTAGTTGAAGCATTAGACGACGATGAGCCTGGCTGGAAGGGTGGCACATAACTGAGCTGCTGAAGGGATGCACATAACTGAGGATGCACATAACTGAGCTGCTGAAAGGATGCTCCCGGCTGGGAGCACATGGTGGGATGCGCCTGACTGAGAGCGCATGGTGAGATGCGCCTGTTCAAGAGCGCATGATGACTGCTGCGCTTGGCTGTAGACTTAGGGTCTTTTCTTTTTATAGAAGTTCTCTTTTGTACAGCCCTTTTTAAGATATGTAATAGACTTTTATATAAAATAAAAATCTTCTTTTAATGTCTATATTCTTGTTTTACTGTGTCAAGTACTTTGTCTTATCTTCCTGGCGCATGTAGTGTTTGGCGCATAGGATTTCTGATCTTGAAATTCCATGCTTCTACAAGACCCCCTTCAAAGTTTTCAAAACTTTTTTGTCAAGTTTTGGAATACTTTGAATAAGAGGCATGGTGGTTGGGGCGCATGACTGTTCGGGCGCATGGATACTCCGCGCATCAGTGATGGGGCGCATGCTCCTCTCAGTTAATGCAAATGATAACGCCTCGATAACCAAGAAGATTAATGATGATCTTCTTGGATTTATTTGCAGTTATCTCCTCGCAGAACCCGAGGCGGCGGCTGAGGTCACACCTCATCGGTTCACGCGTGCGACTGAGCCTATAAATAGGCGTGAGGTGGAGAGAGAGAGAGAGTTCTTTCTCTCCTTGCTTTTGTCCTTTAGAGTTCTTCTTCGAAAAAATCCTAACTTTCTCCCTTCAAGGAATGACTCCCAAGACTCCTCGCGGCGGTGCTGGCAAGGGAAAGGAGCCTGCGGAGTTCGCCGAAGAAGACGCTCCTATCGCCATTGTGACTCCGGCCGACGTTCGTCCTGCGGTGACGGGTGGGTGTCGTCTTTTTCACTATTTTTTGTTCAGACGAGCTTCGGATCATACGGCTGAGTTGGTGGGCCCTAACTCTCTGCTGCCGACGTGCATGGACTTCTGTCCTGATGATGCGCCGAGGTTTTATCCCACCGACGTGCATGGGTTTAGGCCCTTATTATGTACCGAGGTTTAACTGCTAACGTGCATGGGTTTACACCCTGATGATGCGCCGAAGCTTCACAGCTGACGCGCATGGGTTTACACCCTGATGATGCGCCGAAGCTTCACTGCTGACGCGCATGGGTTTACACCCTGATGATGCGCCGAAGCTTCACAGCTGACGCGTATGGGTTTACACCTTGATGATGCGCCGAAGCTTCACTGCTGACGCGCATGGGTTTACACCCTGACGATGCACCAGGCTGCTTGACACACTTTGTCTTCTTAAAGCTTTTTGCCTGACCTTTGTTTTTATTGTATCAGTGTTGATGACAATCCCTTTGCTGAATGAAGTCCTTCTGGATGCTTCTCTTTGTCAAATAGGAGTTGATTTTGACGAGGAGGTTATCAACCCTGCGACGGATGCTATCCTACAGAATCAACCACCTGAGAGAGTGCTGCAGATCCAGAATCAGTTGCCGATTTTTCTTCAGAGTATGATGAAAAGCGGTAAACTGAAGCCTGCTGAATCTGAGGATGTGACTTTCTTAAAACCTGCCTTTTTGTTCGGTGACCGACTGATCTCCTCCGAGGCGAAGATACTGAAGATCAATGAAGACTGGTTCTTCTCTGCAAAGGGAATGGTTCTGTATATGCGACAACTTGAATGCCAGTTGCCGCTGACGGCCTTCAACCGTTTAGTTTCCAAGAGAAGGATGCCCTGGGAACTTACTCCTTCTCAAGGAGGGGCAGTAGGGGGTACTCTTTCGATTGATGCTACTTCGAATCAAAGGGATACCTTGGCTACTTCGCGAGCCGGACCCTCGTTCAGTTGCCGAACTTTGCGCCCTGGAAGCCTTTATAGTGAGGTCCCTAATGACACCTTTGCCTTCAGTGTTTCGACCTTTGCAAATCAGATGCTAACATCGAGGGTCATGTATCCGAAAGGTAGCTTTAGGGTTGAAGGTTGGTGTCACCACATGCCAAAGTGGGACGAGTTGACCCTTTGGGTGTTGTCAAAGTTCAAGGCTGAGCTTAAAGAAATTGGGCTGACGGCCGCTATCCGTGCCATACAGGCTGGCGTGGATCTCAATAAGCATATGTTCCTTGCGCTCTTAGAGATGTTCAATGCCCAGACCGACACTTTCTTTACTCCAGTGGGAGAGTTGGGTTTGGCTCTCCATGAAATGTACGAGGTATCCAGGCTTCCCTGGGGCTCGGAACCGTACGAGGAATATTTCTCGTCAAACGAAGAGATCATTGTCTTGGAAAAGAAGGACCCGGAGATGATGGTTGTTTTCAAAGAGGTAGCGAGCCATCATTATCTGATGCAACGGAGGGACAAAGGCAAGTCTCAACCTCACGTGACTGCTTGGAGGGATTACGTCTTCAAGCAGGATTTGGCAGATTCCTCGAAGATCCGGTTTATGACTCCGCAAGGGCTGAAACCTGCGGAAGTGACTTCTGAAATGAGCCGATTGGACGAGAGGGCTCCCCGTTCGAATGAGAGTGGCGAAGAAGCGTATAGCTGCTTCTGGCACTGTGTGCACCGGATGTCATCTAAGGCAGTATTGGCTCCATACTTGATGATATGGCTCCGGGATTGTGTGTTCGCGGGCGGATCAGGTTCTGTAGAGAGGGTACACCGGAACCTCATTTTGCCAGCAGTGAAATTGGCTTTTGGTCGCCCTTTGGCTCTTCTCCCCGCGATGGTGTGTAACCTGTTGCGGGGCTTGAGGACCTTTGCTGAGGATGTGATCCAAGGGAGAAGTAGGAATGACAACTTTCCCCGGGCCGAACTCCCATTCCATTATCTGATGGGATGGTTGATTCTGTATCATCCGAACGTGATGAGTCCAGGCCCGGAGGAGGATCACGTTGAAGGTGACGCCTTTATCCGCCGATTCTACAAGAGGAAGTGGTTGCACACTGGCATCCCCGTCTGTAGGAGAGTTTTATCCTATCTTCAAGGGTGAGAGATTGTCAAGGTCGGTCCCATCTTCAAAGATTTCGAGGCCGACCAAGATTTAGACGACTCTGGTGAAGATGCGATTACTCTGCCGAAATGGGGTTTTCGTTGGTTGCAAAGTATTCGGCCTTCCCACTTGGTCTACCGCAACCAAAATAGGTATTATCTGGAGCCATATCTGCCAAGCCGATTTGCTCGCCAGTTCGGCTACACCCAGTTAATGTTACGGAACCCCAGTAACAGTTTGGGGTTTGTCGAGAGTTTGCTGGATGGAGCCCGGGGCTGGCAATATTATAATGCCGGGTGCACTGGTGTTCGTTTTACTACGCCAGTTCGCAACCCTCGGCCACAGATCCTGTATTCGGCCGTTAAGCTGTATTGTACCATGAATACTGTGTCACCTGATTATGATAGGGAGACCAGTTTCATCATTGGGACTCAGCTAGAGGCTATGACGAATATGTTGGTGGCGGCTCGGTCATATCGTCCACCAGAATTGGCAGGATATCGGGCTGCTGCTGTAGCATCAGTGAGAGATCCCCCTGCTGGGAAGAGACGGACTGACGCAGAAGTCGGTTCGTCTATACCAAAAAGGTCGAGGAAAGTGACGACTCCAAAGGCTGCGTCAATGGAATCAGTCCCTGCCGAGGTAAAGAGTCCTCCGCAATCTGGCTCATCTTGTCAATTTGGTGACCTGTGCTTTTATTCTTGTAGGGATCGTCGAAGAAGAAAACTCGTATTTTAAAATCGGGCGTCAGTAAACTGAAGGAGGTGGCAAGCTCTTCTGATGAGCGCATTCCTCCGATGGTGACGTCCCCAATGGAGGAGAATCCTGAAGATGTTATTCCTGCGAAGATTTTAGTATCTCCAGACTTTGTCGGAAGAGACACTGGGGTTGCAGCAACTTCCGGGATGGTACAAGCCGCCGTGGGGGCCTTGGACGTTGAGGGTCCTGCGGACACGGGGCTTCCAGATGAGGAAGTGGGGTGGAGTTCGTCACCTTCAGATGACGTTCCTCCAGAAATGTGTGAGCCTGTTGCGGGGACAACAGACGTGATTGAAACCGCGGAGAGGGTTGATTTCCCTCATTGTCATGATGAGGGAAGGTCGGCTGCAGCGTTGCCGAGCCCTACTCCAGACTCAGCAGCGGAGGCTGAGGTGGCTGCCGACCGGGAGGTGGCGACAGATCCCGTCCCTGTAGAGGGATTTGATGGTGACAATGAGACTCGTCCGCCGATCCTGACTTCGAGGGGGTCGAGTCAGGAGACAAGTGTTGATCTCACTATTCTGCCGGGCGGGGGGAGGGGGGAACGTCCCGTACTGCCTGCTGATAGTGCGCTGGGGACTGATGAGGTAGCCGCTGACGTCGGAGGTTCCTCCGAGCTTGAGAAGGGTAAGGGTTTGGTGGAACCCTCTGTTGCTCCTTCTACTTGGGGTACTATATCGATGCCTCTCTTGGCTCCTTCTGCTCTTTTGGCTCCTCGGGCTAGTAGTCAAGCCCCTGTTGATGAAGAGCCTATTGATGCCGAGGTTCCAGCCTCACAGGTTGAGGCGGGCGGGCCTTCTTCCGGTCCGTTGTCTAGAGTAGCTCCTCCGACTTCTGCTATGACGCTGCAGGTGTTGGCGAATGCGGATGAATATATAAAGTTCATCATCGAGGCGGTGTATAAGATGCTGCAGAGGGGCGTATCGGCGGTGATGGATGCTAATGGGAGCTTTGCAACGGCAAAAACTCTGGCTCTGCCTCACATCAACCTGATCCGTCTCCACCAGGGCCGTGATCATATGGCCGACATTCTGGAGGCCTCGGTGGCCGAGCTGGACCAGCGGCTTTTCGAGTTTCAGTGTATCTAGCGAAACGATCTCTCCGTCCTGATAGACGCGGAAAAGGAAAAGTTGATCGCTGAGACTGAGTCCTCTTATCAGGCCGCCGTGAACGTCTGGGAACGCGAAGTGGCTGAGACTAAAGCTGCTGTGGAGCGGTTGTCTCAGTCCATACAGGAGAAGGTGGAGTTACGAGCTGCATTGGACGCTAGTATCGCGGAGGTTGATGCCCAGATTCACCGCCTGGAGGACCAGCAGGCCCGACTCCTATTAGATGTCGAGCGTGTCCAGGCTGAACATGTAGCATTCAAGAAGGAGGAAGCAGCTTTCACCCACCGGGCTCTTACTATGGCTCATCAGTGGCAGCAGCTGGATGAGAAGCATGAGGATGACACTTCTTCCGAGGCCATAGAGGCGATACGTCAAGAAGCTGAACGTCGGGTCCTGGCGACTGTGGAGACTCGGGCGACAGACTTGAGGCGCCGGATTGAAGAGCTTTCGGCTAACCCCGGGGATGTTTAGGGATTGTAGTCTCTTCTTTTTGTGTATTTTGCAACTTTTTGCTGGGGGTGTAATCCTTTACTCTTTTTGAAAAATAAAGAATGCAAAGTTTTTGTGGTGCGTTCATTTTTGCTGTCATGAACTTGATGATTTGTGTGGACCTATTATCTTTTGCGCACCTTGGTTTTTAGGTACAGATAATAAGTTTGAGAGAACCCACATGTTTGCTCAGAGGTGATGTGGACGTGGCAAATATGGGATTCAAATAATGGAATCTTCCTACTCAGAGGTGTTATGGACGTGGTAGGAATGACTCTGGGGGATACGCGGAACTACTCAGAGGTAATATGGACGTGGAAGTTCTGCGATCAATGTACGACAACGCATGGGTTGTCTGTACGGGATGTTTACTCAGAGGTAATGTGGACGTGGTAAACATGATGTGTAGCGTAGTCTTACGGAGTGTAAGATTCCGCTTTGTAGGGCGTAGGGGGACAACTCAGAGGTGATGTGGACGTGGTTGTCCTTCTACTGGAGGAAGCCACGGAACAGCTGGATTCCGGAATCGTATGATTTTGTGGAAGGGAATTGTATGTGAGCCCTGATGATTGGGTCCACTGATCCTTTGTGGAAGTACATGTCTGAAAGAGTTCAAGAGTAGTATTTCTTTAGGAACTTGCCGTTGATGGGCATCATGAACAAGTCCCCATTGGGTTTAGCGAGGCGATAAGCACCGTTTGAGTATACCGTCTCTATGATGAAAGGTCCTTCCCACTTGGGCTCGAACTTTTCTGGTGTCTTGTGAGTCAACACCATCGGCCTCCTGACTGCCAGAACCAGGTCGCCTACTTGGAAAGTCCTTTGCTTGACCTTCTTGTTGAAAGCCTGTGATATACGGGCTTGGTAGAGTTCAATGCGTTGTTGAGCTAGGAGACGCTTTTCATCAAGTGCCTCCAGTTCTCGCAGACGACGACGTTGATTGTCCTCTTCTGTGAGTTGGTTGGTGATTGCTACGCGGAGTAAGGGTATCTAGATCTCGAGAGATAGTACCGCTTCGCTCCCGTAGACCAGGAAGAATGGTGTGTTTTCTGTCGGGGTCCGTACCGTTGTGCGGTAGGCCAAAAGGCATTCGCCGAGCTTTTCGTTCCAGTCGCGTTTATTGGATGAGATGACTTTTTTGAGTAGCCTGACGATAGTCTTGTTGAACGCCTCGGCCAATCCGTTTGCTGCCGGATTGTAGGCGGTTGAGGCCACGTTTTGAATGCGATTTTTGTCACAGAATCAGCTGAAAACATGGCTGATGAACTGAGGACCGTTATCATGGATAATCCTCCGGGGTACCCCAAAACGGTAGATGACATGGTGCTTGATGAAGCTGATCACCCTAGAGCTCTTCACTTCCGCCAGTGGAACTGCTTCTGCCCATTTGGAGAAGTAGTCGGTGATGGCTAGAATAAAGCGGTGTCCCCTCGATGACGGAGGGGTGATCGGTCCTACAATGTCCATGTCCCAAGCTTCGAAGGGCCAAGAGGCGACTGTAGGATGTAGTGGTTCTGACGGTGTATGGATGAAGTCTGCGTGAAGCTGGCACACATGGCACTTTTTAGCATAGTCGACAGCGTCAGCGGCCATAGTTGGCCAGTAGTAGCCCATGCGTCGCAGTCGATCCTGCAACTTAGGGCCAGGTTGATGGGCTCCGCAGGTTCCATCGTGAGCTTCTCGAAGGGCTTCGGCTGCTTCTTCGTTGGACAGACATCGCAGGAGAAGTCCATCGTAGGAGCGTCGGTACAACATTTTAGTAGCTGTATCGTAGTAGAATCGAAGGGAGCGCCTCCTGACTGAGACGGCTTCTTTCGGGTCTTCTGGGAGAATTCCGTAGACATCGAAGTCGATGAACGGAAATCTCCAGTCTCGGACATTAACACCAGCACTTGTTGACATGGCATGGGCCACTCGTGAGCACAGGTTGTTTTTAGGACAGACCAAGTCTCGACCAACTACCGTGACGTAGTGTTGAGTCCCGAGGGGTGCTGCTAACGAGGCTGCGAGGCCAGCCAGAGCCTCAGCCTCCAGATTTTGTAAACGAGGTACATGTTCGATGAAGAACTCGACGAAGGTTGAAATGATGTTCAACGTAACTTCATGGTAAGGGATCAGGTCTTTATGGCGAACCTCGTATTGCCCTCTGATCTGGTTTACGACGAGTTTTGAGTCGCCGTAGGCTTCCAGATGATTCACCCCCAGTTGTTATGCCAGCTGGAGTCCCATGATGAGCGCATTGTACTCGGCAACATTGTTGGAGCATGGCTTCGAAAGGGAGTAGGCACGCTGTATAACCAGCTGATCGGGGGAGACTAAGACTACCCCCACTCCTTCAATAATTTGGCCTTTGGGGCCTGTTCTTGAAGCGCCATCAAAAAACATTCGCCAAACGGAGCTTTCTTCAGTGACGTTTGACTCTTGGACCTCATCCGGGATGTCTTCATAGAGTCTTGAGGACTCTGGGATGGGGTGTGCAGCTAGAAAGTCGGCCAGAGCCTGACCCTTGACGGCTTTTTGTGGAACGAACACCATGTTGTATGGTGTTAGCAGGATCGCCCACGTAGCTAGCCGGGAATTTAATGACCCTGGCTTCGTCATGAGAACTCTGAGTGGATTGACTCGGGAGATGACATGAATTGTCTGACCCGAGACATAATGGCGAGTCTTCTGGATGGCAAATACCAAAGCCAAACACTCCTTTTGAACGGGGTTGTACCGGTGTTCGGCCCCGATCAGTGTTCTACTGAGGTAGTAGATAGCTTGCTCATAGCCTGTATCGCTGTTCTGAGCCAGCAGAGCGCCGAGGGAATGATCCATGGCACGGACGTAGAGGAGAAATGGTTTGCCAGCGACGGGTGCCACCATGACTGGCGGGCTCGTCAAGTAAGCCTTGATGTCATCAAAAGCTTTTTGGCATTCCTCTGTCCAAACGTAAGAGACTCCTTTCTTCATGAGCTGAGTGAAGGATTGACACTTTCCGGAGAGGTTTGCTATGAACCTCCAAATATATGCCAGACGTCCCTGCAGGCCTCGAAGTTCTCGGAGGTTCTTCGGAGGATCCATGTCCAGGATGGCTTTGGTCTTATCGGGATCGACATGAATCCTTTCGTCGTGATAATGAAGCCCAAGAACTTTCCACTAGAAATCCCTAAGAAGGATTTAGCGGGGTTCATCTTGAGTTGATGCGCCCACATGAGATCGAAGACTGTCTTTAGGACTTGTAGGTGATCTCCTTTGAGACGGCTCTTGACTGTGATGTCGTCAACATAGCATTCGACTATCTTGCGAAGATGCTGACGGAAAATAGTGCTCATAGCTCGTTGGTATGTCGCACCAGCGTTCTTCAAGCCGAAGGGCGTCAATGTGTAGCAGAAAACTCCCTTTGGAGTCCTGAATGACGTATGTTTTGCGTCATCGGGGAACATCTTGATCTGGTTGTAGCCCGAATACCCATCCATGAAAGACATGCGTTCGAAGCCACATGTGTTGTCGATCATCACGTCGGTGATTGGAAGCGGGAATTCGTCCTTCGGGCAAGCGGAGTTGAGATCCATGAAGTCGATGCAGACTCGTATCTTTCCATTCTTCTTGGTGACAGGGACAACGTTGGCCACCCAATCCGGATGTTGTTCTTTACGGATGAAGCCACTGGTCAAGAGTTTGTTCACCTCCTGATCGATGGCGTTCATGATTGTAGAAGCATGGAATTTCACGATCAGAAATCCTATGTGCCAAACACTACATGCGCCAGGAAGTTCAGACAAAGTACTTTGACACAGCAAAACAAGAATATAGACATTAAAAGAAGATTTTTTATTTTCATATAAAAGTCTATTACATGTCTTAAAAAGGGCTGTACAAAGGAGAACTTCTACAAAAAGAAAAGACCCTAAGTCTACAGCCAGGCGCAGCAGTCATCATGCTCCCTCGAACAGACGGATCTCACCATGCGCTCTCAGTCAGGCGCATCCCACCATGCGCTCCCAGCCGGGCGCATTCCTTCAGCAGCTCAGTTATGTGTATCCTCAGTTATGTGCATCCCTTTAGCAGCTCAGTTATGTGCCACCATTCCAGCCAGGCTCACCGCCGTCTAAATGCTTCGACTAATGAAGCATTTATTGAGCAGAATGAGGGTGGCAATCAACCCTCTAGCTGGAGGAAGAGCTCCCCAAACCGAGGAAGAGAAGAACACCGCAAGTCAACCTGTGGCCAGGAGGCTTCGAAAGAGCCTCCAAAGACCAAGGAAGACCGCAATCGAAACCACGGCTAAAGGAGCAGCTTTCAACACAACCAGAATGGGCAACAGCCACTCTGACAGAAGAAAGAGCCCCCAAAGCCGCAGCACCGCAATTCCGATCTGCGGCTCTTCCCACATAACGGAGACGAGGCTCGAGCATCCCAATCTTTGGATGCAACAGGCACCTTCCGCCTGCCTCGGAAGCCCTCGACTCCGACTTTTGGATGTAACAGTCACCTTCAAGTGCATCAATGAAGACAATACGTCGCATCTTCACCCTCGGGAGCATCTCAACAACAGAATACACTCGAGTAAACAAGTTCACTTCGGGAGGACGTGAGAGAACGAGAAACAAACTCTCTCTCCATGCCACTATTTATAGGCCGGGTAAATCAAACCCATGCGCCAAGTGGATGGCTCTCCGAATCCCGTGCAATGAATTTGCATTAAATGGATGAACCTGACGCTTCGAATTCAGCCAAGTCAAAAACGGCTATTTAAAGCACTCGAAGAACGTAACAGTCGTACCAAAGGACGTGTCAAGCAGAGCGGATGCGTCGGACCGACCGCGCATTACACAGACGCGCCCCTCAGCACCGAGCGCTTCACGAGCATGCACCTCCATGCGTCCAGTGGAACGCCGATCGATGCACCCACTCAACAACCTATCACCTGTCAAAGAACATTAAATGCTGAAGTCTGACACAGTTGGCAGCACGTCCCCCGAAGACTGCAGTTGACAGCTTTTTCAGAAAACGAAGCGTCACCGACGTCAGCATCATCATTACTCCCCTCCGGCGGTTACAAGCCACGTGGCCGCCCAACCATCTCGCATGCGCCTCCGCAACCATGCGCCCAAAGTTCTGCATGCGCCTCAATAGCCATGCGCCTCAGACTTTTTGCTGATCCCTAAAGACAGAAGTAAAGTCACTACTGAAGCCTCGCATGCGCCTCAAAAGCTATGCGCCCCAAATTGTTCGTGACTCCCAAAGGTTACGAGCCAAAGTCTCCTCATGCGCCCAATCCCAGGCGCATCCTACCAGATCATTCTCCACCAAATCCGAGATCTCCGAGCCATGGGCCGATGACACGTGTCCTTTGACTCGATTCACCCAAGATCTCAGCAACAGAAAGATTCTTCCCTTGCTACGTGCCAGCCCACAACAATAGCATGAAGAATTCAACCCCTCAATCAGGGCGCATCGTCCATGCACCTCCATCAGCAACAACCACGTGGCATCCCCGCGTCCAGGCGCATCCTACATATGCGCGCATGAGCAGCCAGCCTGCAGACTATAAATAGAGGGATCATTTCCTTCTTACACACGCACACAGAGACGAACATACATATACCGACAGAGACGTCGCACAACCACCGAGGCAGATACAGACACTCAACGTCTTCTTCCTCTCCGCAAGCTCCAGCACCCAGAGCAACCCAGATCTTCAGAGAACCGAGAACCGTCGTCAAATCGTCAACGGAGTCAACGTATTACCACTCGCTCCATCGGCACAAGGGACCCAGATAAACAAAAGTGTACTCCTAGGACTACGTCTAAGTCCTATATTGTAACACTGTTCTGTTTGTAGTGAAATTTCTATCAAAAGATTTTAATGGCAAACAAGCTGGCGACTCTGCTGGGGACCTCTTTCTCCTCCACCGAGAAGGCTGTGTCACAATCCGACGACGTGAAGGTGGGCTCCTCCCACAAGATGCTGGTCGTACGCCTCAATCAACAAGCGTATGAGGAGTTCATCTCTGAAGGCAGTGCGAGCCCTTCGAAGCGGCTGCCGAAGCCGAAGAAGACTCGCCAAATCTGGGTGCGCAAGGTCGACGCCTCTGGCACCACCACTGAAGGGGATGTGCCGATCCAGCCTTTCCTTCCTGCTGACGTCCTTAGCAACCAAGATGCGCCCACTGGTGCAACGCATCTCTCAGGGAAACGTGCGGCGTACCATATTCCCCAGCTATCTCCCTCTCAGGCGAGGAAGATGCGTCGACGGAGCAGGGGCACAGCTAATGCCCTGCGCATCACCTCCGATGTGCCACGGAAGGTCTCTGTCTTTGACAGACTCACTCGCTGTAGTGGCGAGAAGAATTTGGATTCTGAGTACTACGCGCCCCAGCGGCCTGGTACGAAGAAGTCCAAGGCAGCACGGGCCAAGCGCCCCAAACGTGCTATGCCAGCAGCAAGCCAGAAGCATGCGCTCACAATCATGCGCGCTGCTGATGGTAAGCTGTATAAGGTCGACTCAGGTGCTTCTACGCCAGAAACGAGCTGACCTTCAAAGTCCTTGTCTCACTTGGGCGCATCTGTTGCGTTCGCAACCAAGTCGAGCAAGGCAAACCCAGTGGTCTTGAACTCCCGCGCCTCCTCTGGTTGTGCGTCTGAGGTCCGTTCAAGTCACTTCAAATGTTGTTCCCCCACTACTGATCTGAGCACCTGTTTGGTGTTGGATCAGGGGGCACAACATTCACTTGACCACCCGGCGCTTGGCCTTGCCATGCGCCTGAAGGGGGTACGAAGGTGGCACACTCCTCCAACGATCTGCGTAACGTGATCACTCACAAGCGCCGATCAGGAGAGTCGACTGACGAGCACGATGCGCCCCTCACAGGGCACACTTGTGCTGTAGTCACCATCAACTGCTGTTGCAAGGCAGCAGTCCCATCAAGACAGTCGGTGTTCCAGTGGCTGCAATCATCGACACCCCTCCGACGTCGCCTCGGGAAGGTGTCAACAAAAGAAGAGCCAAAGGTTGCTTCATGCAATGTAATCTCCAACTCCTCGTCAGTCCGAAAGACGACTGGCAATTCCTCGTCCAAGAGCCAGCCGAGGAAAACCAAGACAACCGTGTCGTCCTCCGGAGTGTTCGAAGGCACTCGGGGGAGGAAGAAGATCTTGGAGGAAGCTGGGGGTAGTCAAGCCCTTGTTGATCCTCCTTCCGAAAATGAGGGTGTCCTCCAAAGCACAGCTGGGGTGGATCTTCATCCTCAGGGCGAAGTCAGCCTCCCCGACATAGCTGGGGGTCGTCTAGCCCCTGTGGACCTGTAACTCAAAGATGAATAAGTCCTTCAAGACATGACTGGGGGTAATCAGGCCCTTACGGATACTTCTCCCGAAGACGAAAGCGTCCTCCAAAACTTAGCTGGGGGTAGTCTAGCCCTTGCGGATCCGAGTCTCGAAGACGAAGAAGTCCTCAGGAACATAGCTGGGGGTAGCCAAGACGAAGCTCCGGGAACAACAACTCCTCTACAAGAGAGTGAGGGTGAAAGCGAAGCCTCAACTGAGCCATCCGACTCCAACCGTGTCATGACAGTCTACATGGCTGGAGGTGATACCGAGTCTGATACGCCGCCACCAGACCTCGTCCAGCGCATGGATACCCTGGAGGGAGGACTCAAAACCCTCTCTGCCTCCATGCAAACACTGACTCAAGCAGTGTTTAATATACGGTCAGCTTTGGCCAGGACACCTTCTACCGATCCCGACCCAGGGGCCAATGGAGAGTCAAGTGTACCCCCTCAACGGGTATCCTTGGATACGGATCGTCGCGAAGCCCCTCGGACGTCGGAGCCCTCAAATGCTCAACTCCAGGTGGTACCACCTTCCCCGACTCCCAGCTCTATGGAAGACGTGGTCGAGATGATCAGGGACCTGCGCGAACGCTTTGAGTCCAAGAATAGACAAGAGGAGCGCCAAAAGATGGGCATCCCCCAACCTTATCCCCTCGAATGGAACAAAGTGGTTTATCCTCCCAAATATAAACCATAAACATTGACGCCATACGACGGGAAGGAATCTCCACGTTGCTATTTGACGTATTTCCAGTCCCAAATGGGACATCTGCCGAAGGTGGACGCGCTACTCACCAGCATATTTGTCGGCGCACTGAAAGGAGTGGCGTACGACAGGTACTGCATCCTCCCCGACAATTCCATATCTTCCTTCGACGATTTGACGCACCTTTTTCTCGACCGTTTCTACGACGGCGGGAAGGATATGACAATGGCGTCCCTCATAGAGATACGCCAGAAGGAGAAGGAAACAGTTCGAGTATTCATCGAACGCTTTCGACAGGCCTGCTTCAGACTGCCCTCGGGCATGCCAAAACATGCACTCCTCTCCTCCTGCAGCATGAACATGCTGCCCGCAGTCAAACTCTGGCTCAATTCTACTCCTCCTCCCGACTGGAGTTCCTTGATCATCGAAGCTGAAGCAGCAGAAAAGAAGTCGTCCAATGCTCGCCTTCTGGGAGTTAGTTTCCCTGCCTTTGAGGACAAGGGGAAGCGGCCTGCAGCCAACAACCCTGGACGAGAGACGAAGGGGAAACAGGCGTTGACTGTCAATGCCTCCAAAGGTGCATCAGCACCTACCCGGAAGCCTCCACTTGCACCAAGACCAAAGGAGGTGTACTCTTCCAACGATGAAGATACCCTGCAACTCTTCGAGATGCTGAAGCAGGGTGACAAGATCAAGTTGCCGGACCCAGAGCGTCCCGACGAGGTTGGAAAAGTGGACAATCCGAGGTACTGTCACTACCATCGGTTTGTCGGACATCCAACCAAGGACTGCTACGTCCTCAAAAACTACATCCAGCGCATGATCAACGCGGATGTTATCTCCGTCGACTACGAGGAGAAGACGGTTTCGGCCAACGTGGTGTCACTCCAGTTCGGCACCTTGCCGCCAACTACAACACAAGATGGCGTCGTCCCCATCCCTAAGGCGACAATGGAGGTGGTTAACTTACCACCTAGTCATGACAACGTGAGTGGACTCATCCCACTCACCACATCTCGGGGGAGATCTTATGGGTTCACCCTGATCTTGTTTCCGAGGTTACTCAACCGGAGGTACGCTCTGCCTCCAGAACCAAAGGCAGGAAGATCAAGTCTTGCCGTATGGTCTCTTCATCTGCGGAAGAGGCACTTCCTGTACAGACGCGTTCACAACAGAACGCCCAACCCGACGAAGCTGCCGTCGAGGTGGTGCCTCCTTGCACCGTCCCTTCTACCGAAGAAGATGGCCCGTCTAAGCCGCCAGTAGCCAATAAGCAGAAGAATGTAGAGGCTCGTTTCGACAGGCCTCTGCGAAAGAAGAATGCTCCGAGGCTAGCCAAGCCCCACAACTTCGACATACTGGCACAATTTGCCAGTACTCCTGCCCGCCTTTCTCTGTTTGAGCTCCTTCGTCTTTCCAAAGACACTCGCGAAGCTCTCTGCGAAGCCCTGAAGGATGCCGAGTCCTTCATTAGCCAGATCAAGCAGCCTGAAGATCTCCTAACTATATATGCGCACTGTCAATGTGCGGATGAGGTTATCTCCAACATAACCTTCACCCAACAAGACATGCTGCTCAAGCACAACTGACACAACATGCCGCTGTATTATACAGGGTATATCGGTTCTGTCAAGGTGAAGCGGATTCAGATCGATCCGGGGTCTTCCCTCAGCATCATTCCGAAGATGCTGCTCTCAACACTGGGGTTCCCAATGTACCGACTGGCGCCATCCAACACAACAATCAGTGGCTTCAACGCTAGCAAATGCAAGCCACTGGGCAAGATACGACTAAAGTGCCATATCGGTAACCTCAGAACTGAGGTGACTTGTTATGTCGTAGACGCCGACGTCAACTACAACCTCCTGTTGGGTCGTCCATGGCTGCATGAGTACATGGTGGTGCCATCCACGCTCCACCAATGTATGAAGTACGTGTCCACCAACGACATCATCCGGACGGAGTTCTTGGACATTGACCCTTTCAAAGGGGTTGAAGCCTACTTCACTAATTCCTTCTTGTACAAGTCACATGACGATGAGGAAGCCGATGATGCTGACGATGAAGCAGAAACGGCAGCAGAGCCGGACATGGAGCCGAAGATGACTCCGACGCTCCTTTGAAGATCCGATTCAAAGGCAAACCGCCTCAGAAGTTGCCTCCCATGAACATCAAGCTACCCGAGAAAGCACCAACTGCTCCTGAAGCTCCCCTGAAGATACGACTCAAGGGAAAGCCGCCTCAAACATCGGCTCCCCTCGTGGCAAAACTACAGGGGAATGCACCCATCACCGAAGACGCAGTTGAGGCACCTCTTAAGGTGCGTCTTAAGGGCAAGCCACCGCAACCATCTTCCAAGCTGCCGGAGAAGGCCCACATAGCCCTCTCGGACCCCAGGATCAAAGCTGTGGTGGACTCTCCCGATCTAATCCCGGTACTCATAGATGAAGAGCTAGGAGAATATATCTCTGGTGATGTAGATGCACCCTCTCTGGACAATGTAATCCCGCGGGATAAAATCTCGTATTTCATCAATAATAGAGTGTCTTTTAATTATTCTAGTCTTCCATATTGGAATGCCATGTATACATTAGATAACGCTCTACGGTCATTACAAACGCAAATAACGACCGCCTATCATGTAAATCGAGTAGTCCCGTCCCAAGGGGTCTGTTTTGTAGTCCCGCCGCGGAGTCGAGACAAAGAATCCATCATCTTCGGCAAAGTTGAGCGTCATCAAGACCTCCCGCCACTCGAGCCAGAACCAGATACCGGCAGAATACAAGTCTATCGGTACACGGACAAGGCAAAGTACCTCATCCAAAAGATGGGTTACGACCTAAAAAGCAACAAAGGCCTGAACTACGGCAAGGGTCGACGTCTTTCTCTCCGGCTTCCAACACCTAAAGGAAAGCCGCAGGACTACTATAATCGAACTCGACGGGGGGTGGGCTATGTCACGCCGCCGTCAACTCCAGAGAGTTCGGAGGCAGAAGAAGCAGAACATTCTTACTCATCCGAAGCATCAACCTGGGATTCCGATACCAGTATCGGCTCAGTCTTCAAGAGAGTGCTATCAGCCAACATGACATCTATACAACTTCAAGAAGATGAAGGCGAAAACCAAACGCCAGGATTCTTCGAAGAAGAACCATGTGCTCAACGCCTGGAAGAACAGTGGGAGTCTCGTTTTGAATTACGCGAACCCCCTACCGAAGATGAAGTCGAGCAGATCAACCCTGGGGATGGATCTTCTTCCAAATCCATCTTCGTCAGCAAAAGCCTAGAAGGAGAAGATCAAGAATCTTTAATCCAGCTGGCTAAAGAGTATATCGATGTCTTCGCTTGGAGCAACGAAGATATGCTAGGACTTGATCCCCAGATCGCGATGCATAGGCTTAACATCTTACCTGATGCCAAGCCTATCAAACAACAACAGCGATGCTTTCGTCCTGACATCATGAACGCCATCGATCAGGAGGTGGACAAACTCTTGACCAGCGGCTTCATCCGTGAGGAACAACACCCAGATTGGGTGGCCAACGTTGTCCCTGTCACCAAGAAGAATGAGAAGATACGAGTTTGTATCAACTTCAGGGATCTCAACACTGCTTGCCCGAAGGACGAGTTCCCGCTTCCAATGACCGACGTGATGATCGACAACACATGTGGCTTCGAACGCATGTCTTTCATGGACGGGTATTCGGGCTACAACCAGATCAAGATGTTTCCCGACGACGCAAAATATACATCATTCAGGACTCCAAAGGGCGTTTTCTGCTACACAGTGATGCCCTTCGGCTTGAAAAACGCTGGTGCTACATACCAATGAGCTATGAGTACCATCTTCCGTCAGCATCTTCACAAAATAGTCGAATGCTATGTTGATGACATCGCAGTCAAGAGCCGTCTCAAAGGAGATCACCTACAAGACCTGAAGACAGTCTTCGATCTCATGCGGGCGCATCAACTCAAGATGAACCCCGCTAAATCCTTCTTAGGGGTTTCTAGCGGAAAGTTCTTGGGCTTCATTATCACGGTGAAAGGCAATCATGTCGATCCCGAGAAGACCAAAGCCATCCTGGACATGGATCCTCCGAAGAACCTCCGAGAACTTCGAGGCCTGCAGGGACGTCTGGCATATATTCGGAGGTTCATAGCAAATCTCTCCGAAAAGTGTCAACCCTTCACTCAGCTCATGAAGAAGGGAGTTTCTTACATATGGACAGAGGAATGCCAAAAAGCTTTTGATGACATCAAGGCTTACTTGACAAGCCCGCCAGTCCTGGTGGCACCCGTCGCCGGCAAACCATTTCTCCTCTACGTCCGTGCCATGGATCATTCCCTTGGCGCTCTGCTGGCTCAGAATAGCGATACAGGCTATGAGCAAGCTATCTACTACCTCAGTAGAACACTGATCGGGGCCGAACACCGGTACAACCCCGTCGAAAAGGAGTGCTTGGCGTTGGTATTTGCCATCCAGAAGACTCGTCATTATGTCTCGGGCCAAACGATTCATGTCATCTCCCGAGTCAATCCACTCAGAGTGCTCATGACGAAGCCAGGGTCATTAAACACCCGGCTAGCTATGTGGGCGATCCAGCTAACACCATACAACATGGTGTTCGTTCCACAAAAAGCCGTCAAGGGTCAGGCTCTGGCCGACTTTTTAGCTGCACACCCCATCCCAGAGTCCTCCAGACTCTATGAAGATATCACGGATGAGGTCCAAGAATTAAACGTCATCGAAGAAAGCTCCGTCTGGCAGATGTTTTTCGATGGCACGTCAAGAACAGGCCCCAAAGGCCAAATTATCGCAGGAGTGGGGGTAGTCTTAGTCTCCCCCGATCAGCTGGTCATACAGCGTGCCTACTCCCTTTCGAAGCCGTGCTCCAACAATGTTGCCGAGTACAATACGCTCATCATGGGACTCCAGCTGGCACAACAACTGGGGGTGAATCATCTGGAAGCCTACGGCGACTCAAAACTCGTCGTAAACCAGATCAAAGGGCAATATGAGGTTCGCCATGAAGACCTGATCCCTTACCAAGAAGTTGCGTTGAACATCATTTCAACCTTCGTTGAGTTCTTCATCGAACATGTACCTCGTTTACAAAATCTGGAGGCTGACGCTCTGGCTGGCCTCTCAGCCTCGTTAGCAGCACCCCTCGGGACTCAATACTACGTTATGGTAGTTGGTCGAGACTTGGTCTGTCCTAAAAACAACCTGTGCTCATAAGTGGCCCATGCCATATCAACAAGTGCTGGTGTTAATGTCCGAGACTGAAGATTCTCGTTCATCGACTTCACTGTTTACGGAATTCTCCCAGAAGACCCGAAAGAAGCCGTCTCAGTCAGGAGGCGCTCCCTTCGATTCTACTACGATACAGCTACTAAAATGCTCTACCGACGCTCCTATGATGGACTTCTCCTGCGATGTTTGTCCAACGAAGAAGCAGCCGAAGCCCTTCGAGAAGCTCATGATGGGATCTGCGAAGCCCATCAACCTGGCCCTAAGTTGCAGGATCGACTGTGACGCATGGGCTACTACTGGCCAACCATGGCCGCTGACGCTGTCGACTATGCTAAAAAGTGCCATGCGTGCCAGCTTCACGCAGACTTCATCCATACACCGTCAGAACCACTACATCCTACAGTCACCTCTTGGCCCTTCGAAGCTTGGGGCATGGACATTGTAGGACCGATCACCCCTCCGTCATCAAGGGGACACCGCTTTATCCTAGCCATCACCGACTACTTCTCCAAATGGGCAGAAGCAGTTCCACTAGCAGAAGTGAAGAGCTCTAGGGTGATCAGCTTCATCAAACACCATGTCATCTACCGTTTCGGGGTACCTCGGAGGATTATCCACGATAACGGTCCTCAGTTCATCAGCCATGTTTTCAGCCGATTCTGTGACAAGAATCGCATTCAAAATGTGGCCTCAACCGCCTACAATCCGGCAGCAAATGGATTGGCTGAGGCGTTCAACAAGACTATCGTCAGGCTACTCAAAAAAGTCGTCTCATCCAATAAACGCGACTGGGACGAAAAGCTCGGCGAATGCCTTTGGGCCTACCGCACAACGGTACAGACCCCGACAGGAAACACACCATTCTCCCTGGTCTACGGGAGCGAAGTGGTACTACCTCTCGAGATCCAGATACCCTCACTCCGCGTAGCAATAACAAACCAACTCACAGAAAAGGACAATCAACGTCGTCGTCTGTGAGAACTAGAGGCGTTTGACGAAAAGCGTCTCCTAGCTCAACAACGTATTGAACTCTACCAAGCCCGTATATCACAGGCTTTCAACAAGAAGGTCAAGCAAAGGACTTTCCAAGTAGGCGACCTGATTTTGGCAGTCAGGAGGCCGATGGTGTTGACTCATAAGACACCAGGAAAGTTCGAGCCCAAGTAGGAAGGACCTTTCATCATAGAGACGGTATACTCAAACGGTGCTTACCGCCTCGCTAAACCCAATGGGGACTTGTTCATGATGCCCATCAACGGCAAGTTCCTAAAGAAGTACTACTCTTGACATCTTTCAGACATGTACTTCCACAAAATCAGATGCTTCTGGAACCTAGCTGTTCCGTGGCATCCTCCAGTAGAAGGACAACCACGTCCACATCACCTCTGAGTTGTCCTCCTACGCCTACAAAGCGGAATCTTACACTCCGTAAGACTATGCTACCCATCATGTTTACCACGTCCACATTATCTCTGAGTAAACATCCCGTACAGACAACACCTGCATTGTCGTACATTGATCGCAGAACTTCCACGTCCACATTACCTCTGAGTAGTTTCGCGTATCCCCCAGAATCGTTCCTACCACGTCCATAACACCTCTGAGTAGGAAGATTCCATCATTTGAATCCCATATTTGCCACGTCCATATCACCTCTGAGCAAACGTATTGGTTCTCTCAAACTTATTATCTGTACCTAAAAACCAAGGTGCGTAAAAGATAATAGGTCCATACAAATTATCAAGTTCATGACAGCAAAAATGAACACATCACAAATTTTTTTGTATTTCTTTATTCTAAAAAAAAGTGAGTAAAGGATTACACCCTCCCCAGCAAGAGTTGCAAAAACACAAAAAGAAGAGACTACAATCCCTAAACATCCCCGGGGTTAGCCGAAAGCTCTTCAATCCGGCGCCTCAAGTCTGTCGCCCGAGTCTCCACAGTCGCCAGGACCCGGCGTTCAGCTTCTTGACGCATCGCCTCTATGGCCTCAGGAGAAGTGTTATCCTCATGCTTCTAATCCAGCTGCTGCCGCTGCTGAGCCAGAGTAAGAGCCCGGTGGGTGAAAGCTGCTTCCTCCTTCTTGAATGCTACATGTTCAGCTTGGACACGCTCGACATCTAATAGGAGTCGGGCCTGCTGGTCCTCAAGGCGGCGAATCTGAGCATCAACCTCCGCGATACTAGCGTCCAACGCAGCTCGTAACTCCACCTTCTCTTGCGTGGACTGAGACAATCGCTCCACTGCAGCTTCAGTCTCAGCCACTTCGCGTTCCCAGACACTCACGGTGGCCTGGTAAGAGGACTCAGTTTCAGCGATCAGCTTCTCCTTTTTCGCGTCTATCAGGACGGAGAGATCGTTCTGCTGGATACACTGAAACTCGAAAAGCCGCTGGTCCAGCTCGGCCACCGAGGCCTCCAGAATGTCGGCCATATGATCATGGCCCTGTTGGAGACGGATCAGGTTGATGTGAGGCAGTGCCAGAGTTTTTGCCGTCGCAAAGCTCCCATTGGCATCCATCACTGCCGATACGCCCCTATACAGCATTTTATACACCGCCTCGATGATGAACTTCACATATTCATCTGCATCCGCCAGCACCAGCGGCGTCATAGCAGGGGTCGGAGGAGCTGCTCTAGATAGCAGACCGGAAGAAGGCCCGCCTGCCTCAACCTGCGAGGCTGGAACCTCGGCATCAACAGGCTCTTCATCGACGGGGGCCTGACTACTAGCCCGAGGAGCCAAAAGAGCAGAAGGAGCCGAGAGAGGCGTCGATATAGTACCCCAAGTAGAAGGAGCAACAGAGGGTTCTACCAAACCCTTACCCTTCTCAAGCTCGGAGGAACCACCGACGTCAGCGGCTACCTCATCAGTCCCCAACGTACTATCATCAGGCAGTACGGGACACTCCCTTCCAGCAGAACAGTGAGATCAACACTTGTCTCTTGACTTGACCCCCTCGAAGTCAGGATCGGCGGACGAGTCTCATTGTCACCATCAAATCCCTCTACAGGGACAGGATCTGTCGCCGCCTCCCGGTCGGCAGCCACCTCAGCTTCCACTGCTGAGTCTGGGGTAGGGCTCGACAATGCTACAGCCGACCTCCCCTCATCATGACAAAGAGGGGAATCAACCCTCTCCTATGTTCCAATCACATCTGTTGCCCCCGTAACAGACTCATGCAATTCTGGAGCAACGTCATCTGAAGACGACGAACTCCACTCTACTTCCTCATCAGCAAGCCCCGTGTCCGCAGGACCCTCAACGTCCAAGGCCCCCATGGCAGCTTGTACCATCCCGGAAGTTGCTGCAACCTCAGCGTCTCTTCCGACAAGGTTTGGAGATACTAAAACCTCCGTAGGAACAACATCTTCTGGATTCTCTTCCATTGGAGACATCACCATCGGAGGAATGCGCCCGTCAGAAGAGCTTGCCAGCTCCTTCGGTTTACTGACGCCTGGTTTTGAAATACGGGTTTTCTTCTTCGACGATCCCTACAAGAAAAAAAAGCACAGGTCACTAAAATGACAAGATGAGCCAGATTACGAAGGACTCTTTACCTCAGCAGGGACTGATTCGAGTGACGCAGCATTTGGAGTCGTCACTTTCCTTGACCTTTTTGGTACAGACGAACCGGCTTCTACGTCAGCCCGTATCTTCCCAACTGGGGGATCTCTCACTGATGCTACAGCAGCAACCCGATATCCCGTCGATTCTGGTGGACGATATGACCGAGCCGCCACCAACATATTTGTCGTAGCCTCTAGCTGAGTTCCAATGATGAAACTGGTCTCCCTATCATAACCAGGAGACACAGTATTCATGGTGCAATATAGCTTAACGGCCGAATACAGGATTTGTGGCCGATGGTTGCGAACTGGCGTAGTAAAATGAACACCAGTGCACCCGGCATTATAATATTGCCAGCCCCGGGCTCCGTCCAGTAAACTCTCGGCAAACCCCAGACTGTTACTGGGATTCCGTAACATTAGTTGGGTATAGCCAAACTGGCGAGCAAATCGGCTTGGTAGATATGGCTCCAGATAACACCTATTTTGGTTGCGGTAAACCAAGTGAGAAGGCCGAATACTTTGCAACCAACAAAAACTCTATTTCGGCAGAGTAATCGTATTTTCACCAGAGTCGTCCAAATATTGGTCAGCCTCAAAATCCTTGAAGATGGGACCGACCTTGACAATCTCCCACCCCTGAAGATAGGACAAAACTCTCCTGCAGACGGGGACACCAGTGTGCAACCACTTCCTCTTGTAGAAACCGCAGATAAAGGCGTCACCTTCAACGTGATCCTCCTCCAGTGCTGGACTCATCACGTTCGGATGATGTAGAATTAACCATCCCATCAGATAATGGAACGGTAGTTCGGCCCGGGGAAAGTTGTCATTTCTACCTCTCTCATGGATCACGTCCTCAGCAAAGGTCCTCAAGCCCCGCAACAGGTTACACACCATCGCGGGGAGAAGAGCCAAAGGGCGACCAAAGGGCAATTTCACTGCTGGCAAAATGAGGTTCCGGTGTACCCTCTCCACGAAACCAGATCCGCCCGCGAACACACAGTCTCGGAGACATATCATCAAATAAGCAGCCAATACTGCCTTAGATGACATCCGGTGGGCACAGTGCCAGAAACAGCTATACGCGTTGTCACCACTCTCATTTGAACGGGGGGCCCTCTCGTCCAACCGGCTCATTTCAGAAGTCACTTCCACAGGTTTCAGCCCTTACTGAGTCATAAACCGGATCTTTGAGGAATCTGCAAAATCTTGCTTGAAGACGTGATCCCTCCAAGCAGTCACATGAGACTGAGACTTGCCTTTATCCTTCCGTTGCATCAGATAATGATGGCTCGCCACCTCTTTGAAAATGGCTATCATCTCCGGGTCCTTCTTCTCCAAGACAAGGATCTCTTCGTTCGACGAAAAATATTCCTCGTACGGTTCCGAGCCCCAGGGAAGCTTGGATACCTCGTACATTTCATGGAGGGCCAATCCCAACTCCCCCACTGGAGTAAATAAAATGCCAGTCTGGGTATTGAACATTTCCAAGAACGCAAGGAACATATGCTTATTGAGATCCACGCCAGCCTGTGTGGCACGGATAGCGGCCGTCAGCCCAATCTCTTTAAGCTCAGCCTTGAACTTCGACAACACCCAAAGGGTCAACTTGTCCCACTTCGGCATGTGGTGACACCAACCTTCAACCCTAAAGCTACCTTTCGGATACATGACCCTCGATGTTAGCATCCGATTTACAAAGGTCGAAGCACTGAAGGCAAAGGTGTCATTAGGGACCTCACTATAAAGGCTCCCACGACGCAAAGTTCTGTAACTAAACGAGGGTCCGGCTCGTGAAGCGACCAAGGTATCCCTTTGATTCGAAGTAGCATCAACCGAAAGAGTACCTCCCAATGCCCCTCCTTGAGAAGGAGTAAGTTCCCAGGGCATCCTTCTCTTGGAAGCTAAACGGAAGAAGGCCGTCAGCAGCAACTGGTGTTGAAGTTGTCGCATATACAGAACCATGCCCTTTGCAGAGAAGAACCAGTCTTCTTTGATCTTTAGTATCTTCGCCTTGGAGGAGATCAGTCGGTCACCGAACAGGAAGGCAGGTTTTAAAAAAGTCACATCATCGGATTCAGCAGACTTCAGTTTACCACTCTCCATCATACTCTAGAGGACAGTCGGTAACTGATTCTGGATCTGCAACATTCTCTCAGGAGGTTGATTCTGTAGGATAGCATCCTTCGCGGGGTTGATAACCTCCTCGTCAAAATTAACTCCCATTTGACAAATAGAAGCATCCAGAAGGACTTCATTCAGCAATGGGATAGTCATCAACACTGACACAACAAAAACAAAAGTCAGGCAAGAGGCTTTAAGAAGACAAAGTGTGTCAAGCAGCCTGGTGCATCATCAGGGTATGAACCCATGCGCGTCAGCAGTGAAGCTTCGGCGCATCATCAGGGTGTAAACACATGTGCGTCAGCAGTGAATCTTCGGCGCATCATCAGGGTGTAAACCCATGCGCGTTAGCAGTTAAACCTCGATGCATAATAAGGGTCTAAACCCATACACATCGGTGGGATAAAACCTCGGCGCATCATCAGGACAGAAGTCCATGCGCGTCGACAGCAGAGAGTTAGGGCACACCAACTCAGCCGTATGATCCGAAGCTCGTCTGAACAAAAAAAAATAGTGGAAAAGATGACACCCACCCGTCACCGCAGGACGAACGTCGGCCGGAGTCACAATGGCGATAGGAGCGTCTTCTTCGGCGAACTCCGCAGGCTCCTTTCCCTTTCCAGCACCGCCGCGAGGAGTCTTGGGAGCCATTCCTTGAAAGGAGAAAGTTAGGGTTTTTCGAAGAAGAACTCTAAAAAACAAAAGCAAAAAGAGGAATCAGGCTAGAACTCTCTCTCTCTCTTTTCCTCACGTCTATTTGTAGGCTCAGTCGCACGCGTGAACCGATGAAGTGTGACCTCAGCCGCCGCTTCGGGTTCTGTGAAGAGATAACTGCAGATAAAACCAAAAAATCATCATTAATCTTTTTGGTTTTCGAGACGTTATCATTTGCATTAACTGAGAGGAGCGTGTGCCCCATCACTGATGCACGGAGTATCCATGCGCCTGAACAGACATGCGCCCCAACCACCATGCTTCTTATTCAAAGTATTCCAAAACTTGACAAAAAAAGTTTTAAAAACTTTGAAGGGGGTCTTGTAGAAGCATAGAATTTTACGATCAGAAATCCTATGTGCCGAACACTACATGCGCCAGGAAGTTCAGACAAAGTACTTTGACACAGCAAAACAAGAATATAGACATTAAAAGAAGATTTTTTATTTTCATATAAAAGTCTATTACATGTCTTAAAAAGGGCTGTACAAAGGAGAACTTCTACAAAAAGAAAAGACCCTAAATCTATAGCCAGGCGCAGCAGTCATCATGCGCCCTCGAACAGGCGGATCTCACCATGCGCTCTCAGTCAGGCGCATCCCACCATGCGCTCCCAGCCGGGCGCATCCCTTCAGCAGCTCAGTTATATGCATCCTCAGTTATGTGCATCCCTTCAGCAGCTCAGTTATGTGCCAACCTTCCAGCCAGGCTCATGGTCGTCTAAATTCTTCGACTAATGAAGCATTTATTGAGCAGAACGAGGGTGGCAATCAACCCTCTAGCTGGAGGAAGAGCTCCCCAAACCGAGGAAGAGAAGAACACCGCAAGTCAACTTGTGGCCAGGGGAGGCTTCGAAAGAGCCTCCAAAGACCAAGGAAGACCGCAATCGAAACCACGGCTAAAGGAGCAGCTTTCAACACAACCAGAATGGGCAACACCCACTCTGACAGAAGAAAGAGCCCCCAAAGCCGCAGCACCGCAATTTCGATCTGCGGCTCTTTCCACATAACGGAGACGAGGCTCGAACATCCCGATCTATGGATGCAACAGGCACCTTCCGCCTGCCTCGGATGCCCTCGACTCCGACTTTTGGATGTAACAGTCACCTTAGAGTGCATCAATGAAGACAATGCGTCGCATCTTCACCCTTGGGAGCATCTCATCAACAGAATACACTCGAGTAAACAAGTTCACTTCGGGAGGACGTGAGAGAACGAGAAGCAAACTCTCTCTCCATGCCACTATTTATAGGCCGGGTAAATCAAACCCATGCGCCAAGTGGATGGCTCTCCGAATCCCGTACAATGAATTTGTATTAAATGGATGAACCTGACGCTTCGAATTCAGCCAAGTCAAAAATGGCTATTTAAAGCACTCGAAGAACGTAACAGTCGCAGCAAAGGACGTGTCAAGCAGAGCGGATGCGCCGGACCGACCGCGCATCACACAGACGCACCCCTCAGCACCGAGCGCTTCACGAGCATGTGCCCCCGTGTGGCCCCATACGCCCAGTGGAACGCCGATCGATGTGCCCACTCAACAACCTATCACCTGTCAAAGAACATTAAATGCTGAAGTTTGACAGAGTTGGCAGCACGTCCCCCGAAGACTGCAGTTGACAGCTTTTTCAGAAAATGAAGCATCATCGACGTCAGCATCATCATTACTCCCCTCCGGCGGTTGTAAGCCACGTGGCGGACCAACCATCTTGCATGCGCCTCCGCAGCCATGCGCCCAAAGTTCTGCATGCGCCTCAAAAGCCATGCGCCTCAGACTTTTTGCTGATCCCTAAAGACAGAAGTAAAGTCACTACCGAAGCCTCGCATGCGCCTCAAAAGCCATGCGTCCCAAATTGTTCGTGACTCCCAAAGGTTACGAGCCAAAGTCTCCTCATGCACCCAATCCCAGGCGCATCCTACCAGATCATTCCCCACCAAATCTGAGATCTACGAGCCATGGGCCGATGACACGTGTCCTTTGACTCGATTCACCCAAGATCTCAGCAACAGAAAGATTCTCCCTCTGCTACGTGCCAGCCCATAACAGTAGCATGAAGAATTCAACCCCTCAATCAGGGCGCATCGTCCATGCACCTCCATCAGCAATAACCACGTGGCATCCCGCGTCCAGGCGCATCCTATATATGTGCGCATGAGCAGCCAGCCTACAGACTATAAATAGAGGGATCATTTTCTTCTTACACACACACACAGAGACGAACATACATATACCGACAGAGACGTTGCACAAGGACCGAGGCAGATATAGACACTCAACGTCTTCTTCCTTTCCGTAAGCTCCAGCACCCAGAGCAACCCAGATCTTCAGAGAACCGAGAACCGTCGTCAGATCGTCAACCGAGTCAATGCTTTACCACTCGCTCCATCGGCACAAGGGATCCAAATAAACAAAAGTGTACTCCTAGGACTACGTCTAAGTCCTATATTGTAACACTGTTCTATTTGTATTGAAATTTTCATCAAAAGATTTTAATGGCAAACAATGATGTCAGGACGAAAGCGTCGCTGTTGTTGTTTGATAGGCTTGGCATCAGGTAAGATGTTGAGCCTATGCATCACGATCTGAGGATCAAATCCTGGCATATCTTCGTAGCTCCAGGCGAAGACATCGATATACTCTTTAGCCAGCTGGATTAAAGATTCCTGATCTTCTCCTTCTAGGCTTTTGCTGATGAAGATGGGTTTGGAAGAAGATCCATCCCCAAGGTCGATCTGCTTGACTTCGTCTTCGGTAGGGGGTTCACGTAATTCAAAACGAGACTCCCACTGTTCTCCCAGGTGTTGAGCCCTTGGTTCTTCTTTGAAGAATTCTGGCATTTGGTTTTCGCCTTCATCTTCTTGAAGTTGTGCAGATGTCATGTTGGCTGATAGTACTCTCTTGAAGACTAAGCCGATACTGGTATCGAAGTCCCAGGTTGATGCTTCGGATGAGTGAGAATGTTCTACTTCTTGTGCCTCCGAATTCCCTGGAGTTGACGGCGGCGTGACATAGCCTACCCCCCGTCGAGTTCGATGATAGTAGTCCTGCAGCTTTCCTTTAGGTGTTGGAAGCCGGAGAGGAAGACGTTGACCCTCGCCGTAGTTCAGGCCTTTGTTGCTTTTTAGGTCGTAACCCATCTTTTGGATGAGGTACTTTGTCTTGTCCGTGTACCGATAGACTTGTATTATGTCGGTATCTGGTTCTGGCTCGAGTGGCGGGAGGTCTTGATGACGCTTAACTTTGTCGAAGATGATAGATTCTTCGTCTTGACTCTGCGGCGGGACTACAAAACAGATCCCTTGGGACGGGACTACTCGATTTACATGATGGACGGTCGTTATTTGTGTTTGTAACGACCGTAGAGCGTTATCTAATGTATACATGGCATTCTAATGTGGAAGACTAGAATAATTAAAAGATACTCTATTATTGATGAAACACGAAATTTTATCCCACGGGATTACATTGTCCAGAGAGGGTGCATCTACATCAGCAGAGATATATTCCTCTAGCTCTTCTTCTGTGAGTACTGGGATTGGATTGGGAGAGTCCACCATAACTTTGATCCTGGGGTCCGAGAGGGCTATGTGGGCCTTCTCCGGCAGCTTGGATGAGACAGATGGTTACGGCGGCTTGCCCTTAAGATGCACCTTCAGGGGTGCCTCAACCGTGCCTTCAGTAATTGGTGCCCTCTCCTGTAGTTTTGCCACAAGGGGAGCCGATGTTTTAGGCGGCTTTCCCTTGAGCCGTATCTTCAAGGGAGCTTCAGTAGGTGTTCTACCTGGAGCAGTTGGTGCTTTTCCAGGTAACTTGATGCTCATGGGAGGCAACGTCTGAGGTGGCTTCCCTTTGAGTCGAATTTTTAGAGGAGCGACAGAAATCGTCTCTGGCTCCATGTCGGGCTCTGCTGCCGTTTCTGCTTCATCGTCAGCATCATTGGCTTTCTTCTCGTCAGGTAATTTGTACAAGTTAGAATCAGTGAAGTAGGCTTCAACCCCTTTAAAAGGGTCAATGTCCGTAACTCCGTCCGGATGACGTCGTTGGTGGACACGTACTTCATACGTTGGTGGAGTGTGGATGGCACCACCATGTACTAATGTAGCCATGGACGACCCAACAAGAGGTTATAGTTGACGTCGGCGTCCACGACATAGCAAGTCACCTCGGTTCTGAGGTTACTGATATGGCACTTTAGCCGTATCTTGCCTAGTGTCTCGCTTTTGCTAGCATTAAAGCCACTGATTGTTGTGTTGGAAGGCGCCAATCGGTACATTAGGATCCCCAGGGTTTAGAGCAGCGTCTTCGGAATGATGCTGAAGGAAGACCCCGGATCGATCTGAATCTGCTTCACCTTGACAGAATCGATATACCCGGTATAATACAGCGGTCGGTTGTGTCGGTTGTGCTTGAGCAGCATGTCTTGTTGGGTGAAGGTTATATTGGGGATAACCTCATCCGCACAATGACAGTGCGCACATGTAGTTGGGAGATCTTCAGGCTGCTTGACCTGACTGATGAAGGATTCAGCATCCTTCAGGGCTTCACAGAGAGCTTCGCGAGTGTCCTTGGAAAGACGAAGGAGCTCAAACAGAGAAAGGCGGGCAGGAGTACTGGCAAGTTGTGCCAGTATGTCGAAGTTGTGGGGCTTGGTTAGCCCCGAAGCATTCTCCTTTCGCAGAGGCCTGTCGAAACGAGCCTCTATATTCTTCTGCTTATTGGCTGCTGGGGGCTTAGATCGGCCCTCTTCCTGGTCAGCAGGGACGGTACAAGGAAGCACTACCTCCGGTTGAGTAACCTCGGAAATAAGATCAGGGTGAACCCATAAGATCTCTCCCCGAGATGTGGTGAGTGGGATGAGTCCACTCATATTGTCACGAGTAGGTGGTAAGTTAACCACCTCTATTGTCGTCTTAGGGATGGGGACGACGCCATCTTGTGTTGTAGTTGGCGGCAAGGTGCCGAACTGGAGTGACACCACGTTGGCCGAAACCGTCTTCTCCTCGTAGTCGACGGAGATAACATCCGCATTGATCATGCACTGGATGTAGTTTTTGAGGACGTAGCAGTCCTTGGTTGGATGTCCGACAAACCGATGGTAGTGACAGTACCTCGGATTGTCCATTTTCCCAACCTTGTCGGGACGCTCCGGGTCCGGCAACTTGATCTTGTCACCCTGCTTCAGCATCTCGAAGAGATGCAGGGTGTCTTCATCATTGAAAGAGTATACCTCCTTTGGTCTTGGTGCAAGTGGAGGCTTCCGGGTAGGTGCTGATGCACCTTTGAAGACATTGACAGTCAACGCCTGTTTATCCTTCGTCTCTCGTCCAGGGTTGTTGGCTGCAGGCCGCTTCCCCTTGTCCTCAAAGGCAGGGAAACTAACTCCCAGAAGGCGAGCATTGGAAGCCTTCTTTTCTGCTGCTTCAGCTTCGATGATCAAGGAACTCCAGTCGGGAGGAGGAGTAGAATTGAGCCAGAGTTTGACTGCGGGCAGCATGTTCATGCTGCAGGAGGAGAGGAGTGCATGTTTTGGCATGCCCGAGGGCAGTCTGAAGCAGGCCTGTCGGAAGCGTTCGATGAATACCCGAACTATTTCCTTCTTCTTCTGGCGTATCTCTATGAGGGACGCCATTGTCATGTCCTTCCCGCCGTCGTAGAAACGGTCGAGGAAAAGGTGTGTCAAATCGTCGAAGGAAGATATGGAATTGTCGGGGAGGCTGCAGTACCAGTCGTACGCCACTCCTTTCAGTGCCCCGACAAATATGCTGGTGAGTAACGCGTCCTCCTTCGAAAGATGTCCCGTTTGGGACTGGAAGTACGTCAAATAGCGACGTGGAGAGTCCTTCCCGTCGTCTGGCGTTAATGTTTGTGGTTTATATTTGGGAGGATAAACCACTTTGTTCCATTCGAGGGGATAAGGTTGGGGGATGCCCATCTTTTGGCGCTCCTTTTGTCTATTCTTGGACTCAAAGCGTACGTGCAGGTCCCTGATCATCTCGACCACGTCTTCCGTGGAGCTGGGAGTCGGAGAAGGTGGTACCACCTGGAGTTGAGCATTTGAGGGCTCCGACGTCCGAGGGGCTTCTCGGCGATCCGTATCCAAGGATACCCGTTGAGGGGGTACACTTGACTCTCCATTGGCCCCTGGGTCGGGATCGGTAGAAGGTGTCCTGGCCAAAGCTGACCGTATCTCAAACACTGCTTGAGTCAGTGTTTGTATGGAGGCAGAGAGGGTTTTGAGTCCTCCCTCCAGGGTATCCATGCGCTGGACGAGGTCCGCTGGTGGCGCATCCGACTCGATGTCACCCCCAATCATGTAGACTGTCATGACACGGCTGGAGTTGGATGGCTCGGTTGAGGCTTCGCTTTCAGCCTCATTCTCCTGTAGAGGAGTTGTTGTTCCTGGAGCTTCGTCTTGGCTACCCCCAGTTATGTTCCTGAGGACTTCTTCATCTTCGAGACTCGGATCCGCAGGGGCTAGACTACCTCCATCTAAGTTTTGGAGGACGCATTCGTCTTCGGGAGAAGTATCCGTAAGGGCCTGATTACCTCCAGTCCTGTCTTGAAGGACTTCTTCATCTTCGAGATGCAGGTCCACAGGGACTAGACGCCCCCCAGCTATGTCGGGGAGGTTGACTTCGCCTTGAGGATGAAGATCCACCCCAGCTGTGCTTTGGAGGACACCCTCGTTTTCGGAAGGAGGTTCAACAAGGGCTTGACTACCCCCAGCTTCCTCCAAGATCTTCTTCCTCCTCCAAGTGCCTTCGAACACTCCGGAGGACGAGACGGTTGTCTTAGTTTTCCTCGGCTGGCTCTTGGAGGAGGATTTGCCAGTCGCCTTTCGAACCGACGAAGAGTTAAAGATTACATTGCATAAAGCAACCTTTAGTCCTGGCTCCTCTTCTGTTGACACCTTCTTCGTGAGGCGACGTCGGAGGGGTGTGGATGATTGTAGCCGCTGGAACACCGACTGTCTTGGTGGGACTGCTGCCTTGCAACAGCAGTTGATGGTGACTACAGCACAAATATGCCCTGTGGGGGGCGTATCGTACTTGTCAGTCGACTCTCCTAACCGGCGTTTGTGAGTGATCACGTTACGCAGATCGTTGGAGAAGAGCGCCACCTTCGCACCCCCTTCAGGCGCATGGTAAGGCCAAGCGCCGGGTGGTCAAGTTAATGTTGCTCCCCCTGATCCAACACCAAACAGGCGCTCAGATCAGTAGTGGGGGAACAACATTTAGAGTGACTTAAACGAACCTCAGACGCACAACCAGAGGAGGCATGGGAGTTCAAGTCCACTGGGTTTGCCCTGCTCGACTTGGTTGCAATCGCAACAGGTGGGCCCAAGTGAGACAAGGACTTTGAAGGTCAGCTCGTTTCTGGCGCAGAAGCACCTGAGTCGACCATATACAGCTTACCATCAGCAGCGCGCATGATTGTGAGCGCATGCTTCTGGTTTGCTGCTAGTATAGCAAGTTTGGAGCGCATGGCCCGTGCTGCCTTGGACTTCTTCGTACTAGGCCGCTGGGGCGCGTAGTACTCAGAATCCAAATTCTTCTTGCCACTGCAGTGAGTGAGTCTGTCAAAGACAGAGACCTTCTGTGGCGCATCGGAGTGTTTGCCATTAAAATCTTTTGATAGAAATTTCAATACAAACAGAACAGTGTTACAATGTAGGACTTAGACGTAGTCCTAGGAGTACACTTTTGTTTATCTGGGTCCCTTGTGCCGATGGAGCGAGTGGTAATGCGTTGACTTCGTTGACGATCTGACGACGGTTCTCGGTTCTCTAAAGATCTGGGTTGCTCTGGGTGCTAGAGCTTGCGGAGAGGAAGAAGACGTTGAGTGTCTGTATCTGCCTCGGTGGTTGTGCGACGTCTCTGTCTGACCATGTATGTTCGTGTGTGGAAGAAGGAAATGATCCCTCTATTTATAGTCTGCAGGCTGGCTGCTCATGCGCGCATATGTAGGATGCGCCTGGACGCGGGGATGCCACATGGTGATTGCTGATGGAGGCGTATGGACGATGCGCCCTGATTGAGGAGTTGAATTCTTCATGCTACTGTTGTGGGCCGGCACGTAGCAGGGGAGAGAATCTTTCTGTTGCTGAGATCTTGGGTGAATCGAGTCAAAGGACACGTGTCGTAGGCCCATGGCTCGGAGATATCGGATTTGATGGAGAATGATCTGGTAGGATGCGCCTGGGATTGGGCGCATGAGAAAACTTTGGCTCGTAACCTTTGGGAGTCACGAACCATTCGGGGCGCTTGGCTTTTGAGGCACATGCGAGGCTTCAGTAGTGACTTTACTTCTGTCTTTAGGGATCAGAGAAAAGTCTGAGGCGCATGGCTTTTGAGGCACATGCGAGATGGTTGGGCGGCCACGTGGCTTGTAACCGTCGGAGGGGAGTAATGATGGTGCTGACTGTTTGCCATGAAATATAAAAGAGCAGAACAATTATCGGAGGACTGGACTTTTACTTCACGTTACAAACTCGCTTGTACAAAGAAAGCCTAGGGACGAAAACCTAGGTACAGCAGTCTAAGTATAATTGTTTATTTTAGATTCTGGGGGGTGACGATAGAGGCTCGGGAAAGCGACGGCAGCTTTGTCTTACTCCTTGGACGATCGGTATGCAGCCTTGGCTCCAAAAGATTGCTTGGCGTTGGAAGAAATGCTCTATTTGCTCTCTCTCTCTGCTTCTTCTCTCTAAGTATTCTGGTGCTCTCTGATCTCGAAAAAGTCTCTCTCTGTATGTATGTATATATATGTGTCTCTCTTGCAAGGGAATGGCACCCTGCTATTTATAAGAATGGGGGGCCTCATTAGGTTTCACAATGATTGCCCCTCAAAGTGGCGGTGGCCTGTTGATCGATCAATCTGGGCCATTAATTTTGAGTGTAATGGATCTGGGCTATTTAGTGTAGATTGCACCAAATTCCGTCAGTAATTAATGCTGATTGGAATAAATCTCCGTGATGATGATTTGCTGACGTCTGCGAATCTGAATGAATAAATTTAATTCATTCTCCTGCCACGTGTCCCAGATTATTAGGATTTGACCCAATCTTTGATTGCAGTAAATCTAGGAAATTGATTGGATTTATGACACGTGTCCTGGGACTCACTGAACCGCATAAGGATTGGGCCGCATAAAGTTTGAGCCGCATAAGCCTGGCCACGTGTCAGGGCAGCTTGGGGGAGTGGCCTCCGAATCTTCGAATCGCATGATAATCTGGACCATACAATGGGTAGTGAGCCGCATGGAGATGATCCTTGTAAGCCGCATAGGGCTGCGTCTGCTTGAGCCGCATAGGGCTGTTTCGATCTGGGCCGCATAGGGCAACTTCAGCCTGAGCCGCATGGGGGGTCTCCGCTCGAGCCGCATATGGCTGTCTACGTGTCTGGCTGCGTGGTGTTTTCTGGATCTCGGGGGGGGGTGTGTCAGAGATTTTCTTTGATTTCCTAGGATTATGTCATTATGACAGAGTCATAATTGCCTCTTTATGTCAGGCCTGTCGCTTCGTCAGAGTGGTCAGCCGTCCAAGCAATTAATGCAGTACAGTACGGAGGGGAGAACTGTTGGAAAGCCACGTATCTTCTCTTCTGAGCCGTATGGAGATCACAGAGCCGCATAGACTCGTTGAGCCGTATGGGTCTTCTGAGCCGCATGGGGTTTCCTGGCCGCATGGCTCTTTCATTATTATTTTCCATGCTTCTACAAGACCCCCTTGAAAGTTTTCAATTTGCAAAATTGAAATACTTTGAATAAGAAGCATGGCTGTGTGCAAGCTCTTCTAGCCGCATATGAAGTTCTAACCGCATAGATGTCTTGGCCGCATGGAAGTTTCAGCCGCATGAACTTTCGAGCCGCAGAGTTGTTTCGACCGTATGGCCGGCTTAGCCGCAGAGACTTTTGAACCGCAGGGATGTCTCAGCCGTATAGTTCTTTGCGACGTGTGAAGGTCTTTAATTGCCTCCTAGTTCGTTTCAGCGCCGTCTTTTAGAGGAAAATCCCAAGGGCCGGTTCATTAATTCTTTTGGATTTTATGCCCTGGGTGAATCTCGGGAACAAAATCCGAGGAGTCAGTTTTGCCTTTTACGAGGCGGTTACTAGTCCACATGTCCTCCTTCTCTCGTCCTCCTATAAATAAGAGGAGTTTGGAGAGAGAAAGGGCTTCTTTACTTTCTCTTTTTTCTTCAAATTCTTCCTATCCCGATCGTCCTTTTCTTCTCCGATAACTAATGGCTCCCAAGAAGACCGTGGCATCAAAGGGCAAGAAGGCGGCCTCTTCATCGATTACAACGGCGAAAGGCAAGAAGGCTACTTCTGCCTCAACTGCGGTCGTTCCTCCGTCGGTCGTCGTACCCGATGTTCATCCTGACGTTCATCCCCCCATTATTGGTAAGGACATTGTATGAGTTAAAGAACCCTAACTGCTATGGCTACGTCGTATATTTTATGCACGAGCTTTTGCGAGCTTCATGTTCGTCCCATGGCTGAGCCGCATAAGAATAGCCATTATGTCCGCATACGTGCTTTGCCGACAAAGTCGTATAAGCAACGTTGAGCCGCACGGACTTTCTCTGAACGGAGTCGCATAAGCGTTCTTCTGAGTCTTGAGCCGCATAAAGCTTTATTAAATTAGAACCGCATGGGTGTTTTCTTGAGCCGCATGAGGCTTGGCAGCTCCCAATCATCTCTTTTTTATTCATCTTTTTAACTTATCTTTCTCTGTCTTTTTTTCAGTAAATCTGTCGGTAAATGCTGCTGGAGAACTCCTGGTGGGTAGTGCCCAAGCTGCTCTGGGTTATAGGTACGACCATATTGTTCAGCATATGGCGGATCAATTTCCGAGTGACGAACCTCCGGCTAGACTGAACGCCATTAAGAACCAGCCTTTTCATTTCCTTAACGCCATGATGAACTCCGAGAAATTTGAAGGGGAATATTTGAAGCCTGCGTTCTTTTTTGGAGACGCCTTGACTGTGGAGAACAGTCATGTTCTGGAAGTGTCAGAGAATTGGAGTTTTGTTTCTAACGGAATGGCGATCCGCATCCCCCAAATGGAGCGACACTTCCCATTATCTTGGTTCAATATGCTCCCATTGGATCGGAAGATGGAAGAGACTTTAACCCCTATCCGAGGTGGGATGTTTGTGGGAAACATATATTATAACAACAGTCTGAAGTCAGTGACTGCCGGCAAGGTGCACACCAGCTGTTCTATAACGGGATTGGTCCCAGGTACTTTCTTGAATGTGGCGGGCCCCAACTTCACATTTTCTACCGCCGATACTTTTATAAATCAACTTGCTCGGAAGGGCTCCTACCCCGTTGGCCGGTTGATGCTCCCCAGTTGGATACATCCTATTCCCTCGTGGACCAATCTGTCTATGTGGATTTTGCAGAAGTATGAGACCTTTTTGTGTGAGATTGGCCTTTACCATGCTATTCGAGGCACCAGTCATGGCTTATCCATAAACAAGAAGTTGTTCATGTCTCTGCTGGAGATGTATAACTGCCGTACGGGAATCTTCTATACACCCGTAGGGGAAATGGGACTCGCGCTCCATAAAATGCACGCGGTCTCCAAGCTTCCTTGGGGGGACGAAGCTTTCGAAGCGTATACTCCCACTAATGAGGAATTCGAAGATTTGGAAAGACGGTATCCCGGCTTCGTGGCTCTTTACCAAGAGATATTGTGCCACTATAGCACATGTCATCAGATAGCCCGAAAGGATAGCAACTCTGAAGGGAATGCTCCCCACACCAAGGACTGGGTGCACTATCTCTTCCCGACAGATGCCTCAGGTCGAGTTACCTCTCGTCGCCCTTGATCCCGGGAGGCGGTTAAAGACTTGGTGTCGTCGGCTAAGAGGGTGGCCACCACCAGTGACAAATTCGGAAGTAAGACTGACTCTTTTGGTTACTTTTACCAGGATACCCAAGAGCTGTCAGAGAAGGCGCTCCTGGCGGGATTTTTGATGATATGGCTGTAAAATTGTGTAGTCTCTGGAGGGGCTGGTTCTATCGATAGAATCAGTCGTAACTTCATCCTTCCGGCTGTGAAGTTAGTTTTGCGAATCAGGCTAGCTCTCCTCCCGGGCATGGTGTGCAGCATACATCGTGGCCTTCGCACCTTCACATCTAAGGTCATCGCTCGCGACGTGACCAAGGATTTTGAACGGACCGAGTTGCCCTATCACTATTTGATGGGGTGGCTGTTGATGCATTATCCGTCTGTGATGAGACCGGGCTCTGAAGACGGTGTAACTAATGATGACGCATTTATCTCCCGTTACCGTGATGAGCCTTGGGAGTATGAGACCATGCGGGCTTGCCGGATGGCATTGGCGAGGGAAGATATGTATCATATTTTTGTATCCGTCCCTCGCTTTACTGCTAAGGACATAGAGGTTGTACTTCTTGACGGTATTGCGCCCCCTCAACTTCTGGACGGCCAGATGCTCCTGTGGCTGCGTAACATCCGCCCCGCACATCTGGTGTATCGTAACCGCAATACTGTTTTTCTGGAGCCTTATCTGTCTAGCAGGTTTGCCCGGCAGTTTAGATACAGCCAACTTTGTCTAGACAACCCCAGCTCCTGTCTGGGTTTTGAAGGTAGCCTTCTTGATGGTATCAGGGCTTGGCAATACTATGATACATTCCATACCCGTACCATTTTCTCGGTCCCTGCCATTAAGGCGTCAGTGGAGATCTTGTACATGGCGGCTTTGTATCATGTCATGGCGAACAAACTCTCGGTCGGTTTTAACCCAGGTGTCAGTTTTATTGTTGGGACCGTCCTGGAGGAAGGATCTCAAGGGTCCAAGAAGAGAAAGACTAGAGTCGAAGTGCCAGATTTGGATTCCGCTGCTGAGGATGATGAAGGCAACGAGCATGATGGAGATGACTCTATCCTTCCAGTGGCAGACGTAGAGGTGGATCAGCCGTCTATTTTGTCAGATGAGATGTTGGGGGATCAGTCACCTGTTGCGCCTGGCCCTACTCCAAAACGTAGCAGGCAAGTTTCTCCTGTTGTTGGTATTTCTCGTTCTCGAAAGTTGGTTGCGACCAGACACCGTCAGCTAACTATAAAAGAAAGTGGAGAAGAAATTAACCCCGCGTCAGAGGTAACCAAGCCACTCCTGACCCTTCCTTCCTTCTTTCCTTTTAGCTTCGATTTTAATCATCTTCTTTCCTTCTTGTAGGTGTCAAGAGAAGAAGAAGAGTTTCAAGATGCCGAGGTGGTAACCCGGGATGACGGGGATTTTAATGAACCTGTCCCTGAAACTGATGAATTTTATCAAGATGATGTTGATCGCGTCGTACTTCCCTCCGGGGTGGCTGGGATAGAAGAACCTGCTGAATCTAACTCGGGTAAGGAGGTCATGTCAGCTACGTACGAGCTGCAGCCTCCATGTTCCTCTCCTGGTAAGATAAGTCGGATTTTATCCCGTGAGGAGGCCTATCTGCTCTATCATCACATCCTTCAGGTCACGTCGACTGACCATTATTCTGGGCATACAGGTCTGGCCTCTCCGGTGCTAAGGATGGACACTATTGAGATGAACTATATCGAAGGGGCACCGGTGGAGAGGAGTGTACTTCCTCCTCTTCCGGCTCGTTTTGAGGGGCCTCCTGTTGGCTCGAGTTTAGAAAATCGGGTGATGGGACGGCCAGGGCAGGGGATGACGGTCCTTTTATCCTCTTCTGTTTGGGTGGCTCCGAGGGTCGACCTCTCTGTCCTACCGAGTATCCAGGCTCTTCGGGTGGCGGAGGAAGAGTTATCCGTTATCCGTGCATCGTTCTTCTCGGATTCCATCCCCCTAGTGGCAAGTTCTAGCATCACTCCTCCGATATTGCCAGCCACGCTTCCTTTGACGAAGTCCTCTACAGAGGTGTTGGATGACGCGTTACAGGACGTAGTTGCCAGCTTTCACCGTCATTTGAGGAGGGGAATAACGGCTACTATGGAAAGAGGGACCTCTTTCGTCTTGTCCCGGCAATGCGCCCAGGGTCAAATTGATATCCTTAAGACTCTTCTTGGTGGTGCGGGGCTGGCGGCACTCCTGGAGGCGAAGTTATTGGAGACTGAGCAGCTGGTGACCCAGCTGCAGGTGCTGCGGCAGGCTGATTTGTCCGTTGTTATAGATCGAGAGCGTGGTTCTCTCATTGCTACTATAGAGAAGACATGGGCTGCTCGGGATAAAACCAGGCCGATCGTACTGAAGGACCTTCGTGATCTGTCTAATCGATATGATCAATTGAGCCACACGGGCGAAGATGTCATGGCTCGGGAAGCGGCTGCCTCCCGTGGGATCTTTGACACGTGAGAGCAGATCCTTGAGCTTCAGAGGTAGCTAACTTTCTTGGAGTCTGAACTTGAGGCTGCCCGTATTGATAAGGAGCTGATTATTCAGGAGGCTGACAGAGTCAATCGGGCTTCGACTGACCTGGAAGTTGCTCTGAAGAAATTGGAAGATGACTGGCAGGAGCTCATGGGCTTGGATGATGAAGAGCGGTTATCCCGGGAGGCTGAGTGTCGAGTTAAACAGCGACTCGAACAGGAGGCCATCTTAGTGAAGAATCGCCTTTTGGAATTATGTAATGCTGAGCTATAGTCGGCCTTTTCCTCTTGTTTTGTTTCTGTTTTCTTTCTTGAGAGGGACGTGGTCCCGAAACATGTAATGCTTTTTTCTTCCTTCAAATAAAGAGTACTTTCCATTCTACCCTTTATTCGCATTGCTTGTTGTGCCTGTGATGTTGTGGTGATATTTTCCCTGCATAGGGGACTTATTTGTGGACCTGTTACCCATGGCATACCTTGGTTTTAGGTACGGATAACAAGTTTGGTTAGGATATCTGGAACAGTCACGCCCCGCTCCCGTATGAGTGATCGTCCTCGCTAAGACGTGATGCCGCACGAGCCTAGATTGCGCTCGTGCAAGGCGGGTTCCATAACGGTCGATTTCAGCGGCTGCGACGGGGTCGTCGCACAGAAGTCCCAAGCAGAGACATTGAACACGCAGCAGAAATTTAAAACAAACACAAGTTATTCAAAGAAGCTCTTTTATTGATATTGAAACAACGGTTACATTTGGGGCACAAGGCCAAGATTACAATCACTCAAATGCACTCGTCTCACATTACAAATCACTCTGCTCTCTCTTTCAACTCTCGTTACAATACTTGAATCCAGCAGAAGCTTCGGAAGGCGATGTCCATACATTATGTCCTGTATAAGTCTTCGATTTCTATGCGGCCGCACGCTTCGAATCGCCAAGGAACTCCGTACCTCGACGCATCCAAGCGAGCTCCGTGCCACGAGTTTCTACCTGTGCCTGCACATGAACACTGTGTGGGTGTCAGTACTCAACTGTACTGGCGGAGTGAGCTCCTCGTCTACCCATACAAAACCGACACATTTATTTTACTTTGTGCAACACAAGCCCCCCCTTTACGATTGTCTTTCTAGTCTTTCGTACCATACTCTTGGACGTAACAACTAGGTCGTGTCAAAAACTTGCCCGTGCCTCAAACATCGAGGCCGTGTCTCGCAGCGTAACCTGACTTATCCAAACTCGCCTTACGGCCCTTCTCGACTTAATGCGCAACGACTAACCAAACTTGTGGAACCGGTGTTGAGAACTCAAGTACGACGCCATATCTCGTGCCGAAGTACGTGTTTTTACGTATAGCCGAATCGTAGGCTTTATAATACTTTGGGTGCAACCGAGCACACATTTCACCATTCAACGCATACCGTGCTTACACTTCCTTTGTTATGACCGACACCGTGCATGCGGATTCGCCGCTTAGCACGCCAATTATCTATATGAAAGGCCACTGGCATGACAAGCCATCGCGGACATAGCTCGGGTAGGCGGCGGGTCCTTCGATGCAAGGTAGCTAGCCCCATGGAAAGCCCCCGACTACCCACGCAATAAAGGCATGCGCTGCTATAACGTCTACCCCCTAGGATGACTGGGCCCGGTGCCCCGGCGTATAACCAGTCTTGGCAGAAATCCTTGTCGACAAGGTGTCCAATGACCACGCACCTACGAGACATCTAGACTCACGTAAATGCATGGCCTATTTGTTGGTACGACCGGAACTGTACTTAGCAACTCGTGCTCTGAATCACACTTGGCATAACGTGCCTCGGGACCGCGAGACTCCCAACCGAGGGACCGCCTCAAACTTCTCAATGTGGATAGGAACGCGAGGCTCCCAACCGAGGGACCGCCTCGAAACACCTTAATGTGGATAGGAACGCGAGGCTCCCAACCGAGGGACCACCTCGAAACACCTTAACGTGGATAGGAACGCGAGGCTCCCAACCGAGGGACCGCCTCGAACTTCTTTGAACTCGAGGGAGGGACTACTACGTAGCCTTCCAACTTAACTTGAACAAAACGTATTCCTTAAGTGCCATAGACCGTGGCTCACTTTACATCGTGCCAACCGTGGCTCGTGCCTTTAACTGAATTACGTCTTACGCGACGCTATCACCCAAGTCATACGTTATTTGACGGCCCACGAGATCGTAGGACTATTTGACTTGACAACCGCAGAACGAGCGGGACGGCACTTAGAATGACTTAGGTCGACCAGCATAACTTTGCCTAACTTAATCAAGCCTACAACTTAACCCGAGGGACGAGCCAAGGCTATGCCAAGCCTTGCGCAGTGGAAACGTGCATGCTTTATCGAGCATTTATGCGGGCGACGCCTATGACTTAGGCTAACTCATCGTTTGTGTCGAATACCAACTTTTTCCTCTCCCAAGCCGCGGGACGAAGGATCGAGTGTCGTTTTAAAAGCACGCTGAGCCGACTTCTATTGAGACCGTGGGACCATTTTCCATGTTCTAAGACATTCCGACGGATCGGGATCATTCCCTTAGCTATGTGCGTTCGTAGCTTTTATATTAGCCTACTTGTGCAAGTTGAAAACAGACGAATTATTAAGTGAAGGCTGAGATGAGGCAAGTTCACCGAAACTACCCCACCTGAGCGATGTCTTCGAGTCGCCGTTGCAAGCTAAGTCCGAACGTCGTCAGCATTTCAATTCCTCCGTTTGACTTTGCGGGACAGGGCACTACATCATACACCACTCAGAACAAGTCTCGTCCTCGAGACTTTTCTGAAGGCAAACCATCCTACCACTTCTATGGCCAAGACTTAATCGTACACTCTCCGCCTACGCGTTTCTTCGATTTCGAGCCACGCTCGCGCTTATCGCTTAACTTAGTCATAAGGCACACCAACCGATCAACCAACATTCGAACTCGACTCAAATCATGATCGCATTACCATCAACATTTCTTCAAAACTCACAATTTCAAAATCCTCGACATTTTTTTTTCGTTCCTCAAGTCTCACTTGATTCAACGTATCACCTAGTTGGATCGTGCACATATTCCAGGCGTCCCCAAAATACAAGCATTTCAGCCAAGCCTCGTGATAGAGAATCCGCCATCACCACTCGAGTCTGATCGTGCACATATTCGGGCGTCCCTGATATACGTGCATGTCAGCCGAGACTCGCGAGTGGTGCTTCCGTAACACCTATCGCTTCGCGCCGGGACGTCTGCCTAACCGCTAGGCTAAGTCTTTCCGTCAGTACTGGAATCATAGTTCCTAAATAATGATATCAACACTGACCCCATCCTAAGGTCAAACCAAATCGATGGTAGGGGGTTTTCTACCCAAGCTCGCATCACTCCGATTTCTAATATCGAGCATCGATTCCCTACGTACATCCCAATGTTCGTCGCACGGGGTAGGAGTCGTTCGGTGAAGCCATCCTACGATAACTCACGTTTTATCCAATTCCACATCGTATCAATATCGTTCGTTCATCAATCCGTTTCGTATCGTCTATCTCTTTGCACACCTTCGACATAGTCCACCTATCATTCATTCTTAAATCAAGCACGTTATGACACAATTCATCACTAAACCATAATTCATATTTCACATTTCCGAAATCATCTATTCCAATTCACGTAATCGATCACAAGGTCGTCTGACTTAACAGTATGCCACGCTCCGATCTCACGCGAGTCCGATTATCCACGGTGGGCACGAATCACCATGCACGCTCCCGCGAGATAATCATTCTCATCGGGACGTAACATTTGTTTTGGGTCTAGACTAAATCATTCTCAATACGCAGATTGGACCTACACAATCCTCAAGTTTCATTCAATCACCAATCGCAAGTCCTACAAATCCTCGAATTCACCTTCGCATCAAACCGACAAGTCGAGACAATCAAAGTTGCCGCATCCTGATTCTCCGAGTTCGATCATTCTCGCGACATGAATCACCATGTCAGCGCTCACGCGGAACGATCGTCCCAAATTCGACGCAACGCACGTGCGAGGCTAGAGTTGCGCTCGCACAAGACAAGATCATCGACGCTGTGGTTATCCGCGTAACCATCAAAACACGATCACTTTCATCCCAAGTACTAAGTATAGCGTCCAACCGAATAATAGCACTTGTACGATCGTCATTCACCGAGTCAGAGTACCCCCTAGTTATCGCATATCATCTTTGATACGCCTCAATACCATCGACGATATACGTAACCTGACGATCTTCATTTGTAACGAATTCTGAGTCGTGCGAATGATGCTATCGTCCGACTGGATTATCTCCTCGAATCGTTTACATCATCAATTTCTTTAACCCAAATTCACGTATCGTTTATCCGTCGATCTTAAGTCATCGACTACGTATTTCTTCAATTTGCATCATTCCTTGCTAACTCAAACCATCGAGCAACATCGATTTCAATTCTCAGAGTCATTTGCGTCTTCACAATCAAACCTTTCATGTACGCTATCTTCCTGTCGTGCTAACTTCTCGTATACGATCCGTATCAATTTCTTCAATCAAGTCATCCATTTATTTTATCGTTTAGAATTTCCATTCAACCATTTCATAACTCGTATTGCCGTTCACAAATCGTTCGGACGGTATCTCGTTTACGACTCTCGAATCATGACCACTAAGCGCTACTCGTTCTAAGGCCTTGCGATATCATCGCTTGTGGACGCACTCGTACTGTCCGTAACTCCTTTAGTTTTGCTTGAACAATTTCTATACCGTCCATACACCACTCGGGTTCGAGCCATCCGATCTAGTCCAAATCACGTTCGCGTTATTCGCTAAGACATGTTTCGGATTCGTTCGACGAATCCCTAGCATAATTGTTCACGTCGCATCGACGCACTAAGTCGTTTGCACGATTCCTCAAAATCCAGAACAATCTTCCGTGTACGCCTAAGCGTTAGTCTGATAACGTTCCTATCGATATACATTCCAAGTGTATCTCCGTTCCCGACCAAGCGATACTTGATATCACTCGTAATTCGTTTGCACTAATAAGTCGAGGTGCGCGACGCGAAACACAACTTAGCCAAAAGGCCGTGTGCATAGCTATCCCGTATGGACTATATTCCGACTTTGCATGCTCATGTCGACGTAGGACTCGTTTGGCACGCACGCGACTTGCTAACTTTAGCACGCATTTTCTATCAAATCAAGGTCGGCACCGTTCAGCCCAAAGGCCTACCAACGTATCCGGCGATGGCCTACCGATGTGTTCGATTGAACGCTTTACGAGCTTTCGAAAATATTAGACTTATCGTATGGACATGCCGAGGGACGTTCGAGAGAGAGCGCACCAACGATATCGATATGCGGAAGCAACGTTCAGAGTTCGCGGAACAACGAAGTTAAAGAATTCAATCGGTTGTCCAAGGACGTAAAGCCGTGCTCTGATACCATTATGTCACGCCCCGCTCCCGTATGAGCGATCGTCCTCGCTAAGGCGTGATGCCGCACGAGCCTAGATTGCGCTCGTGCAAGGCGGGTTCCATAACGGCCGATTTCAGCGGCTGCGACGGGGTCGTCGCACAGAAGTCCCAAGCAGAGACATTGAACACGCAGCGGAAATTTAGAACAAACACAAGTTATTTAAAGAAGCTCTTTTATTGATATTGAAACAACGGTTATATTTGGGGCACAAGGCCAAGATTACAATCACTCAAATGCACTCGTCTCACATTACAAATCACTCTGCTCTCTCTCTCAACTCTCGATACAATACTTGAATCCGGCGGAAGCTTCGGAAGGCGATGTCCATACATTATGTCCTGTATAAGTCTTCGATTTCTATGTGGCTGCACGCTTCGAATCGCCAAGGAACTCCGTGCCTCGGCGCATCCAAGCGAGCTCCGCGCCACGAGCTTCTACCTGTGCCTGCACATGAACACTGTGTGGGTGTCAGTACTCAACTGAACAGGCGGAGTGAGCTCCTCGCCCACCCATACAAAACCGACACATTTATTTTACTTTGTGCAACACAAGCCCCCCCTTTACGATTGTCTTTCTAGTCTTTCGTACCATACTCTTGGACGTAACAACTAGGTCGTGTCAAAAACTTGCCCGTGCCTCAAATATCGAGGCCGTGTCTCGCAGCATAACCTGACTTATCCAAACTCGCCTTACGGCCCTTCTCGACTTAACGTGCAACGACTAACCAAACTTGTGGAACCGGTGTTGAGAACTCAAGTACGACGCCATATCTCGTGCCGAAGCACGTGTCTTTACGTATAGCCGAATCGTAGGCTTTATAATACTTTGGGTGCAACCGAGCACACATTTTACCATTCAACGCATACCGTGCTTACACTTCCTTTGTTATGACCGATACCGTGCATGCGAATTCGCCGCTTAGTACGCCAATTATCTATATGAAAGGCCACTAGCATGACAAGCCATCGCGGACATAGCTCGGGTAGGCGGCGGGTCCTTCGATGCAAGGTAGCTAGCCCCATGGAAAGCCCCCGACTACCCACGCAATAAAGGCATGCGCTGCTATAACGTCTACCCCCTAGGATGACTGGGCCCGGTGCCCCGGCGTATAACCAGTCTAGGCAGAAATCCTTATCGACAAGATGTCCAATGACTACGCACCTACGAGACATCTAGACTCACATAAATGCATGGCCTACTTGTTGGTACGACCGGAACTATACTTAGCAACTCGTGCTCTGAATCACACTTGGCATAACGTGCCTCGGGACCGCGAGACTCCCAACCGAGGGACCGCCTCAAACTTCTCAACGTGGATAGGAACGCGAGACTCCCAACCGAGGGACCGCCTCGAAACACCTTAACGTGGATAGGAACGCGAGGCTCCCAACCGAGGGACCGCCTCGAAACACCTTAACGTGGATAGGAACGCGAGGCTCCCAACCGAGGGACCGCCTCGAACTTCTTTGAACTCGAGGGAGCGACTACTACGTAGCCTTCCAACTTAACTTGAACAAAACGTATTCCTTAAGTGCCATAGACCGTGGCTAACTTTATATCGTGCCAACCGTGGCTCGTGCCTTTAACTGAATTACGTCTTACGCGACGCTATCACCCAAGTCATACGTTATTTGACGGCCCACGAGATCGTGGGACTATTTGACTTGACAACCGCAGAACGAGCGGGACGGCACTTAGAATGACTTAGGTCGACCGGCATAACTTTGCCTAACTTAATCAAGCCTACAACTTAACCCGAGGGACGAGCCATGGCTATGCCAAGCCTTGTGCAGTGGAAACGTGCATGCTTTATCGAGCATTTATGCGGGCGACGCCTATGACTTAGGCTAACTCATCGTTTGTGTCGAATACCAACTTTTCCCTCTCCCAAGCCGCGGGACGAAGGATCGAGTGTCGTTTTAAAAGCACGCTGAGCCGACTTCTATTGAGACCGTGGGACCATTTTCCATGTTCTAAGACATTCCGACGGATCGGGATCATTCCCTTAGCTATGTGCGTTCGTAGCTTTTATATTAGCCTACTTGTGCAAGTTGAAAACAGACGAATTATTAAGTGAAGGCTGAGATAAGGCAAGTTCACCGAAACTACCCCACCTGAGCGATGTCTTCGAGTCGCCGTTGCAAGCTAAGTCCGAACGCCGTCAGTGTTTTAATTCCTCCGTTTGACTTTGCGGGACGGGGCACTACAGGAACAGCCATGGCAAAGTGGTCATGGGCGCTCTTGGTATCGGAAAAAGAATGCCGTAGAGCAGCTGGGCTCCCGGGACATGATGAGATGGTGGGCTTATGCTAAGAAACTTAGCAGAGGATATTTGTGGGCCTATTATCCTTGGCGTACCCTGGCTTAGGATACGGATAATAGGATGAAATAGAACCAACATATTTGCTCAGAGGTTATGAGGACATGGCAAGCATGCGGGTTTTATTGTGGAATCTTCCTGCTCATGGCAGGAGTGAATTCACGGAGGATATTTGTGGTCAACAGAGGACATTTGTGGACCTATTATCCTTGTCGTACTCCGGTTGTGGGTACAGATAATAGGTTGAAAGGGAATCGACATACTTACTCAGAGGTAATGAGGACATGGCAGGAGTGGGCTCAATGAAGGAGGGCACATAGAACGACTCAGAGGTAATGAGGACATGGAAGTTCTATGTAGGAGGTGGTTTATTTTTGGTGGAAGTGAAACGACTCAGAGGTAATGAGGACGTGGCCGTTTTGGCAATTTGAGGATCGGTTACCCTTTTTTGCGCACTGGGAGTACGGGTATTAGATCATGAGGGAGGATCTCTTCCAGGAAGAAAGTTCAGGGGTATGATCATACATGACTTACTATCTAAAAGAGTGACCGGGATATGAGTTCAGAGGCACCAGCGGGTACATGACTCGATATTGTGAAAGTGTGAGTTCAGTGGCACCAGCGGGTATATGACTCGATAGTATGGGATGTTGTGGATGTGAGTTCAGCGGCACCAGCGGGTATATGACTCGAAAATTTGGAGAATTGTGAGGGTGAGTTCAGCGGTATCAGCAGGTACGTGACTCGAAAATCTGGGAAATTGTGGGGTGAGTTCAGTGGTACCAGTAGTAGCCCATTCGACGGAGACGGTCTTGTAATTTAGGGCCAGGCTGATGGGCCCCGTAGACACCGTCATGAGCTTCTCGTACGGCTTCTTTGGCTTCTGTGTTCGACAGACACCGAAGTAATACTCCATCATAGGATCGGCGATACAGCATTTTCGTCTCTGTATCGTAGAAAAATCTGAGGAAACGTCGTTTGATGGAGGTGGCCTCCTTTGGGTTCTCGGGCAGGATGTCGTAGACGACGAAGTCGATGAATGGTTGTCTCCAATCGGGGGCATCATCGATCGTCTGGGCGGAATAACTCGCCACGAATTGCACGTTGTTCTTGGGGCAGACTAGTTCGTGGCCTATCACATCTACTGATTGATGAGTATGATTTGGCACTGCTAGGGAAGCGGCCAGACCTGCCAAGGCATCGGCTTCAATATTTTAGAGTCTGGGGACGTGCTTGATGAAGAACCCCGCGAACGACGAGATGATATCGATCGCTATTTGGTGGTAGGGGATCATGTCTTCGTGGCGAACTTCGTATGAGCCCCGGATCTGATTGACGATTAACTGAGAATCGCCGTATGCTTCAAGATATTCTACCCCCAGTTCCTTTGCAAGTTGGAGGCCAATGACCAGAGCGTTGTACTCGACCACATTGTTAGAGCAGGATTCCGTGAGGGAGTAAGCGCGGTTAATCACCAATCCGGAAGGGGAGACTAGCACCACCCCAACTCCGACGATGATGTTGCCCTTGGGTCCAGTTCTCGAAGCACCGTCGAAGAACATTCGTCATATATCATTGTGAGAGGTTGTATGCAAGTCGGCAACCTCATCTGGGATTTTATTATATATTCTGGAGGACTCCGAGCCTGGGTGGGCTGCCAAAAAGTCTGCCAGGTCTTGGCCTTTGACCGCTTTTGTGGGACGAAGATCATATGATAAGGGGACAACAATATTGCCCATGTAGCGAGACGAGAGCTGAGTGCCCCTGGTTTAGTCATGAGGACCCTGAGAGGGTTGACTCGTGAGATCACATGTATCGTTTGTCCGGTTATATAGTGCCGCGTCTTCTGAATGGCGAACACTAGGGCAAGGTATTCCTTCTCCACAGCGGTGTATCGGTGCTCTGGCCCAATCATCATTCGGCTGAGGTAATATATGGCTTGTTCATGGCCTGCATCATTATTTTGCGCCAACAAAGCTCCGAGAGAATGTTCCATTGCTCGTACGTAGAGCAGGAATGGTTTTCCAGCAACCGGGGCCACCAGGACTGGAGGGTTCGACAAATATGCTTTGACGCTGTCGAAGGCCCGCTGACATTCTTCGTCCCATACGAACGAGACACCTTTCTTCATGAGGTGGGTGAATGGTCGGCATCGTCCGGTGAGGTTAGAAATGAACCTCCTAATGTAAGCTAGCCTCCCTTGAAGGCCTCTGAGTTTGCGAAGATTTCTCGGAGGACCCATCTCCATGATTGCCTTTGTCTTCTCAGGGTCTACATGGATACCCTGGGCGGTGATGATGAAGCCCAAGAACTTCCCGCTGGATACGCCCAGGAAGTACTTCGTAGGGTTCATTTTCAAATTGTGCGCTCGCATCAGGTCGAATACCGTCCTCAGATCATGCAGATGGTCTCCCTTATAGCGACTCTTGACGGCTATGTCATCAACATAGCACTCCACCGTCTTGCGTAAGTGGTCTCTGAAGATAATGCTCATGGCTCTTTGATACGTGGTGCCGGCATTCTTTAAACTGAAAGGCATGACTGTGTAGCAATATGTGCCAATTGATGGTCGGAATGATGTATGTTTTTCGTCGTCAGGAGACATCTTGATTTGGTTGTACCCCGAGAAGCCATCCATGAATGATATACGTTCAAAGCCGCAGGTATTGTCAATCATGATGTCCGTGATGGGGAGGGGGAATTCATCTTTGGGGCATGCTTCGTTCAGATTGCGGAAGTCGATGCAGATTCGAATCTTCCCATTTTTCTTGAGAATGGGTACTATGTTGGCGACCCAATCCGGATGTTGTTCCTCACGAATGAAGCCGCTGGCTATCAGTTTGTTGACTTCGGTTTCGATCGCATCCATGATGCCCGGGCGGAAGCGTCGCTGTTGTTGCTTGACTGGCTTTGCATCCGGCCGAATGTTGAGTTTGTGAAGAGCAATATCGGGATTTAACCCTGGCATGTCTTCATAGCTCCAGGCGAACACATCAATGTATTCTTTGACAAGTTCCAGCAGCGATTCTCGCTCTTCGTCTGTTAGGCTTTTACTGACGAAGATCGGTTTTGGAGAAGATTCGATGCCGAGGTCCACTTGTATGACCTCATATTCTGTAGGAGGTTCTCTCTGTTCGAACCGCTTTTCCCATTGTGCATCCAACTGTTGGGCCCACGGCTCTAGCTCAAGGATTTTAGGGATTTTTTGGTCTTCTTCATAAGCGTCGGAGAATGCCATATTGACTGACAAGACTTGTTTGAATACATCTCCGTTGTTGGTATCTGAGTCAGAAGTTGGTGACCCGTTCGAATGTGAATGCCAGTCACATTCTTCGTCTGAACTTTCAGAGGTCGTCGTAGGTGTAACATACCCTAATCCACACCGAGTTTTGCTATAGTAGTCCCGTGGTTTGCCAGCCGGGACCGGTGGCTTCAAAGGTAATCGTCGTCCAGTACCGTAGTTTAAGCCTGGCATCGTCTCCAGATCAAACCCCTATTTTTGCATGAGATATTTGGATTGGAGGCTATAAAGATACAGAGGTAGTCTCCCGACGTCTGATCCAAAGTCGACTTCTTCTATGGTGAAGGGATGCGGGTCATCCTTCCGGCCGAAGATGATTGGGTGGTCCCCTCCCTCGATTATGCGGTAAGCGTCTTCCACTGGAGTAAGCTGGATTGCGGTGTGCACGTTCGTCACCTGTGTGTGGAGGTGAGTGCCTATACCGTGTTCTATAGCATACATCGTACAGAGCTTATTAAGTTCGAGGTAGTTCAAAGATAGCCCTTTATTGATAAAGTAAGGTATCTTTTCTAGGGGGATTACATCATCTGTGGAGGAAACATCAGTGTGGGCAGCCACATACTTGGCTAGCTCTGGTTCCTCTTCGGCTACCCCCTGTATAAATGAAGACTGAGAGGACGACCTGGGCAGCTTGATCGTCAGCGGTTCGGCTGGTGGAGTAGAGCGTGGAGTTATTGGCAGACTAGCGACCCCCAGTTTGGTACTTGATGTGGGGCGGGAAGTGGCTGGTTCGCTAGAAGTGCCAGACCTTGCATCGGGGTGACGAATCTTCTTGGGAAGGCGTATCGACATTGGCTTGTCGGAGGGATTGAGCTTCTCCGTTTGCGGCTGGCCGGCTCTCGGCAGCCTGATTGTCAGTGGCTCCGTTGTGGGTCTTGGCACTTGGCCAGACCTTGGCAGCCGGATTATCATCTGCTCTTCTTGTGCCGAGAGGCTAATTGCGTCCTTACGCAGAGTGGCGGTAAGGGGTGCAGACTTGCCAGGTTTGCGAGCTAGGAGGTAGATCGTCAGAGGTTCTTCTGATCCTGTGGCTGTCTCGGTACGAGCTTGCACATCTCCTTCACCAAGATGCTTCTTCGACTGTTCGTACAGACAGGAGTCTGAGTAGTAGGATTCGATCCCTTTGAAGGGATCGATATCAGCAAATTCCGTCCTCACGAAGCCGTATTTGTCGACATATTTGAAGCACTGGTGCAGCGTGGACGGCACGATCATATAACCGTGTATCTACGGGCGTCCCAAGAGAATGTTGTATGAAGTGTCTGCATCTATGACGTAGCAGGTGACCTCTGATTGGAGATCGCCAATTTGACACTTCTGACGAATCTTTCCAATTGGGTAGCTTCTGCCCGAATTGAAACCGCTGATGGTAGTGCTTGTAGGCGTCAGGCGATGCATTAGGATGCGAAGATGGTGTAGCAGGCCCTTCGGGATAATGCTTATGGAAGAGCCAGGATCGATGTGCATTCGATCCACCTTTACGTCGCCGATGTATCCAGTGTAGTATAGCGGGCGGTCATGCAGGTTGGTTTTGATGAGCATGTCCTGCGGAGTGAAGACAATATTGGACATCGCTCCTGTGCAGGCGCTGTCTTAGAGATCTGCAGGCGGGTTTTCTCCTATGAGGTTGACCTGGGCCAGGTATGCGTCGGCATTTTGGAGTGCATCGTTCAAAGCCGCACGAACAACCTTTGAGAGTCTCAGAAGCTCGTATAATGATAACTTGGCCGGTGTGTTGGCCAATTGCGCTAAGATGTCGAAGTTGTAGGGCTTCTCCAGTCCTTGTGATGCCTCTTTTCGGAGGAATTTATCAAAGCGAGTCTCCCTCGGCCTAGGCTTGTCGGTCGTCGGAGGCTGAGCCGGTCCCGGAGCATCAGTTGTAGCGGGCTGATGATCTTCAGCCGGATTGTCAGCCACAGGTTGGGATTGTGCCCCAGACCGTGTGATGACGGCTGTAGCTTCTTCGATATCTGCCGAGATTGTGCGGCAGGTCCTGACTTTTCCACTTTTCTTCTTGCTAATGGAAGACGACGTGGGACGAGTCACTTTCGATACCAAGTCTGGATGGATCCACATGACCTCCCCTGGTGATGTGGTGGGGGGCACTAGACCAGCAGCCTGATTTCGGGGAGGTGGAAGATTAGCAATCTCCATTGTCGTCAGAGGGATGGGGACCACACCGTCTTGAGTTTTCGTCGGAGGGAAGCTGTCAAATTATACTGACACCATGTTGGCTGCCACGGTTACCTCTTCGAAATCGATAACCAGAGCATTCGAGTCGATAAGGTTTTGGATGTACTGTTTTAGCTGGTAGCAGTCGTGTGTAGCATGGTGGACGTAGCGGTGGTAATGGCAGTACTTTGGGTTCTCCATCTCTGTCGGCCGTGGTTTCCGTCTTGGTGGAGGAAGCTGAATTCTGTCTTCTTGTATGAGCATATCCAAGATGGGCTTGACGTGACCGTCTTCGAAGGAGTAAGTGATTTACGGCCATTGTTTGTCTGCCGATTTTGGCTCAGGCTTCTGTGCTGTGTCGGCCACCATAGCCAGTTTGTCCTTGTTGTCCCGATTATTGGAGGAGCTACCCCCATTGTTGGTGTTGGCGTTGGGACGTCTGCTCTTGTCCTCTCCCTCTGAGATGTGCAATCCCAGTTGGCGAGCCTTCTTCAGTCGTTCTTCGGCGCTTGTGGCACTGATGATAAACATTTTCCAGTCCTTGAATTGACTTTCGCCCATCCAGAGACTGATTGTTGGGAGCAATCTCTTTTGGCAAATTTCAATCAAGGAGGAATCCGGATTTCCTGATGGCAGCTTCATTGCGGTTTGGCGAAACCGCTCGATATAGTTTCTCGTTAGCTCTTTTTCCCCTTGGACGACGTCCATGAGGGTGGACATTGTGATGTCCTGTCCTACTTCATAGAATCTCTCCAAGAACATGCGCTTGAAGCCGGCGAAGGAGTGGATGCAGTTGTCTGGCAGGTTGCGGTACCAGTCGAAGGCGACCCCCTCCAATGCCCCGATGAATAATCGTGTGAGAATGGCATCGTCATGGGGCATATGGTCGATGGTGACCTCGAAGTAAGTGATGTACCGACTTGCTGAGGTCTTGCCATCATAAGGGTTGATATTGAACGGCTTATATCTTGGTGGGAATGGAACATCCCTCCAGGCAGCAGGGTATGGTTGCCGTATTCTGAGGTCTTGAGAGTTTTCTCGAGCGTGAAACATGGCTCGGAGCTCCTGGACCTCTCTTCTCGCTTCGCGGGCCTCGTCCACAGTGGTGGGGGCCGTTGTTTCAGGAGGCTCGTTGCCCAGGTTTGGTGTCGTCGAATTTGAGTCCGCATTGACCGTAGGACCCGCATTTATTTGCCAGGCGTCCCTCCTTGCAGAGTAGGAAGGGCCGCTTTGATTTCGTCCATAGACTTGACCAAGGCAAGTAATATGGCTTCGAGAGTGTCGATGCGTTGGCGATCACTGGAACCACCTTGGCTGCTGTCTGTCATGAACACCATCTTCACATGAGGAGAGATGGACGGAGCGGTGGAGGCAGCGCCCTCCGAATCATACCCCTGTAGTGAGAAGTCATCGGGGTATGTGGGTATGTTCTCTTCTGGTTCAGACTCGGAAGGAACAGTACCCCCAGTCTCCGAGTTCGCCTTGTCTTGGGAGTTGTGCACGTCCTCGGGGGCGTCGGGGTTTGCTGCATCTGATGGGAGAGTTGCCTCCCCCGACTCGTCTTCTTGGAACATCGAATTGCTGTGGAGGGTCGGAGGGGTGCTACCCCCAGTCCCAGCAACCCCCTGCGTTGTGGAGGACGAATCTCCTAATGTGGCAGATTTCGTCTTAGAACGGGTACTTTGGAAAACTCCGACGATGGGCACCCGCTTAGACGACAGTCTCTTAGTCATAGTGGTTGATATCTTCGGGCTAGGAGTACTGGTCTTCTTTCCTCTCCCATCGGTGGGGACTTTCTGAGCAGAGTTGCAGGAGACGAAGGGAAGTGCCTCATCTTCGGAAGACAGTTGTTGCAGTCTTTGAAAGATGGACTGTCGGTCTTTTCGCACCGTCGCGTTATTACAGCAGCAGTTGACGATAACTTGGGTGCAGTGACGTCCATGGGAGGACTCTTTGCACCCCGATGCATCTTCTCTTTCCTTGCGTTTGTGGAGGATGGCCTCACGCAAGTCAGATGGGTCTGGATCGACCATGTTTGCTCCCTGGATTTTGGTAGACTTTTGCGAACCTCTCTGTCCGTTTGCCGCCGGGGGCTGGACTCGAGTGGTTCTGTACAACTTCCCATCTGAGGCCCGCATAACGGTATGTGGGTCACTCGGATGGTCAGAGACCGGATCAATGGACCGAACTTGCCAAGCTCGCGCTGTCCTAGACTTCTTCGCTCTAGTGCGTAAGGGCACATAGTAGGAAGAGTCTAAGTGATACTGGAGAGAGTCAGACATGTCTTCTTGGGAGCACAAGAGATCAGGACCATAAGAGAGGCGGTCGAAGACAGAGCCACGCGGGGTAGGCGTTATGCGGCTGTCATCAACAATCTTCATGCGGCTGGCAGACGTAGCCCCGCATAGGCTTTCTTCATGCGGTTGGGAGTCTCAGCCGCATGAGTCTTCTGTATGCGGGTGGATGATCTGGCCGCATAGACTTTCTTCATGCGGCTGGTAGATCCACCCGCATGAGCCTCCTACGTGTGGTTGGCAGATTTGGCCACAGGAGTGCTCGGCTTCTTCTTGGGGTGCATAGAGTCGCTCTTTGTCCCTGTAAGTCCAGCATCGTAGTGCTTTCCTCTGCCGGACTTGGGGACAGCAGAGTTCTCTACGGCTTGAAGTTGAGCCGTACGAGAGTCGCCTTCGCCGTCTTGGGTAGCAGAGAGTACCCCGTCCAGAGCTTGTGGAGGAGCAAATGATTTTGGCCTCCACTCACAGCGAGCTTTCTTTCTGCGGGTTCGCTTCTGGATCGGGTCGGCACTTCCTTCAGAGAGCATCTCTTCACACGCCTGTTGGTCGAAACGGACGACCATCTTCTGTTGCGTGGAGCCAAGTTTGGCTGCATCCGATTGTGTCACCAACTCCTCAGCCGTGGAGAAATTTGTCTCCAGCAGAGTCGCCATCGTGTTTGCCATGAAATATAAAAGAGCAGAATAATTATTGGAGGACTGGACTTTTACTTCACGTTACAAACTCGCTTGTACAAAGAAAGCCTAGGGACGAAAACCTAGGTACAGCAGTCTAAGTACAATTGTTTATTTTAGATTCTGGAGGGTGACGATAGAGGCTCGGAAAAGCGACGGCAGCTCTGCCTTACTCCTTGGACGATCGGTATGCAGCCTTGGCTCCAGAAGATTGCTTGGCATTGGAAGAAATGCTCTCTTTGCTCTCTCTCTGCTTCTTCTCTCTAAGTATTCTGGTGCTCTCTGATCTCGAAAAAGTCTCTCTCTGTATGTATATATGTGTGTGTCTCTCTTGCAAGGGAATGGCACCCTGCTATTTATAAGAATGGGGGGCCTCATTAGGGTTCACAATGATTGCCCCTCCAAGTGGCGGCGGCCTGTTGATCGATCAATCTGGGCCATTAATTTTGAGTGTAATGGATCTGGGCCATTTAGTGTAGATTGCACCAAATCCTATCAGTAATTAATGCTGATTGGAATAAATCTCCGTGATGATGATTTGCTGACGTCTGCGAATCTGAATGAATAAATTTAATTCATTCTCCTGCCACGTGTCCCAGATTATTGGGATTTAACCCAATTTTGATTGCAGTAAATCTGAGAAATTGATTGGATTTATGACACGTGTCCTGGGACTCACTGAGCCGCATAAGGATTAGGCCGCATAAAGTTTGAGCCACATAAGCCTGGCCACGTGTCAGGGCAGCTTGGGGGAGTGGCCTCCGAATCTTCGAACCGCATGATAATCTGGACCATACAATGGGTAGTGAGCCACATGGAGATGATCCTTGTAAGCCGCATAGGGCTGCGTCTGCTTGAGCCGCATAGGGGTGTTTCGATCTGGGCCGCATAGGGCAACTTCAGCCTGAGCCGCATGGGGAGTCTCCGCTCGAGCTGTATACGGCTGTCCACGTGTCTGGGCTGCGTGGTGTTTTCTGGATCTCGGGGGGTGTGTCAGAGATTTTCTTTGATTTTCTAGAATTCTGTCATTATGACAGAGTCATAATTGCCTCTTTATGTCAGGCCTGTCGCTTCGTCAGAGTGGTCAGCCGTCCAAACAATTAATGCAGTACAGTGCGGAGGGGAGAACTGTTGGCAAGCCACGTGTCTTCTCTTCTGAGCCGCATGGAGATCACAGAGCCGCATAGACTCGTTGAGCCGCATGGGTCTTCTGAGCCGCATGGGGTTTCCTGGCCGCATGGCTCTTTCTTTATTATTTTCCATGCTTCTACACTTACGTCGACGACGCTTCGTGTTCTGAAAAAGCTGTCCACTGCAGTCTTCGGGGGACGTGCTGCCAACTCTGTCAGACTTCAGCATTTAATGTTTTTGACAGGTGATGGACTGTCGAGTGGGCTCATCGATCGGCATTCCACTAGGCATATGGGACAGCATGGGGGCGCATGCTTCTGAAGCGCTTGGTGCTGAGGGGCGCATCTATGTGATGCGCGGTCTTTATTGGTCCGTCTGTTGAGTTCTTCGAGTCATTAATGGCTCTCTGACTTAGCTGAATTCGAAGGGGTGAATTCATCATCATGAATACAAGTTCATTGCACTAACTTCGAGAAGGTTGCCACTTGGCGCATGGGTTTGATTTGCCATGGCCTATGAATAGTAACAGTTTGAGAGAGTTTTGTTGTCTCTCCCTTGACTTCTCGACGAAGTTGGATTCGACTGATCCTCCTCCTTGGCAAGACGTTGTTCTGTGGGTGATGGTTCTCCTTGTTCGAAGAAGCTTTGACGGTGAACTCCTTCAGAGGATAAGAGCCCTAGGCTGGTAGATGTGCCTGTGCATTGAGGAGGAAGTGATTCACTCTGACGGGGCAGAGTGATGCGCTGGGAGACAGGCACAGCATGTTGCAACTGCTGGAACACAGACTGCCTTGGTGGTGGAGCCACTGTCTTGCGGCAACAACAGTTGATGACGAGCGTAGCACAAGTGTGCCCTGTGAGGGGCGTATTATGCTTGTCGGTCGGCTCTCCTGATCGGCGTTTGTGAATGATCACATTACGCAAATCGTTAGAGGAGAGTGCCACCTTCACACCCCCATCAGGCGCATGGCAAGGCCAAGCGCCGGGGTGGTCAAGTGAGAGTGCCACCTTTACACCCCTATCAGGCGCATGGCAAGGCCAAGCGTTGGGGTGGTCAAGTGAATGTTGCGCCCCTTGATCCAACACCAAACAGGCGCTCAGATCAGTAGTAGGGGTACAGCACTTAAAGTGACTTGAACGAACCTCGGACGCACAACCAGTAGAGGCGCGGGAGTTCAAGACCACAGGGTTTGCCTTGCTCGACTTGGTTGCGAACGCAGTAGATGCGCCCAAGCGAGACAAGGACTTTGAAGGTCGGCTTGTTTCTGGCGCAGAAGCACCCGAGTCGACCTTGTACAGCTTACCATCAACAGCGCACATGATTGTGAGCGCATGCTTCTGGTTTGCCGTTGGCATAGCACGTTTGAGGCGCATGGCCCGTACCGCCTTGGACTTCTTCGTACCAGCCCGCTGGGGCGCATAGTACTCAGAGTCTAAATTATCCTCGCCGTGACAGCGAGTGAAGAACTTGCAGCCAACCCAGAAGAAGAGAAGAACTACTGCAACTTTTTGTGGCTCGAACGGGCTCCCTGGATAACGGGCTCCCTTTTCTTTATTTAATTTGGTGCCCTTTTCAAAGGAGGCAAGAGGGCTCTATATATAGAGTGGAATGAGACCTCTTCTTCTCCTTTCCGATGTGGGATTAAAAGCAAGATCCCTTCTTTTTCATGCTTCTATAAGACCCCCTTCAAAGTTTTTAAAACTTTTGGACAAGTTTTGAAATACTTTGAACGAGAAGCATGAACAGTAGAGCTGTTTAGGTGTGACAATCCTATCAGAGGTAGTATGGACGTGATAGGTTTGGGTACTTCCACTGGGGAATTTATGTGGACTTATCATCCTTGGCGCACCTTGGTTTTAGGTACAGATAATAAGTTGAGAGAGAGAACCAACATATTTACTCAGAGGTAGTATGGACATGGTAAATATGGGATTGATGGTAGAGCTTTCCTACTCAGAGGTGATATGGACGTGGCAGGAATGACTCTGGAGGAAGATACGCGGAACTACTCAGAGGTAATGTGGACATGGAAGTTCTGCTGGGGATGTAATCCTTTACTTTTAAATAAAGAATACAGAGTTTTTGTGGTGTGTTCATTTTTGCTGTCATGAACTTGATGATTTGTGTGGACCTATTATCTTTTGCGCACCTTGGTTTTTAGGTACAGATAATAAGTTCGAGAGAACCGACATGTTTGCTCAGAGGTGATATGGACGTGGCAAATATGGGATTCAAATGATAGAATCTTCCTACTCAGAGGTATTATGGACGTGGTAGGAATGACTCTGGGGAATACGCAGAACTACTCAGAGGTAATGTGGACGTAGAAGTTCTGCGATCAATGTACGGCAACGCAGGGGTTGTCTGTACGGGATATTTACTCAGAGGTAATGTGGACGTGGTAAACATGATGGGTAGCGTAGTCTTACGGAGTGTAAGATTCTGCTTTGTAGGGTGTAGGGGAACAACTCAGAGGTAATGTGGACGTGGTTGTCCTTCTACTGGAGGATGCCACGGAACAGTTGGGTTCCGGAAGCATATGATTTTGTGGAAGGGAATTGTATATGAGCCATGATGATTGGGTCCACTGATCCTTTGTGGAAGTACATGTTTGAAAGATGTCAAGAGTAGTACTTCTTTAGGAACTTGTCGTTGATGGGCATCATGAACAAGTCCCCATTGGGTTTAGCGAGGCGGTAAGCACCGTTTGAGTATACCGTCTCTATGATGAAAGGTCCTTCCCACTTGGGCTCGAACTTTTCTGGTGTCTTGTGAGTCAACACCATCGGCCTCCTGACTGCCAGAACCAGGTCGCCTACTTGGAAAGTCCTTTGCTTGACCTTCTTGTTGAAAGCCTGTGATATACGGGCTTGGTAGAGTTCAATGCGTTGTTGAGCTAGGAGACACTTTTCGTCAAGTGCCTCCAATTCTCGTAGACGACGACGTTGATTGTCCTCTTCTGTGAGTTGGTTTGTGATTGCTACGCGAAGGGAGGGTATCTGGATCTCGAGAGGTATTACCGCTTCCCTCCCGTAGACCACGGAGAATGGTGTGTTTCCTGTCGGGGTCCGTACCGTTGTGCGGTAGGCCCAAAGGCATTCGCCGAGCTTTTCGTCCCAGTCGCGTTTATTGGATGAGATGACTTTTTTAAGTAGCCTGACGATAGTCTTGTTGAACGCCTCGGCCAATCCGTTTGCTGCCGGATTGTAGGCGGTTGAGGCCACGTTTTGAATGCGATTCTTGTCACAGAATCTGCTGAAAATATGACTGATGAACTGAGGATCGTTATCGTGGATAATCCTCCGGGGTACCCCGAAACGGTAGATGACATGGTGCTTGATGAAGCTGATCACCCTAGAGCTCTTCACTTCCGCTAGTGGAACTGCTTCTGCCCATTTGGAGAAGTAGTTGGTGATGGCTAGGATAAAGCGGTGTCCCCTCGATGACGGAGGGGTGATCGGTCCTACAATGTCCATGCCCCAAGCTTCGAAGGGCCAAGAGACGACTGTAGGATGTAGTGGTTCTGACGGTGTATAGATGAAGTCTGCGTGAAGCTGGCACGCATGGCACTTTTTAGCATAGTCGACAGTGTCAGTGGCCATGGTTGGCCAGTAGTAGCCCATGCGTCGCAGTCGATCCTTTAACTTAGGGCCAGGTTGATGGGCTCCGTAGGTCCCATCGTGAGCTTCTCGAAGGGCTTCGGCTGCTTCTTCGTTGGACAGACATCGCAGGAGAAGTCCATCGTAGGAGCGTCGGTACAACATTTTAGTAGCTGTATCGTAGTAGAATCGAAGGGAGCGCCTCTTGACTGAGACAGCTTCTTTCGGGTCTTCTGGGAGAATTCCGTAGACAGCGAAGTCGATGAACGGGAATCTCCAGTCTCGGACACTAACACCAGCACTTGTTGATATGGCATGGGCCACTCGTGAGCACAGGTTGTTTTTAGGACAGACCAAGTCTCGACCAACTACCGTGACGTAGTGTTGAGTCCCGAGGGGTGCTGCAAACGAGGCTGCGAGGCCAGCCAGAGCGTCAGCCTCCAGATTTTGTAAATGAGGTACATATTCGATGAAGAACTCGACGAAGGTTGAAATGATGTTCAACGCAACTTCATGGTAAGGGATCAGGTCTTCATGGCGAACCTCGTATTTCCCTCTGAGCTGGTTTACGACGAGTTTTGAGTCGCCGTAGGCTTCCAGATGATTCACCCCCAGTTGTTGCGCCAGCTGGAGTCCCATGATGAGCACATTGTACTCGGCAACATTGTTGGAGCACGGCTTCGAAAGGGAGTAGGCACGCTGTATGACCAGCTGATCGGGGGAGACTAAGACTACCCCCACTCCTGCGATAATTTGGCCTTTGGGGTGAACCCAGAAGAAGAGAAGAACTTGCAGCCAACCCAGAAGAAGAGAAGAACTACTGCAACTTTTGTGGCTCGAACGGGCTCCCTGGATAACGGGCTCCCTTTTTTTTATTTATTTTGGTGCCCTTTTCAAAGGAGGCAAGAGGGATCTATATATAGAGTGGAATGAGACCTCTCTTCTTATCCTTTCCGATGTGGGATTAAAAGCAAGATCCCTTCTTCTTCATGCTTCTACATGGAGGTGATGCGCGGGGCATTAGCTGCGCCCCTGCTCCCTCGACGCATCTTCCTCGCCTGAGAGGGAGATGGCTGGGGAATGTTGTCAGCCACACGTTTCCCCGAGAGATACGCTGCACCGGTAGGCGCATCTTGGTTGCTGAGGACGTCAGCAGGAAGGGAAGGCTGGATCGGCGCATCCCCTTCGGTGGTGGTGCCAGAGGCGTCGACCTTGCGCACCCATATTTGGCGAGTCTTCTTCGGCTTCGGCAGCCGCTTCGAAGGACTCATACTGCCTTCAGAAATGAACTTCTCATACGTCTGTTGATTGAGGCGTACGACCAGCGTCTTGTGGGAGGAGCCCACCTTCACGTCGTCAGATTGCGACACAGCTTTCTCGGTAGAGGAGAAAGAGGTCCCCAGCAGAGTCGCCAGCTTGTTTGCCATTAAAATCTTTTGATGGAAATTTTAATACAAACAGAACAGTGTTACAATGTAGGACTTAGACGTAGTCCTAGGAGTACACTTTTGTTTATCTAGGTCCCTTGTGCCGATGGAGCGAGTGGTAATACGTTGACTCCGTTGACGATCTGACGACGGTTATCGGTTCTCTGAAGGTCTGAGTTGCTCTGGGTGCTGGAGCTTGCGGAGAGGAAGAAGACGTTGACTGTCTGTATCTGCCTTGGTGGTTGTGCGATGTCTCTGTCTGTCTATGTATGTTCATGTCTGTGTGTGTGTGGAAGAAGGAAATGATCCCTCTATTTATATCTTTGCAGGCTGGTTGCTCATGCGCGCATATGTAGGATACGCCTGGACGCGGGGACGCCACGTGGTAATTGCTGATGGAGGCGCATGGACGATGCACCCTGATTGAGGGGTTGAATTCTTCATGCTGCTGTTGTGGGATGGCACGTAGCAGGGGGAAGAATCTTTCTGTTGCTGAGATCTTGGGTGAATCGAGTCAAAGGACACGTATTGTAGGCCCATGGCTCGGAGATCTCGGAATTGGTGGAGAATGATCTGGTAGGATGCGCCTGGGATTGGACGCATGAGGAGACTTTGGCTCGTAACCTTTGGGAGTCACGAACCATTCGGGGCGCATGGCTTTTGAGGCACATGCGAGGCTTCAGTAGTGACTTTACTTATGTCTTTAGGGATCAGAGAAAAGTCTGAGGCGTATGGCTTTTGAGGCACATGCAGAGCTTTGGGCGCATGGCTGCGGAGGCGCATGCGAGATTGTTGGGCGGCCACGTGGCTTGTAACCGCCGGAGGGAAGTAATGATGATGCTGACGTCGGCGACGCTTCCTTTTCTGAAAAAGCTGTCAACTGCAGTCTTCGGGGGACGTGCTGCCAACTCTGTCAGACTTCAGCATTTAATGTTCTTTGACAGGTGATGGGTTGTTAAGTGGGTGCATCGATCGGCGTTCCACTAGGCGCATGGGGCCGCATGGGGGCGCATGCTTGTGAAGCGCTTGGTGCTGAGGGGCGCGTCTGTGTGACGCGCGGTCTGTCCGGCGCATCCGCTCCGCTTGATACGTCTTTTGGTGCGACTGTTACGTTCTTCGAGTGCTTTAAATAGCCATTTTTGACTTGGCTGAATTCGAAGCGTCAGGTTCATCCATTTAATGTAAATTCATTGCACGGGATTCGGAGAGCCAGCCACTTGGCGCATGGGTTTTATTTGCCCGGCCTATAAATAGTGGCATGGAGAGGGTTTGCTTTTCGTTCTCTCACGTCCTCCCGAAATGAACTTGTTTACTCGAGCACATTCTGTTGACGAGATGCTCCCGAGGGTGAAGATGCGACGCAATGTCTTCATTGATGCACTTGAAGGTGACTGTTACATCCAAAAGTCGGAGTCGAGGGCTTCTGAGGCAGGCGAAAGGTGCATGTTGCATCCAAAGATCGTGATGCTCGAGCCTCGTCTCTGTTATGCGGGAAGAGCCGCAGATCGGAATTGCGGTGCTGCGGCTTTGGGGGCTCTTTCTTCTGTCAGAGTGGGTGTTGCTCATTCTGGTTGTGTTGAAAGCTGCTCCTTTAGCCGCGGTTTCGATTGCGGTCTTCCTTGGTCTTTGGAGGCTCTTTCGAAGCCTCCCCTGGCCACAGGTTGACTTGCGGTGCTCTTCTCTTCCTCGATTTGGGGAGCTCTTCCTCCAGCTAGAGGGTTGATTGGCACCCTCGTTCTGCTCAATAAATGCTTCATTAGTTGAAGCATTAGACGGCGGTGAGCCTGGCTGGAAGGATGGCACATAACTGAGCTGCTGAAGGGATGCACATAAATGAGGATGCACATAACTGAGCTGCTGAAAGGATGCGCCCGGCTGGGAGCGCATGGTGGGATGCGCCTGACTGAGAGCGCATGGTAAGATGCGCCTGTTCAAGAGCGCATGATGACTGCTGCGCCTGGCTGTAGACTTAGGGACTTTTTTTTGTAGAAGTTCTCCTTTGTACAGCCCTTTTTAAGACATGTAATAGACTTTTATATGAAATAAAAATCTTCTTTTAATGTCTATATTCTTGTTTTACTGTGTCAAGTACTTTGTTTGAACTCCCTGGCGCATGTAGTATTTGGTGCAGAGGATTTCTGATCGTGAAATTCCATGCTTCTACAATTATGGCACTGATTTTGAGGACCTGGCCTTAGCTCCTGAAGATGCCCCAACGAGAAACCTTGCTTAGTTGTCTTTCATGTGTTTTGAGACTTAGATTTTGGTCTGCACTTATATTTGGATACTGGACTTTGTCTCCAGTTAGATACTTGAAAGTGTATTATTAAGTCTGTGCTTGTTTACCTTCGCTTATAGATGTTGTGTTGTGATGAACCTTTAATTATGATTTTAGAACTATTAGTAGCTTAGATCCTTTATTGTCTATTCTTAGAAACAGCTTACTATGCTTTAACAAGCGTAGGCTGGACATGGCTCGGCCCGGCCCAACAATTTGGGTAACGGGTCGTGACAGGTAAGCAAGTCTTCGGCGATCTGGATCCAAGCTAGCACGTCCATCGAGGTCCGTGTAGGTCTCGCAAGCAGTGTAGGGATCTGGCACGGAAACTGAGGCACGCGGATCGACATAGACACGCAAACCGAGACGTACATATATATCGAGACGCGTACGAGAATCGAGATGACTCGAAGATCGAGATGAACAGGAGACAACGTGCACGTAAATCGAGATGCACACGTAGACCGATCCAGGCACGCAAACCGAGACGTGTACGAGAATTAAGATGGCACGAATATCGAGGCGAACAGAAACAAGACGTGCACGTAGATCGAGACGTATACATAAATCGAGGGATCACGAATATCGAGATGGCACACGAATCATTGTGCCACGCAAATCGAGGCATGTATGCAAATCGAGACGAAGCGAGATTCAAGGAAGCACGTAAATCAATGCGGCATACAAGTCGACGTATGCACGCAAATCGATGCGGTGCAGAGTCCAAGATGATACACAAACTAAGGTGGCACGTAAATTCGTACGTGCACGCAAACCGAGATGGCACAAAGTCCAAAGTGGTACACATACCAATACGGCACACAAATCGATACATGCACGCAAACCAAGACGACACAAAGATCAAAGTGGCACGTAATCGAGGCAGCATGCAAATCGATACGGGTACGCAAATCGGAGCGACACGAAAATCGAGATGGGCACAAAGGCCGAGACACCTAAACGAGGCAACACACAAACCAATGGGGCACGGTGCCCGAGGCAGCACGGGGCTAGAAGCGTCCCGCTGACCAAGGCAGCACGTGAATCGAGGGTGCACGAAAACCAAGAAGGCGCACGCAAACTGAGGCATACACAGAACGAGGCACACGCAGACCGAGCAGTGTACTGCTCGAGGCAGCACGTGCACCGAGGCACGTGGCCCGAAGAGCATGCATCCCGAGGTTGGCTCGCTGCTCGAGCAGTACGGGGCCCAAGGGCGTTCCGCCGCTCGAGGTGGTGCTGGCCCGGGCGCGACAACGGCACGGCGGTGGTGCTGGCTGCCGGAGAGAAGAGAAAAGGAAGGGGCGGGGGAGATCGGGGCTCAACGGGGTCGGTCGGGCTCCGACGGAGGGGACAACAGCAGCGAAGGGGATGCGGAGGAGAAGAAGACGACGACGATGGTGGTGCTGGTCGTGGCGATGGTGCCGGCCGAGAGGGAGGTAGCCGGAAGAGGAAGAGAGCCGTGGTGGTGGCGGCCATGGTGAAGGGGGCGACTGCGGTGGAGATGGGGGTGGCCGCGGTGGTGGCGGGCGCCGGGAACAGCAAGAGAGGAAGAGATGGAGGTGGCGGCGGTGGCCGAGACGAGGGCGGCCGGAGTGGACGCGGGGGTGAGCGGGAGCTCGAGGGAGAGGGGGGGCTGGCTTCTCCAGCAGAGAGTGATGGAGAGAGGAGGTGAGTGAGTGGTCGGGGAGAAAGAGGGTTGAGGGAGGAGAGAGAGTGTCACGCCCCAGAACCAGAACACTGGAGAGCGGGGGCAGACATAGCCAGCTACGTATAATAAAATGGAATCCACTCCACTATACGGTCACGGCTGTCTAGATATTTGAGGGTTTATCTACAAGCCATCAGTCTCCTATGGTCAAAAACAAGCCTAGTGTCTCATTCACAAGCAAGTAAGTAAACGTTACAAGATGTAAGATCACCAAATATACAATAGTAAGACGTCCCAAACATTACATATTCAGCTGATCATGAAGCTAGTCGTTACAAAATGTGAGGACTAGCAAGAGTTTAGTCATACATGATCAACCCTAGGTTGCCAATCATGTTACAGCCCGTAGGCGGACAGTAAGTAAAAATGTACACGAGCTAACACTTGCTCGGCGGCTAAACGCCTCAAAAGAATAATTTTACAATAGAGTGGGAGAGCCAAAATAAATCCACTCGTTGCCAGGATTCCGTCTAGTGGTCACCATGTGGCTGGAAGGTCGGTAGATCCTCTGGTGCTGCTCCGGTATCTGGCCATACAAAACCAGCTGGGTCAGACTCCAGAAAGAGCAAGTGCCATAAAGGAGGCTTCACATAGGAACTAAAACCAGCATATCACAAATGAATAGCAAGGGTAATTAAAAGATACTGATAATAACTGAGATAACAATAATATATTGAGCACGAAGAAACCATTCAAGTAGCCAGACTGCAACCCTTAAACCAAACAAGGACCGGGGTTGCAATCCTTCGCCTGAATAGAAACCCGCCTCAATTACTATTGATAAGGTAAAACGTATCAAGCATGACAGGTGATATACGATGAGATAACCATGGGACTATTCAGATAACCAGGTTACAACCCGTAAACCAAACAAGGACCGGGGTTTTAACCCTTCGTCTGAATAGAACTTGGCTTCTCCCACCATTTATAGGTAAGATAAAATAAGAAAACAGGTTATGTAACAATCTAGTACAGGATCAAGACAAGACTAGACAGATTATACCTCATCCACTCAATCACGGCCAAGCAATAGGTACGGCTTGATACTTTAACTAACTAGGGTTATCACAGGCCTAGTTACTAGCAAGATGCAGTGAGATTATTCCACAGCCACAAGCCCTGCAGACCATCCAGGTTATCCAGGCGAATATTAGTACAATAAGGGTGCAACATATGACAGTGTGCTGGAAGTGTGCCCTACTCGTCGGCAGGCTACAAATCCACAAGCGCGCCTAGGTAACAGGATTGCCTGTAGCTGGAAAATCTCTTCATGATTACTGGATTATTCTAGTTGTTAACCTTAGTCGATTTCAGTGGGTACCCCCGACCGTGGTACTCAGGGGTCCCCATCCTAGACATAATGCAAGACAAGACGGGTTCATTTGTACAAGCCAATCGTCCACGGTATCCAGGTCATTCATTCTTGTCATGTCGTGTTGGCCGTCGTAACAGCAATTCGAGAAATATCATATCAGGTTTATCATGTCAAGAGTGTACTACGGCGGACCACTATCAAGAATTATCATGTCAAATTATCAGGTCAAGTTATCTTGTCAGGAGTACGCCACGGCGGGTCACTATCAAGTCATATCATTTATCAAGGAGGGGAAACTTGCGTAATTAAATAATAATATAATATATATATATATATATATATATTCTTGAATCCAAGGAGAAACTCTATAACTTTCATGTTGGGAGTGGGAAGAAATTCGGACCACAATTCAAGCAAATAAAATATAAAACAATCAAAGTGGACCCCATATGGCCCAAAAGTGGGAGAACATACATGCGGCCAAAGAGAGTGGGAGGCCACCCATGCGGCTAGCCAAAGCTTATGCGGCCAAGAAATAGCTGAAGGGGCCATACGGCCAGCAAGAAATATTTATGCAACCAGAAAAGTCAAGGAGAGAGGAACCCGCAATAAATGCAAGCTTCCACTCAAGCAAAAGAAAAGGACACGTGGCCACTCAAGTACTGGGACCATGTGACCTAAAATTAAATGGATACAAACCTTGGGACCCCACTACAATTAATGCTTATTACTAATGAGGCCAGCACACCATGGTGTATGCGGCAAAATATGGCACATGGCCACTCACACAATGCATGCGGCCAAGAATTAAAGGCCAAGCAATATAGCTCATGCGGCCAAGCTTATATATAAGCATGCGGCCATTAAATATTCCAAGCAAATTATATGCGGCTCAGATTAATTTATAGGCATGCAAGCTTGCTTGCATGCAGACATGTAACATGGCATGCGGCCAAGAATTCCTCAAAGGGCCATATGCAGCCAGGACTCAAATGGCCTATGCGGCCACAATATAGACAAGTAATGCTAATGTGCATGCATTAATGGCTTAATAAAATACAAATGCATGCATTAATGGCTTAATAAAATACTAACGCATGCATTGCATGCTGCTGATGCATTCCATGCTAAGGAATGCAAGCATAAAATAAAGCTAATGCATTATTAGGCTAATGTATTATTATAATGCATTTACACTCCCATGCGGCCAACTGGCTATGCCATGCAATGCAACCATTTAAAAGAAAGCTTATGCGGCCAACACGTTGCTTAGGCCAACAAGGAATTGAACTGCATGCAAGGAAATAATGCTTGCTAATGCATTCGAATAATTAATGCTTGCTGATGCAAGCAACTAATAGATGCTTACTGATGCATGCAATTCTTGGCCATGCGGCCAGATACTGAAACTCCTACAGCCAATATATGGCTTAGGGCTAATGCCTATGCGGCTAAAATTATTTGCTTGCATACGGCCAAAAATAATGCAGGCCAGCAACAATTTACGCTGCCAACTGAGAAGGTGCTCTTGGGGAACACCATGGCTTCTCTGCACCACCCAACTTCCCACCGGAGACCAAATTTGGACTTCCATCGGTCAAATTTGGGTAGAAAGAAATTCTCTATGACATAGAATTATTTGTTTACAAAAATATGCAAGTCTGGTAGATCAAAACCCACAAGAACAAAAATACCACAAGTTAGATCTACAAGAAATTAGCCATAGAAATGGAAAATGCTAAATACTAAAGTGGGTTAGAAACACATGAGGAAGACAATGGAACAATAAAATGGGGTTCCTTCATGAAGCAAGATGCACTTGCCTAAGCTCTCCACTCTCTCAGGTTGGTGGAGAAGTAATGATGGAGAAGAAGAAAGTTAATATGGAGAGAGAAATGGGAGTAGGATATTTAATGAAGGTGGTGGTAGGAGGGAGTGGTTTGGTTCACATAAAATCAAGCAAAACCGAACCAAGCCAAACAAACCGAACCGAACCAAGATAAACCAAACAATGAAATGCCAAAATAAATCAGGCAGGAAGACATACAATACGGGTCAAAATACGTACACGTATTCCAAATACGTAATACGAGATATGGGCATTACAACTCTACCCACCTTAAAAGAATTCCGTCCTCGAAATTTAATCAAGAGGCTAGAGATTGCAATGACAAGCTATACTAAGCAATCAATCAAACGATTAATCATGCAAGCAAGGAATTTGAAGGCAGAAGGAAGAGGGAAGACATCCTGCTAGAACCTCTCTGCCGGTTCTGAATCTGAGCTTGGACCAGGGCATACTGTTGGGGTCCCTGCTGCTGGAATACTTGGGTCTGAGGTAGCAATGGCCTCGGAGGCTGGTACTGCTGTTGCTGCTGCACTGGTGCTGGTCCCCTTACCGAGGGACTAGTCTGGGCCGATGAGGAGGAATCGGCTCTATTCGGACAGGATCCTATCTTGTGGTCCGGTGCTCCACGAGCCAAGCACAATCCCTGTGCTCTGCGATACTCTGAAACAACGTGTCCTGGCTTCCCACAATGAGTGCAGCCCATTGCGGAAGACTGCTTCTGCTTCTATTGCTGAGGGGACGTGACCGACGTCACTGAGGCCGTCTACCTCGGAGTTCTAATTGTCAAAGCCCTGACTGCCGGGGCTGGTGCTGTCGACTGGGTCATCTGGCCGTGAGATCGCTTCCGACCTCCGGTCCTGTCCACGATCCTGTGGAAGGTATACTCGTGCCTCCTGGCTGCTCTCAAGACTACATCAAAAGTCTGATGCTCAAACTGCTCCACTGCCAACAAGATCTTGAGATGCAGCCCCTGCTGGAACCGCTGGGCTCTGTCGAACTCGGTTGCCACCAAAATGGGAGCAAACCGACTAAGCCTGGAAAACTCGGCCGCATATCCATCGACCGTCCTGTCCATCTACTTCAGATTGGTGAACTTGGTATGTAGGTCGTACCGAGCTACAGCATCGAAGTACTTGGTCTGGAATCTCTCTCTGAATACTGCCCATAAAATAGGGGCCACTAATCCCACGGCTTGTGCCGTCCACCAGCTGCGGGCAAGATCCAATAGCTGTAGGCGCACCACGGCCACCTTCTCGTCTTCTGGGGTCCTGGCTGCTTCTAGAATCACCTCTGTGTCCTGAAGCCAAGCATCTGCGACGATAGCATCTTCGATGCGATCGAAGAACGGGGGGTTCAGGCGCTTGAAACTGTTCGCTGCACTGTTCCCATGACGACCGCCTCTGTTCAGAGCATCTTCCACTGCCTGGTGCAAGGCATCTCCTCTACGATCCTGGGAAGCTAACAAGGTCCTGATTGTTGACACAAAGTCACAGTCAACCAAATATTGACTACATTGACTAAATAATATCTGTATAAATTCAATACGACACACGACGTCTGCTTTCAGTTCGGGACAAACGACAGCTCAGTTTCTGACTCTCAGTATATTTTCGAGTCTGTACTTTTTCATTTCATTGAGTCTAGAAGTATGTACTCTGAGTTATGCTGAGCTCTTGGAACTTAGTCTACAAGCCTACCCAAAATCCCAAGCTCCACCAAAACAAAATTGCCCACAAGTCCCACTTAGAATCACTCTGTGCTCTGGAGACAGAGTTCGGGCCGAACTCTGCCTCCACACAGAGTTCGGGCCAAACTCTGTCCCCTAGAAATCAGGAACCCTAATTTTAGGGTTAGCTGGTTGCTAGCTGTCCAACGGCCAAATTTTTTGAATTCTCCTACCCGAATTCTGGCCGAATTCTGCCTCAAAAATCAGTATAAATAGGGCATGAATTCTCTCATTTTGAATCACTCAATCTTCTCTTCTCTTCTCTCCTACAAGCTCTATAAGCCATATCCTTCCCATCTACTAGCCACAAGCCTCCTAAGTCTCGAGTGCTCAGCATCTCTCAGTTAGGATTCTTGTACAAGAGTGAAGAAATCGCTTGGACAATTCCAAGCAATCGCCACTGCGATTCTCTGTAAGAAGTTGACGTGCTCTTCTGAAGTAAAGGCACGGGTTGTAAGCTACTATTTCACAAATAGTGGATTTAATCCTGAGCTAGAGTTCTCAGGCCTGGACTAGTCCTCCACGAGGGAAACCAGGTTAAAATTGCTGTGTTTGCGTATGCTCTCTTGTCTTTCATTTACATTCCGCATTTTACTCTGATTATTCATTGTTCGTGAAAGAGTAATTTTTTAATTGGTCATTATATATATACTCTATTCACCCCCCCCTCCTCTAGAGTTGCCAAACTGTTCTTCAATTGGTATCAGAGCTCTGTTCTCTTTACAAGGACTAACATCCTAAGAGCTGATCCATGGCAACCACACAATCCTTGATTTCCAATCATGGTGAAGGTCAGTCCACTCATAGGCCTCCCCTATTTGATGGGACTAACTACACATATTGGAAAACAAGGATGAGCTTCTATCTTAAGTCTCTAGACTTTGACCTGTGGACTGTCGTCACTGACGGTTACAAAAAGCCCGCCAGGATAGTTGTCGATGGTGACCTCATTGAGAAACCACACGACAAATATTCTGTCGAGGAGAAGAAACAGGCAAGTCTAGATGCTAGGGCTATTAATGCTTTATTCTGTGCTATAGACAGGAACGAGTTTAACAGGGTCTCTACATGCACCACTGCTCATGAAGTATGGAGACTTCTGGAAGTGACGCATGAAGGAACCACTCAAGTCAAGGAATCTAAGATAAGCCGTCTCACTCAAGAGTACGAAGCCTTCAAGATGAAGCCAAATGAGACGATCACTCAAATGTTTACAAGATTCCTCGACATCATCAACCCGTTATCCTCGCTTGGTAAGCAGTACTCAAACCATGAGAAGATCCGCAAGCTACTCAGAGGGCTACCAAAGATTTGGAACCCTAAGGTGACAGCCATCATAGAAGGAAATGATCTCACAAGTATGTCTATGGAGACTTTGATGGGCAAGCTCATGACTCACGAGCTTGACCTCAAGGACTTCGAAGAGCCTGCTCCGAAGACCAGGGAGATCGCACTCAAAGTTCATCGACGAAAGATTGATCACGATGAGACTGAAGACGATATCTCAGATGATGAAGACCAAGCTCTCATGGTACGTAACTTCAAGAAATTCCTTCGCTTCAATCAAAGAAAGAAGGAACCACAAGAAGACGATGAAGAAGAACCAATCTGCTATGGTTGCAAAAAGACTAGACATGTCAAAAGAGACTGTCCGCTCTTAAAGAAAAGCAACCGGTATGAAAAGCCCTACAAGAAGAACTCATCAAAAAGGTATGCCAACACAAGCATTTGGCATGAAAGCGAAGCAAGTGACTCCGAGGAAGAAAAGAACTCTCCTCAAGACAAAGCAAATGTGTGCCTCATGGCAAATTCCACCAAGGTATCAAACGAAACTTTAGATGACTTCTCTTTTGATGAACTTGGCGATGCTTTCACCGATTTACTTGATGATCACAAAAAGGTTATCGGTAAATATAAACATGCCAAGGACAAAATCAAAAGTCTAGAAGATGAGATACAAAGAATTTCTTTACTTCTTGATAATGTTAGAAACACATCACCCACTAATGACACTGATGAAGTATCCAAGCTTAAATTAAGCTTACATGATGCTGAAGCACGTATTGAGCAACAAACTCAAGAAATCACTACTCTCAACACATTGCTTGCTGAAGAAAAGAGTAGACACAAGATTTTCATGACTAAGATATATGGCTTAAATATTAAGGTTACTGAACTGCAAGCTGCTACTAAAAGATTAGAAACCAAATTGGGTAAACAGGTTATTCAACCTCAAACCCAATCACATGGGCACAATACCACTCATGCTAGTCAACCAAGTCATTCTCATGCAGCACATAACCATGCATTTATATACACAAACTTTCACAAACCACGTGCACGTAAGAACAATTCTCACTTAGTACACAAGCATCATGCACAAAGACACAATCAACATCACTCCACACATAAAAATCATCATGCCATGTCATATAGACGAGATCATCATGCAATGCCATATAGACAAGGTCCTCATATACCATATAGACAAAATCATCATGTCATGCCATCTAGACAATATTAGCATGTCATACATCATAGACAATACCATCATTCTATGCCTCATAAACACCATCACCATGCCACTTATTCCATGCATAATCATCTTCACCATTCTAACTCTTCACATCATGTCCATCCTCATCCTGCTGCTTATAGATATTATTCTCATGCTCCTAGTATAAATAAGAATGCTATCTGTACTTATTGTGGATTACATGGACACATCTCACCACAGTGCAGAGTTAGAAGACTTGTAGATAAAAGGATATATGCTTGGTTCCCAAAGACTAACTTTTCAGGATCCTCAAGAACTCGGGTACCAAAGGTCACATCTACTCTTGATGTAGGTGGACCTTCCCTCCTCAACTGAAAGTAAGTGGATTCTCGATAGTGGATGCTCGCGACATATGACGGGAGACGCAAATCTTTTTGCATCACTATCGATGAAAAGAGAAGGATATGTATCCTTCGGTAACAATCTCAAAGGGCACATAATAGGTAACGGTATCATTGGTCATCCTCCTTCTCCTGTTATAAAGGATGTCTGCCTAATGACCGAGTTAAAGCATAACCTGCTCAGCATTAGCCATCTTGCTGATCATGGATATGATATTAACTTTGGACAAAACTGTTGCTATATCTATGATAGGTCAACAGGAGACATTGCTTTTGAAGGGAAAAGAGAGGACAATATCTATATTTTCTATCTCTCTATAAATACTAACCATGCAGGTAGATGTTTATATGCCCACAAAGACGAACGACTACTTTGGCACCAACGTCTCGGTCATGCCAATATGGATGCTATATCCAGGCTTTCTACCAAGAAGCTAGTGAGAGGATTGCCTGACATCACATTCAAAAAGGTCACGGTATGTGCCGAATGTGAACTAAACAAGGCAACTAAATCCTCATTTCATTCCATCAACTCTGTAAGTACTACTAGACCCTTGCAATTACTTCATATGGATTTATTTGGTCCTAGTAGAATAGCTAGCCTTGGTGGCAAACTTTATGCTTTTGTTATTGTTGATGATTTTTCGAGATTTATTTGGGTTTTCTTTCTCGCTAATAAGAGCGACGCTATCTCTGTTTTCAAAGTTTTTGTAAATAAAGTTCAAAACGAAAAAGGCTACATGATTACTCGAATCCGAAGTGATCATGGAGGCGAATTCGTAAATTCAGATTTTGAAAGTTTTTGTAATGCAAATGGTTTTGATCATGAATTTTCTTGTCCTAGAACTCCTCAACAAAATGGTGTTGTAGAGCAGAAGAATAGGACTCTTGGCGATATGGCTAGAGTCATGTTGAATAAATTTTCTCTTCCGAAATATTTTTGGGCAGAGGCTGTAAGTACAGCATGCCACATTTTGAATAGGGTGCTTATTCGTCCCATTTTGAAGAAAACATCCTATGAGCTTTGGTTTGGAAGAACCCCAAATGTTTCTTATTTTAGAGTTTTTGGCAGCAGATGTTTTATCCTTAACACCAAAGACAACTTAGGCAAATTTGATGCCAAAGCTGACGATGGTATCTTTCTTGGTTATGCCGCCAAGAGTAAGGGATATAGAGTTTTCAATAAACGCTCACTTATTGTGGAAGAGTCAACAAATATGACTTTTGATGAAGACAACAGTACAGCAAATACTCTTAATGATGACATTGAGCCATCAACTTCTACTCCAATGAATACTTCAACCGAAACTAATTCTCTGGAGGGTTTGCCTAAGAAATTCTCTTTCAAACCTTCTCATCCAGAAAATTTAGTCATAGGTGAAGTTTCACGTGGAGTTACTACTAGATCATCATTAAGAGACTCTGTTGCTAGCACTGCCTTCATTTCACAAGTAGAGCCTAAAAATATTTCTGAAGCTTTTAATGATGAATTTTGGATTTCTGCTATGCAAGAAGAACTCAACCAATTCGAGAGAAGCCAAGTATGGGAACTCGTTCCTAGACCGGTTAATCACTCTATAATTGGTACTAAATGGGTTTTTAGAAACAAAGTAAATGAAGATGGTTCAGTCACACGTAACAAAGCTCGTCTAGTAGCTCAAGGATACAACCAAGAGGAAGGTATCGACTACGATGAGACGTATGCTCCTGTTGCTAGACTAGAATCCATTCGGATGCTTTGTGCTTTTGCTAATTTTCAAAACTTTAAATTATTTCAAATGGATGTTAAAAGTGCTTTCTTGAATGGCTTTATTAAGGAGGAAGTTTATGTCAAACAACCCCCTGGCTTTGAAAATCAAAAATTTCCCGACTACGTGTTCAAGCTAAAGAAAGCGCTTTATGGCCTTAAACAAGCCCCCAGAGCTTGGTATGAAAGGCTAAGCAGCTTCTTGCTTGAGAAAGGTTTTTCTAAAGGGAAAATTGACACTACACTGTTTATCAAATCCTTCAAAGACACCATTCTATTAATTCAGATTTATGTTGATGATATTATTTTTGGGTCTACTGATGAAACTCTTTGTCAAGAATTTGCCAAGTGTATGCAGACGGAATTTGAGATGAGCATGATGGGAGAGCTCAACTACTTTCTTGGTCTACAAGTAAAACAACTGGCTAATGGAACTTTCATCTGCCAATCAAAGTACACCAAGGACATGCTGAAAAAGTTCGATCTTGACAACATCAAACCAATCAGCACGCCAATGGCCACTTCAACCAAACTCGAACCAGATGAGAGCGGCAAACCTGTTGATCAACGTAAGTATCGAGGTATGATAGGCAGCTTACTTTATTTAACTGCTAGTCGTCCCGATATCATGTTCAGTGTTTGCCTATGTGCTAGATATCAAGCTAATCCTAAGGAATCACACATGACCGCAGTTAAGCGTATCTTTAGATACCTTAAGGGTACGGTTACAGTAGGCCTATGGTATCCCAAGTCAACATCATTTGATCTTATTGGTTACTCTGATGCTGACTTCGCTGGATGCAAGGTCGACCGTAAAAGTACGAGCGGCACGTGTCATTTATTAGGAAAAGCTTTAGTCTCCTGGTTTAGCAAGAAACAGAACTCTGTTGCACTATCCACAACAGAAGCTGAATACATAGCAGCTGGGTGTTGTTGTGCACAAATTCTGTGGATGAAGCAAACCCTGGAAGACTATAAGTTATCTTTCATGCATATTCCTATATTCTGTGACAATACTAGTGCCATCAATTTGACTAAGAACCCTGTATGCCACTCACGCACTAAACACATTGAGATCAGACACCACTTTTTGCGTGATCATCAGCAAAATGGCACGATTAACTTAGAATTTATTGACACTAATCATCAGCTGGCAGATTTCTTTACTAAGCCACTATCCGAAGAGCGTTTCAATTTTCTTTGTCGTGAACTTGGAATCTTAGATGAAGCAGTCATAAATTGAAACTCACCTGCGTAAATATCGAGTATATTGTGATTCTTTTACGAAGAATTTGGTATGGGTATAAGCCGAAAGGGTCCTTCTGACAACAAGGCGTAAAAGCCTAAGCGACACGGTGCACTAGTCCTCAGGACTACCGCTAGCTGGGATCCGGCCCCTGCAGCTAACCCATGGCAAATTTGGACTATTGAACCACAATATATATCCTTATTTATTATATGGCTCGTTTCGATTTAATATTGCCTAATTGATATTTTCTAAAAAGTTCATTCTGTTTTCTGTGTACATCTCCTTCTCTATCTATTCTATTCTCTTTGGTGTCCTCAACTTTCTTTTGTTTAACTCTTAAATCTTTTTCTTTGTTATCATTTCTTGTTATTCTTCAACTTTTGTTTTCATTTTAGCCTTTGTTCTGTTCTGGACCAATGATCCAGAACTCGGGCCGAACTCTGCTCCTATCCGAGTTCGGGCCGAGTTCGGTCCCTTGGTTCCAGGGTCGGGATCTGGCTCTGCCGTTGGATCTATTCTAATCCAATGGTCAATATTTCACCCGACCAAAGACAAAACCCTACTTTATGTCGGGATTCTTTCTCTCCCCTTCACTATTACCACCTTTTCTCACCTATACACACTCTTTCCTTGAAACCCTAACCCTAGTTTTTGATCTAGAGTGCCTCATTGCTTCTCAAATCAAGAAAAAGGTGTCTCCTCTCCATTCTCCTCCATTGTTCTTTACCTGTTTGAGGTACCATTTTTTTTAAATCTTTTAATGGCTCCTTGCTTGTTCAATCGCGGGAAGAGGATTCGAGTTGAGAGTATTTCCTCTTCGGATTCTCCTCCATCAATTGAACAAATCATTGAACAACTTCAACCACCTCACCCTTTGTTCAATCCACCTCGTCCTCAACAACCTTCCACTTATGACAATAGACTTTTTGTCTCACTTGATGCATCAAACAACTGGTTTAGTGACTTTCGGAATCGTCAGGTATTCACAGGACATCCTATCAATTTTTCCATATTCTCTCAATATGATTCTTTATTCCATGACCTCTATTTTGATGAACTAGTCACTACATCTTCTGCTATTTATCGTCATGCCGTTCAAATGTTCTACTGCAACTTAACCTTTGATGACCTTCGTATTTATTCACGAGTTGCTGGTATCGATATCTCGTTTGATGACTTTGAACTAGCCGAATATCTTGATCTTCTTGAGCCAAGTTCTTGGGAAAGGCTTGTTGATGCTCGCTCGTTCCGTTTTCCCAACGGACTTTCACTTGAAAGCTTCAAGGACGATTTGTGCACTCCATACACACGTCCTCGAAAGCTCATGACGAAATATCTCAACCCATATTTTTCTGATCTTCATTGGATCATCTCTAATACCATTCTACCCAAGATCGGTTCCCCTGATGAAATCACTTATCTTGACATTTCTGCTCTTTATCATCTTCACTTTGGAATTCCATTCAATCTTCCTAGGACAATGATGGATTGGATGATAAATTGTAGGAAGAAACCAAGGGCGTTAGTTTATCCTTTATATCTTCCTATGGTTTTTCGTACATTTATCATTCCTCTTCATGACTGTCCATTCTTGCCCGCTCCTGCCTTCTTGTCCAAGGCACGCCGCACTCAGGCAGTTGTCGCCTCTCCTGAGGCATCTGAGCATTCTGAGGATGAGGAGCCTGACGCCCCTCCTTTTGGTCAGGATGCACCTCCTCCTCCTGCCACCCTGGAGTCTATACAGACTATGCTTCGCGATCGCTTTGCTGTTGAGGATGATCGTTGGACGCAGCAGGATTACCGTACCACTCTGCAGATTAGTGCCCTTGGGAACTCTCTGCATGATATGCGGTATTCACTCGCTCGTCATCCTGATCTGCATGTGCCTATTGAGCGGGATCCAGATCGAGCGGGTCATCGTATAGACGATCCGTGGGTCATGAGGTATATGGATCCGGATGATGCTTTCGTGGACCCTCGTCGCTCTTTCCCTGGTCCTTCAGATGTTCCAGGACCTTCTGGTGCTCCGTGATGGAGACTGGCTTGTTATGCTGCTGCCACTGCTGATGGTCTTAGTTGCTTTATGTTTTTAGTTATTTAGTTATGGATTTATGTACTGGATTTTTTTCTTAGAACCCTGATGATGTGTTTGACATTCTGATTGGTGGATATCATTTTATGCTATTTCTCGTAGTTTCTTTTATGCCAATGCACTCTCTTGTCTAGTATTATACTATTTTTTTTCTCTTGGTGTGGTTGCATTACTATTCATTGCTTATTTATATTGCTAACTGCCAAAAAGGGGGAGAAACATATGTATATTTTTGTGCTGGCTTGTTTTGGGAAACTTTTACAGGTTCTATGCAGGTTCTATGCATTCATCTGTGTATATCTGTGCTCGTTCTGGGAATATGTTATCTATCAGGTTACAGGGTATATGCACTGTTTACGGGGGAGAGCTACTACTTCTAGCTCGGAACCGGTCACTGATTACGGGGGAGCTATCCGATTCTAGCTCTGCATCAGTTATGGGGGAGCTATGTTGTAATCAACTGTGTCAAGGTATGAATATTGAAATATACATATATTATTTTGTCAATTATCAATATGGGGGAGATTGTTGACACAAAGTCACAGTCAACCAAATATTGACTACATTGACTAAATAATATCTGTATAAATTCAATACGACACACGACGTCTGCTTTCAGTTCGGGACAAACGACAGCTCAGTTTCCGACTCTCAGTATATTTTCGAGTCTGTACTTTTTTATTTCATTGAGTCTAGAAGTATGTACTCTGAGTTATGCTGAGCTCTTGGAACTTAGTCTACAAGCCTACCCAAAATCCCAAGCTCCACCAAAACAAAATTGCCCACAAGTCCCACTTAGAATCACTCTGTGCTCTGGAGACAGAGTTCGGGCCGAACTCTGCCTCCACACAGAGTTCAGGCCGAACTCTGTCCCCTAGAAATCAGGAACCCTAATTTTAGGGTTAGCTGGTTGCTAGCTGTCCAACGGCCAAATTTTTTGAATTCTCCTACCCGAATTCTGGCCGAATTCTGCCTCAAAAATCAGTATAAATAGGGCATAAATTCTCTCATTTTGAATCACTCAATCTTCTCTTCTCTTCTCTCCTACAAGCTCTATAAGCCATACCCTTCCCATCTACTAGCCACAAGCCTCCTAAGTCTCGAGTGCTCAGCATCTCTCAGTTAGGATTCTTGTGCAAGAGTGAAGAAATCGCTTGGACAATTCCAAGCAATCGCCACTGCGATTCTCTGTAAGAAGTTGACGTGCTCTTCTGAAGTAAAGGCACGGGTTGTAAGCTACTATTTCACAAATAGTGGATTTAATCCTGAGCTAGAGTTCTCAGGCCTGGACTAGTCCTCCACGAGGGAAACCAGGTTAAAATTGCTGTGTTTGCGTATGCTCTCTTGTCTTTCATTTACATTCCGCATTTTACTCTGATTATTCATTGTTCGTGAAAGAGTAATTTTTTAATTGGTCATTATATATATACTCTATTCACCCCCCCCCCCCTCTAGAGTTGCCAAACTGTTCTTCACTGATGAGACCCACCAAAGTGCCATCATCAGGATCTTCAGGCTGGACGGGCTGAACTGGTGGCTCGGGATCCCCGGTAGGCATGACTCGGGAGGCTGCTCCTGAGTGCTGGGCCTGATCTTCTGGTTGCTGCTAGTCCACGGGAGGTGCTCCCCCTGGCTGATCGACAGGTCCAGGTACGATGCCGTTGAAGAAGACGACATAGGGAACAATAAGGAAGGATCAGGACAGATCAACGATACAAGCATGTGATCAGGACAAGAATTTCAGGGATTTAGAGAATACGAACAGAGATCAAGGGCAAGTACTGAATGAGACATCTATTCGGTAAAACCTCACATATCTTGATTTACAAGACCTGCATGGGCCACCACTTAAACCATGTCACGCCCCAGAACCAGAACACTGGAGAGCGGGGGCAGACATAGCCAACTACGTATAATGAAATGGGATCCACTCCACTATACGGTCACGGCTGTCTAGATATGTGAGGGTTTATCTACAAGCCATCAATCTCCTATGGTCAAAAACAAGCCTAGTGTCTCAATCACAAGCAAGTAAGTAAACGTTACAAGATGTAAGATCAACAAATATACAATAGTAAGGCGTTCCAAACATTACATATTCAGCTGATCATGAAGCTAGTCGTTACAAAATATGAGGACTAGCAAGAGTTTAGTCATACATGATCAACCCTATGTTGCCAATCATGTTACAGCCCGTAGGCGGACAGTAAGTAAAAATGTACACGAGCTAACACTTGTTCGGCGGCTAAACGCCTTAAAAGAATAATTTTACAATAGAGTGGGAGAGCCAAAATAAACCCACTCGTTGCCAGGATTCTGTCTAGTGGTCACCATGTGGCTGGAAGGTCGGTAGATCCTCTGGTGCTGCTCCGGTATCTGGCCATACAAAACCAGCTGGGTCAGACCCCAGAAAGAGCAAGTGCCACAAAGGAGGCTTCACTTAGATATTAAAACCAGCATATTACAAATGAATAGCAAGGGTAATTAAAAGATACTGATAATAACTGAGATAACAATAATATATTGAGCATGAAGAAACCATTCAAGTAGCCAGACTGCAACCCTTAAACCAAACAAGGACCGGGGTTGCAATCCTTCGCCTGAATAGAAATCCGCCTCAATTACTATTGATAAGGTAAAACGTATCAAGCATGACAGGTGATATACGATGAGATAACCATGGGACTATTCAGATAACCAGGTTACAACCCGTAAACCAAACAAGGACCGGGGTTGTAACCCTTCGTCTGAACAGAACTTGGCTTCTCCCACCATTTATCGGCAAGATAAAATAAGAAAACAGGTTATGTAACAATCTTGTACAGGATCAAGACAAGACTAGACAGATTATACCTCATCCACTCAATCACGGCCAAGCAATAGGTATGGCTTGATACTTTAACTAACTAGGGTTATCACAGGCCTAGTTACTAGCAAGATGCAGTAAGATTATTCTACAGCCACAAGCCCTACAGACCATCCAGGTTATCCAGGCGAATATTAGTACAATAAGGGTGCAACACATGACAGTGTGCTGGAAGTGTGCCCTACTCATCGGCAGGCTACAAATTCACAAGCGCGCCCAGGTAACGGGATTGCCTGTAGCTGGGAAATCTCTTCATGACTACTGGATTATTCTAGTTGTTAACCTTAGTCAATTTCAGTGGGTACCCCCGACCGTGGTACTCAGGGGTCCCCGTCCTAGACATGATACAAGACAAGACGGGTTCATTTGTACAAGCACAATGGTCCACGGTGTCCAGGTCATTCATTCTTGTCATGTCGTGTTGGCTGTCGCAACAGCAATTCGAGAAATATCATGTCAGGTTTATCATGTCAAGAGTGCACCACGGCGAGCCACTATCAAGAATTATCATGTCAAATTATCAGGTCAAGTTATCTTGTCAGGAGTACACCACGGCGGGTCACTATCAAGTCATGTCATTTATCAAGGAGAAGAAAAACTTGCACAATTAAATAATATATATATATATATATATATATATATATATATAAAATATATATATATATATTCTTGAAGCCAAGGAGAAACTCTATAACTTTCATGTTGGGAGTGGGAAAAAAATTCGGACCACAATTCAAGCAAATAAAATATAAAACAATCAAAGTGGACCCTATGCGGCCCAAAAGTGGAAGAACATACATGCGGCCAAAGAGAGTGGGAGGCCACCCATGCGGCCAGCCAAAGCTTATGCGGACAAAAAATAGCTGAAGGGGCCATGTGGCCAGCAAGAAATATTTATGCAACCAGAAAAGTCAAGGAGAGAGGAATCCGCAATAAATGCAAGCTTCCACTCAAGCAAAAGAAAAGGACACGTGGCCACTCAAGTACTGGGGCCATGTGGCCTAAAACTAAATGGATACAAACCTTGGGAACCCACTACAATTAATGCTTATTACTAATGAGGCCAGCACACCATGGTGTATGCGGCAAAATATGGCACGTAGCCACTCACACAATGCATGCGGCCAAGAATTAAAGGCCAAGCAATATAGCTCATGCGGCCAAGCTTATATATAAGCATGCGGGCATTAAATATTCCAAGCAAATTATATGCGGCTCAGATTAATTTATAGGCATGCAAGCTTGCTTGCATGCAGACATGTAACATGGCATGCGGCAAAGAATTCCTCAAAGGGCCATATGCAGCCAGGACCCAAATGGCCTATGCGGCCACAATATAGACAAGTAATGCTAATGTGCATGTATTAATGGCTTAATAAAATACAAATGCATGCATTAATGGCTTAATAAAATACTAACGCATGCATTGCATGCTGCTGATGCATTCCATGCTAAGGAATGCAAGCATAAAATAAAGCTAATGCATTATTAGGCTAATGTATTATTATAATGCATTTACACTCCCATGCGGCCAACTGGCTATGCCATGCAATGCAACCATTTAAAAGAAAGCTTATGCGGCCAACACATTGCTTAGGCCAGCAAGGAATTGAACTGCATGCAAGAAAATAATGCATGCTAATGCATTCGAATAATTCATGCTTGCTGATGCAAGCAACTAATAGATGCTTACTGATGCATGCAATTCTTGGCCATGCGGCCAGATACTGAAACTTCTGCGGCCAATATATGGCTTAGGGCCAATGCCTATGCGGCTAAAATTATTTGCTTGCATGCGGCCAAAAATAATGCAGGCCAGCAACAATTTACGCTGCCAACTGAGAAGGTGCTCTTGGGGAACACCATGACTTCTCTGCACCACCCAACTTCCCACCGGAGACCAAATTTGGACTTCCATCGGTCAAATTTGGGTAGAAAAAAATTCTCTACGACATGGAATTATTTGTTTACAAAAATATGCAAGTCTGGTGGATCAAAACCAACAAAAACGAAAATACCACAAAGCTAGATCTACAAGAAATTAGCCATGGAAATGGAAAATGCTAAATACTAAAGTGGGTTAGAAACACATGAGGAAGACAATGGAACAATAAAATGGGGTTCCTCCATGAAACAAGATGCACTTGCCTAAGCTCTCCACTCTCTCAGGTTGGTGGAGAAGTAATGGTGGGGAAGAAGAAAGTTAATGTGGAGAGAGAAATGGGAGTGGGATATTTAATGAAGGTGGTGGTAGGTGGGAGTGGTTTGGTTCACATAAAATTAAGCAAAACCGAACCAAGCCAAATAAACCGAACCGAACCAAGATAAACCAAACAATGAAATGCCAAAATAAATCAAGCAGGGAGACATGCAATACGGGTCAAAATACGTACACGTATTCCAAATACGTAATACGAGATATGGGCATTACAGAGAGGGATGGGGGTGATTGTGGTCGAGAGAGAGAAAGAGTGAAGAGAGGGGGAGGGGGCGGCTGTGAGCTGAGAGGAGATGGGAGTTAGGTTAGAGGGGGGTAGATATTAGGATTAGTATTAAGAATAAATTACAATAATAATAATAATAATAATAATAATAATGACATTAATAATAATAGAAATAATTTAATAAAATCTAACCATATTAACTCCAATAATAATAATAAAATAATATTGATAACAATTCAATGGGAACAATAATCAAATGTCAGGCCTAAACAAGTAAGGCCAGCACAAGTCCGAAAAAATAAAAAAAATTTAAACAAATACAAAATTTGAAAATAACCCATATACGATCATATACCTATTATCAAAATAGGGATATGACATATTTCATATTTTTTTTCATCTTTTTAATAATCTTTTCTAGTTTTTTAAGAGTGACTTTTATTTCCAAATTTGTATAGTTTTTGTTTTAGTCTTTTTTCATTGTTTAAGATTTATCCTCATTTTTTGGTTTTTTGGAATATTTTGTCTATTTTTTATTTTTTCCATATTTTATTAGTATTTTTTTGTTTTTTATTTGGTATATTTTTTTTCCATTTTTCATCATTTCTATTTTTTAAGAATTGATTTTTTTTTTGTATTTATCAGTTTTGTTTTTCCCAAAAATATTTATATATTTTTTAAATAAAAAAATTATGACAAAATAATTTTAAATAATATTTATCCACTTTTTTGACGGAACTAACCGTTTTTAACAAGTTAATATTTATTAAAATAATTTTAGATAGCCCAGGGGTAAAATGGTCAACACAACTCCATTTTAACACCCGTTAACAGAAAAGTTAGATTATGGGATGATTTGAGCATTTTCATAACCTTTTGGGTTTTTCAAATCCGGGAGTCTTTAATTGCGTTTTTGTGACATCTAAGGAGGGTTTAAATGCACTTTACCCGAAAAAGGAAGTAGTTGTGAAGAACGAACATGGTCTACTACTTCTTTGAGACTGTTGGAACTCATCCACATATGAGTATGTAGACTACGGAGTCTATTTTCTTGGCAATAATCAACAAAGACTTATTGGATTTTTCTTCTATGTGAAAACCATCTTGAATTGTTAAGTGTATATTATTATTTTTGAGCTCTAGAAAGCATTATGGGAGTCCTCAAAATTTTCATTCAGAATGATGAACTTCCTAAAAATAGCAGCAAAGAGGAAATTTTTTTGAAATTTTTATTAAGAGGGACACATCGCCATGGGAGATGGTGGGCACGCTGAGGTGGCTGATCCCGTGCCATCGGTCAGCTAACGGGACAGTACCATCGTCATAGGAGATGGCGGACACGCTAACCTACGCCATCGAAAATGGCGTTCGGGCTTACGTGTACAGGCCGCGTGCCATAAAGGATGCCATATTTCATATTTTTTATTTTTTATTTTTTATTTGCTTCAACTCTTGAAAGCTGGATTCATAGTCGTCACTCCATTCAAATACTACTCCCTTCTGGGTAAGGCGAGTCATAGGCGACGCTATTTTTGAAAAGCTTCGCACGAATCTTCGGTAGTAGCCCGCTAAGCTCAGGAAACTCCGAATATCGCTAGTCGAGGCAGGTTGTTACCAATCTACCACTGCTTCAATCTTCTTTGGGTCCACCGCGACACCTTCGGCAGAGATTACGTGTCCGAGGAATGTCACACTACTCATCCAGAACTCGCATTTACTCCGCTTGGCATATAATTTATTTTCACGCTGAGTCTGCAGTACCATCTTATCACGCCCCAGAACCAGAATACTGGAGAGCGGGGGCGAACATAGCCAGCTACGTATAATGAAATGGAATCCATCCCATTATACGGTCACGGCTGTCTAGATATATGAGGGATTTAACTATAATCCATCAGTCTCTTAAGGTCATGAACAAGCCTAGTGTCTCAATCACAAGCAAGTAAGTAAATATTACAAGATGTAAGATCACCAAATATACAATAGTAAGGTGTCCCAAACATTACATATTCAGCTGATCATGAAGCTAGTCGTTACAAAATGTGAGGACTAACAAGAGTTTAGTCATACATGATCAACCCTAGGATTTGCCAATCATGTTACAGCCCGTAGGCAGATAGTAAGTAAAAATATACACGAGCTAACACTTGTTCGTCGGCTAAACGCCTTAAAAAAAAAATTAAATAGCGTAGGAAAGCCAAAATAAACCCACTCGTTGCCAGGGTTCCGTCTAGTGGTCACCATCTGGCTGGAAAGTCGGTAGATCCTCGGGAGCTGCTCCGGAATCTGGCCATACAAAACCAGCTGGGTCAGACCCCAGAAAGAGCAAGTGCCACAAAGGAGGCTTCACTTAGGAACTAAAACCAGCAATTAGCACAAGAATATAATTACATAATAAAAGTCAGTAATTAAGAAAAAGCATGACAGGTGATATACAATGAGATAACCATGGGACTATTCAGATAACCAGGTTACAACTGTCACGACCCGCACCCTAGAGTAAAGGCACGAGAAGTGGGTACGTCCAGCCTACGCCGCAGTGTCGGCGGTAGAACGCTGTCCTAGGTCAAACATCTAACAATATAAAGGTACATGTACAGTATATAAACTCCGAATGGAGGTGACATAGCAAATACAGTCTCAATCACATCTAAGGCAGAGCATGATAAAAGATAGATAAAATATAAAATCCACAAAGAGATACCGCAGATAGAAGTCTAAGTGTCTAAGATACACAAACCCAGAAATATCTCAAATCTCAAATACAGTAATCCATAAAGTAAATACAACTCAAGACAACTAAAATAACTATTTATACAACCTCTACTATGTCTCATCTAGGCTAGTAGGCAACCTCCAAGCTATCTGTAAAATTTATCAAAATGTCCAGTCAGGACAGAAACGAGCACGTCTCATCTAGAAAACCCAAGTAAATGACAGAGAACTATAAAGCAGTTATAGACAGTTGTATTGATGAACATGGCAGTTTATATTCAGGTGATAGTATAGAGAGACAGATAAAGTACAAGAAAAGTAAGTAACTAAACAAGAGAAGAATCATGGCAATAAAGCATGTAAAATAAAATCTAGCTGAACTAGAGTAACATGATGAGTCCAGACGGTATAATATAAGTCGAGTGTAATCCCAATGTGAGTCTAATACAAGATGAGTCGAATGTGATTCTAATCATTGTTCTAATAAGGTGATTCGAATAAGGTGATACGAATAAGGTGATTCGAATAGTAATTCATATGATGATCTAACAATGATTCGAATAAATTCTCCAAGTGTGTTTTAAAATACTGAGATCGACATGTAAATGGCTATGGGTAAATCCGGCACATCACGCACTGATCAGGTGAGAGATGGCTATCGTTCGAATATCATTCACAGTGGATGGTTCGAATAGTGGGAATGTTCACATGTCTAATCAGTATTTCCTCGCCCAGTCTAATACAAGATGAATCCATAATCCGACACATCAATCGAATACAAGTCCAACCAGCACATGAAGATACGAATAGGTGGTTCGAATAGTGATTCGTATGGTGATTCGAATAATAGAGGCAAGATGAGTAAGTATGTGTGTCGTATACATGGATTCAGTAATAACAATACGTGTTTGTAACAGAGAATCACATACAGCTAACTAGAACTGAAGTACAGTAATTGACAAGTAAATGAGAGAACTATCAGAGAATGTACTCGCCTGCTACTCTAAAAATAGTAGTAAAATATCAGATGTCTGCACCGGAGTCACAATGTCCTTAATAGAACAGTACAGGTTATAATGTGTTTAAAATAAGGTAAATAAAAGCTACAATGCAACTATATGATTTCTATGCCAGTCTAGGTCAAAGTCAAACTTGGTCAACTCTGGGTCAATCCAAGTCAAACTCTAGTCAACTAGGTCAAACTGGTCAATTTTCTAGGACCAGTCAATTCTGGTCACAATGGTCAACATCCAGTCAACCAGGTCAACTTAGACTAACTAAGTCAATCCTAAACTATTTGGTCAACTTGGTCATTCTAGGGTTTTGGTCAAGTCCTAGCCCAAACAAGTCTAACAAGCCTCACTAGGCCTAACCAAGCCTAGGCTAGCACTCACACAATCACAAAACAATGTGAACCACAACAATACATAATATAAAATAGATAATATATATAAATACATACCTTCATACATACATGCATATCCACATTACATACATATTTATATATATAGGCATATGTTACATCATGCATATTTACATAGTTACATAGATATACACATTCATGCACATTTACATACATAATTTTATATATTATATATGTTAACATTCATTACAATGCATTATGTTTTACTTATACCTTTGATTGATTCATTCATTTATATATGACATTCATTCATGCATATTACATACTTACATGCATCTATACATTATATACATTGTATATAACATGTAAAAATAGAAGAGAAAAAAAGAGAGGAAAAACTGAAATGGAAAGGGAAGGGAAAGAAAATGTAAGGAAAAGGAAAAACAGTGGACATATACATGCTTGCATCATATATTCTACATTACCATACATGCTATCATTATATATTGCATTATATTATTTATATATTATGCATTCATATCTATCATTACATGTATACCTTGTATTCATATCTAGCATTCATTATATACTTTCATGCATACATTGTATATCATTCTTTCATTCATGCATTTATGCATTGCTTACATACATTATATTAATTGCATTCCTACATGCTTGCATTCAACCATATATATACATTAATGTAAAGAGGATATATATCATATATATATTATTTCCTTCATCTAACATATCATGTATTACATACTCTATATTTATTTAATACCCATACTAGATAGGCTCATAGGTTATACAAAATGCATATATCGTATAGTCACTCTTCTACTTAAAATTAATACTGTACCAATTGGGCCTCTACTAAATTCTAGGATTAAAGTATATCGTAGCCCTTTGTTTTAGCTTTTCGAAACTTTAAACGGATCGCATTTTCGTGTCCGGAAGCTCCCGGAATCGCGAAAATACCGAAACACGTTCGTCTTTCCTACAGCTGATACTCAAATAATTCTACAGAAAGTTACAGAAAGAATTTGGCTTATTAAAATATATATTTGAAAAGCTAACTTCGATACGGTTCTTTTAAAAAAACGGGAGATAAATCAGAGTTCTAAGCTAAAAGTTATGACATTTCTAAGTTGCTTTGGTTAATAAAACGTGGATGAATATTATGACTAATTTGAGTTGTTTTGGACAAAAGAACACATATAGGCCAAAATACTTGGATACAAACATAGGTATCCAAATGAAACTCATTCTAACCATCCTAACTAAGATCAATCCACTCTCTAACCATTCTAAAACTGAATTTAAATATCTATTTAAACTATTATCATACATACATACATACACATGTGGTGTCCTAATTTGGGATCTATCAAGTAGGACACAAGATACATATCTAAAATCCTCAAGAGAGCTCCAAATGGCCTCAAATTTGAATCTAAATGGGACACATGCATGAGGATGGATCCTACGAATTCAAAACTAATTTATATGCAAAGAAAATCGATTTAGATGATGGGTTTTACCTATTGGGAGTGGAATCCCAATGAAATCCTTTAGGATACGGCTCCGATACGAAGATCCCTCAAAGTGGACACTCCTCCTTGCACTCCTCTTCCAATCCTTGGTAGCACCCTTCCCTTGGAGAATGGAAATGATTGAGGGAAGGTTTGGTGAAGGAAAGATTTGATTTGGAGATCAAATCAATGGAAAGGCTCTCTAAAATTAGGGAAGAACAAAAGGAAAATAAAAGAGGCAAGATTGTAATGAATGAAATGAATCATTCTTCCCTAAAGGTGGCTGCCATAAAGAGTCCATTAGGGCTAATAGAAAATGTCCTAATTGCCCCTCTCTAGTCTCATATGGTTAAGTCTAGACTAGGTTCAAGTTTGGGGTCAAAATGATCTAGTTTTGAGTCTCTAACTTAACCATTCTAACATGATAAAAATTAGTTTAATTAACTTAATGTTGGATCTTATGAGCCATGCTTAACTTAATATTGGGTCCCATCTAGAGTTCAAGCTACCCGGGTCACAATACAAGTCGGAACGAGACGAAACTCAAATCCGACTAAACAAATCCAATAAAAATAATATTAAAAATATAAAATTTTCCCAAAATATTAAAATATAAAAAATGACCAAAATCATAATACATCAATTTAAATATTATTAAAATAATCTAAAATTCACCAATTAATCAAAATCCTAAATAATTCAAAAGTCACAAAATGACCAAAATACCCTTAGCCTAAAAAGTTGTAAATAGTCATTCTAATCACATGGTTAGGTCCCCATGGTCATGGTTAATCACTAGGCTCAACAGTTCTAGGGTTCACTAGCTAACACATCAAAATTATAATTCACCAATTTTAAATATATTAAATTAATTAAAAATTCCCATAAATTATTATTAAATAATAAACTTTTACAAAAGTTCAAAATTACCCTCATTTTAGAAAAGTGGGTGTTATAAGTCTACCCTCCTTAGAAAATTTCGTCCTCGAAATTAAGATTGTCGTACTTCTTCTAGAGTCTCGTCCCCAACAATCAAAGTCTCAGAACTTACCTAAATCATACAATTTAAAAGAATGGCATACAAGGTCATGCCATACGGTGGTAGTGTAAGTCTAATCTAGGTATACTAGTTACACTAGACCAAAACAATCATAGGGTATCAAAACTTACAAGCAATCAGGGGTATTAAACTGGAAAAGATACAGAAATAACAAATCATCAAGGCTTTAAGGCATAATTAAAATCAAAATTTAAAGCACAAATGTCGAGCATTAAAATCCAATCATAATATATATAGAGAGAGAGAGTGTTAGAAGGGAAAAAGCTAGCATTATGTAAAGGTTATGTGGTTAGTGTGTGTATGGGTGTATGTGGACATGTTCATCGGGTTAGATAGTAGACGTGTGTGTGTGTGTGTGTGTGTGTGTGTGTGTGTGTGTGTGTGTGTGAAATATACATAAAAGTGTATCGGAGGATTTGGGTTTCAAAACAATAGCTATCAAGTTACACTACTCATGGCATATTGGTTAAACAATCTACAATGCACAACCTATTTACTCATAACATGCATGGCTAACCCTATATATACATATATCTATATGTATAGAGAGGTAGAGATTTAGTTATGTATCTATATATATTATAACAATATGCATAAACTATATATATATATATATATATATATATATATATATATATATAGATATATGAACATAACATAGAGATGAAGGGTTAGGTTTACATGGCAGTTGTGAACATTAGTGTATATTAGTGTAGAGTGTCAAGAGTACAGGGGTTATAACTTAAAATGAAGGGTTCAATCATTCATTTCAGTTTAACATTACATATTAAATCTGAAATTGAACTAAACATTTAAAATCAATGTGAAAAATGTTAACATGTATTCAGTTTCAGGATTTTGGTGAAATTCGAACATCAAAACCAACCCAATGTTCACCACAACCACAACCTAACATGTAAGAGTATGAAACCTAACATTATATCCCTACATACAACAATGTATATGGCTCAAAACGTTACATTTAAAAACTGTAAATTGAACTAATCACTTAGAATCCAGTGTTAAAGGGTTAATATGCACACGGTCTCAGATTTGACAAATTCAAACACAAAACTTAACCAATTTCTTTAAAAATTGAAATCCTGTATATAACATACATGTACAGTGATGTAAACAACAACTAATAATATAAAATTTATATTTGAATTATGAATTTAAACTGAAAAAAAATAGAGAACTATTCTCTGATACTATATTGTGTCAGAGATATTGGGGTTTTAAGAATTTAACATAAACAACATATTAATATGTATTTAGATGGGTTGGTAATCAAAGTATAACATGCATACGTGTCAGGCAAAGTATCTGTGTCCGCTATATATATATATATATATATTCTCATGTCCCAATATAAAAATCGAATTCTATATCAAGACCAATATTTAGATTCCTACCAAGATTGCAAGTAGGTGATTGATGTAATCAAGACAGTTTTATTATTATTATTATTATTTAATACAAGAATAATATCAAGAAGAAAATAACGATAAAATCTGTTCTGCTTATCTGTTTAAAAGAAGAACCATTTTGAAACCAGAGCTATAATATCAAATCGAAGATAAGGTCTAGCAAAATTATCGATTCATTATATTAAGAAGAAATTCATAGTAAGAAGTTACACAAGGTTTATAATACAGCTAAAGCTACTCCTAAGTTAAATAATGAGAAGCAAAACAAACAAAACAAACAATAATTCTTTTTTTTTTTGAGAATGACTGAAACAAAAGTAGAGAAAACATGTTCAAGAATATTTAAGGTACAATCTGATAATCATATGCGTCTATCCAAAATCATGGTACTCTAAATCTTCATCATACTAGTAAGCAAGGCTACGATAATCACAAAGTCCTCGACTTAGGCACATACCTCTAGAATCATGGTATTTAAAATTTTCGCGATGCCGCTAGCTTGGCTGCGAAAACCTTAAATTTCCACATTCGAGAAATATATCCAAAGTCAGACTATATGTCCTCACCATGCTGGCTAATGTGACTGTAGAAGACTAGATTCCATAACTTAGATGACCTAGCCCATATAATTTCATCTTGACAAAAATTAAATTAAATCAACAATGGATACCCAAAAATTAAATTTATTAACTAACCAAGAAAGATAAATATAAACTATTAGAATCAAATTTCGAGATATTTTATAATGAGATTCTCAAGGGTCATCCCAGGAATCTCTCAAGGGATCCTAACTGTGATTGAGTACCTTCAAAAATATATCCTAATCCTACTGCTGGCTGTAGTGGTACTCTAGTTCGAATACCACTACACAAACTCGACCTATATGGACCACCACTAAAAATGTGTCACGACCCGCACCCTAGAGTAAAGGCACGAGAAGTGGGTACGTCCAGCATACGCCGAAGTGTCGGCGGTAGAACGCTGTCCTAGGTCAAACATCTAACAATATAAAGGTACATGTACAGTATATACATCCCGAATGGAGGTGACATAGCAAATACAGTCTCAATCACATCTAAGGCAGAGCATGATAAAAGATAGATAAAATATGAAATCCACAAAGAGATACCGCAGATAGAAGTCTAAGTGTCTAAGATACACAAACCCAGAAAATATCTCAAATCTCAAATACAGTAATCTATAAAGTAAATACAACTCAAGACAACTAAAATAACTATCTATACAACCTCTACTGTGTCTCATCTAGGCTAGCAGGCAACCTCCAAGCTATCTGTAAAATTTATCAACATGTCCAGTCAGGACAGGAACGAGCACATCTCATCTAGAAAACCCAGGTAAATGACAGAGAACTATAAAGTAGTTATAGACAGTTGTATTGATGAACATGGCAGTTTATATTCAGGTGATAGTATAGAGAGACAGATAAAGTACAAGGAAAGTAAGTTACTAAACAAGAGAAGAATTATGGCAATAAAGACTGTAAAATAAAATCTAGCTGAACTAGAGTAACATGATGAGTCCAGACGGTACAATATAAGTCGAGTGTAATCCCAATGTGAGTCTATTACAAGATAAGTCGAATGTGATTCTAATCATTGTTCTAATAAGGTGATTCAAATAAGGTGATTCGAATAAGGTGATATGAATAAGGTGATTCGAATAGTGATTTATATGATGATCTAACAATAATTCGAATAAATTCTTCAAGTGTGTTTTAAAATACTGAGATCGACATGTAAACGGCTATGGGTAAATCCGGCACATCACGCACTGATCAGGTGAGAGATGGCTATCGTTCAAATATCATTCACAGGGGGTGGTTCGAATAGTGGGAATGTTCACATGTCTAATCAGTATTTTTTCCGCCCAGTCTAATACAAGATGAATCAATAATCCGATACATCAATCGAATACAAGTCCAACCAGCACATGAAGATACGAATAGGTGGTTCGAATAGTGATTCGTATGGTGATTCGAATAATAGAGGCAAGATGAGTAAGTATATGTGTCGTATACATGGATTCAGTAATAACAATACGTGTTTGTAACAGAGAATCACATACAGCTAACTAGAACTGAAGTACAGTAATTGACAAGTAAATGAGAGAACTATCAGAGAATGTACTCGCCTGCTACTCTGAAAAGAGTAGTGAAATATCAGATGTCTGCACCGGAGTCACAATGTCCTAAATAGAACAGTACAGGTTATAATGTGTTTAAAATAAGGTAAATAAAAGCTACAATGCAACTATATGATTTCTAGGCCAGTCTAGGTCAAAGTCAAACTTGGTCAACTCTGGGTCAACCCAAGTCAATACTCTAGTCAACTAGGTCAAACTGGTCAATTTTCTAGGACCAGTCAATTCTGGTCACAATGGTCAACATCCAGTCAACCAGGTCAACTTAGACTAACTAAGTCAATCCTAAACTATTTGGTCAACTTGGTCATTCTAGGATTTTGGTCAAGTCCTAGCCCAAACAAGTCTAACAAGTCTCACTAGGCCTAACCAAGCCTAGGCTAGCACTCACACAATCACAAAACAATGTAAACCACAATAATACATAATATAAAATAGATAATATATATAAATACATACCTTCATACATACATGCATATCCACATTACATACATATTTATATATATAGGCATATGTTACATCATGCATATTTACATAGTTACATAGATATATACATTCATGCACATTTACATACATACTTTTATACATTATATATGTTAACATTCATTACAATGTATTATGTTTTACTTATACCTTTGATTGATTCATTCATTTATATATGACATTCATTCATGCATATTACATACTTACATGCATCTATACATTATATACATTGTATATAACATGTAAAAATAGAAGAGGAAAAAAAAGAGAGAAAAAACTGAAATGGAAAGGGAAGGGAAAGAAAATGTAAGGAAAAGGGAAAACAGTGGACATATACATGCTTGCATCATATATTTTACATTACCATACATGCTATCATTATATATTGTATTATATTATTTATATATTATGCATTCATATCTATCATTACATGTATACCTTGCATTCATATCTAGCATTCATTATATACTTTCATGCATACATTGTATATCATTCTTTCATTCATGCATTTATGCATTGCTTACATACATTATATTAATTGCATTCCTACATGCTTGCATTCAACCATATATATACATTAATGTAAAGAGGATATATATCATATATATATCATTTCATTCATCTAATATATCATGTATTACATACTCTATATTCATTTAATACCCATAATAGATAGGCTCATAGGTTACACAAAATGTATATATCGTATAGTCACTCTTCTACTTAAAACTAATACTGTATCAATTGGGCCTCTACTAAATTCTAGATTAAAGTATGTCGTAGCCCTTTGTGTTAGCTTTCCGAAACTTTAAACGGATCACATTTTTTTGTCCGGAAGCTCCCGAAATCGCAAAAATACCGAAACACGTTCGTCTTTCGTACAGCTGACACTCAAATAATTCTATAGAAAGTTACAGAAAGAATTTAGCTTATTAAAATATAAATTTGGAAAGCTAACTTCGATACGGTTCTTTTAAAAAAAATGAGAGATAAATCGGAGTTCTAAGCTAAAAGTTATGACATTTCTAAGTTGCTTTGGTTAATGAAAACGTGGATGAATATTATGACTAATTTGAGTTGTTTTGGACAAAAGAACACATATAGGCCAAAATACTTGGATACAAACATAGGTATTCAAATAAAACTCATTCTAACCATCCTAACTAAGATCAATCCACTCTCTAACCATTCTAAAACTGAATTTAAATATCTATTTAAACTATTATCATACATACATACACATGGGTGTCCTAATTTGGGATCTATCAAGTAGGACACAAGACACTTATCTAAAATCCTCAAGAGAGCTCCAAATGGCCTCAAATTTGAATCTAAATGGGACACATGCATGAGGATGGATCCTACGGATTCAAAACTAATTTATATGCAAAGAAAATCGATTTAGATGATGGGTTTTACCTATTGGGAGTGGAATCCCAATGAAATCCTTTAGGACACGGCTCCGATACGAAGATCCCTCAAAGTGGACACTCCTCCTTGCACTCCTCTTCCAATCCTTGGTAGCACCCTTCCCTTGGAGAATGGGAATGATTGAGGGAAGGTTTGGTGAAGGAAAGATTTGATTTGGAGATCAAATCAATGGGAAGGCTCTCTAAAATTAGGGAAGAACAAAAGAAAAATAAAAGAGGCAAGATTGTATTGAATGAAATGAATTATTCTTCCCTAAATGTGGCTGCCATAAAGAGTCCATTAGGGCTAATGAAAAATATCATAATTGCCCCTCTCTAGTCTCATATGGTTAAGTCTAGACTAGGTTCAAGTTTGGGGTCAAAATGATCTAGTTTTGAGTATCTAACTTAACCATTCTAACATGATAAAAATTAGTTTAATTAACTTAATGTTGGTCTTATGAGCCATGCTTAACTTAATATTGGGTTCCATCTAGAGTTCAAGCTACCCGGGTCACAATACAAGTCAGAACGAGACGAAACTCAAACCCGACTAAACAAATCCAATAAAAACAATATTAAAAATATAAAATTTTTCCAAAATATTAAAATATAAAAGATGACCAAAATCATAATACATCAATTTAAATATTATTAAAATAATCTAAAATTTACCAATTAATCAAAATCCTAAATAATTCAAAAGTCACAAAATGACCAAAATACCCTTAGCCTAAAAAGTTGTAAATAGTCATTCTAATCACATGGTTAGGTCCCCATGGTCATGGTTAATCACTAGGCTCAACAGTTCTAGGGTTCACTAGCTAACACATCAAAATTATAAATCACCAATTTTAAATATATTAAATTAATTAAAAATTTCCATAAATTATTATTAAATAATAAACTTTTACAAAAGTTCAAAATTACCCTCATTTTTGAAAAGTGGGTATTATAACAACCCGTAAACCAAATAAGGACCGGAGTTGTAACCCTTTCTCTGAACAGAACTTGGTTTCTCCCACCATTTATCGGCAAGATACAATAAGAAATCAGGACATGTAACAATCTTGTACAGGATCAAGACAAGACTAGACTGAGTAAACTCCATCCAACATTTCACGGCCAAGCAATAAGTACGGCTTGATACTTTAACTAACTAGGATTATCACAGGCCAAGTTCTAGCAAGATGCAGCGAGATTCTTCCGCAGCCACAAGCCCTGCAGACCATCCAGGTTATCCAGGTCGAATATTAGTACAATAAGGGTGGTACACATGACAGTGCGCTAGAAATGTGCCCTACTCGACGGTAGGCTACAGATCCCAAGTGGGACGCCCAGATAACGGGATTGCCTGTAGCTGGGGAAATCTCTTTATGACTATTGGATTATTCTAGTTATTAGCCTTAGCCATTTACAGTAGGTACCTCTGACCGTGGTACTCAGGGGTCCCTGTCCTAGACATGATGCAAGACAAGACGGGTTCATTTGTACAAGTACAAGCGTCCACGGTGTCCAGGTCATTCATTCTTGTTAGGTCATGTCATGTTAGCCGTCGTAACAGCATTTCGAGAAATATCATGTCAGGTTTATCATATCAAGAGTGCGCCACGGTGGGCCACTATCATGTCAGATATATCATGTCAAGTTATCAAGTCAAGTTTACTTGTCAGGAGTGCGCCACGACGGGCCACCATCAAGTCATGTCATGTTATTTGTCAAGAGTGCACCCCTACGGGTCACTGTCGTGTTCATGGTGCATGTGCAAGATAACATAGTACAAGGAATTCTATCAAGGGCCTAAGTACGCTGAGGGTCACATGACATGAGCATAATAAAATAATTAAAATAACAAAGGGACAAGGCTGGGGGGGAGGAGTCATACAGCTCGGGCCTATGCGGCCAGGGGAGTTCATGCATATGCGGCTCAAGAAGACAGTTCATGCGGCTGAGTCCTTTGCGGTCCCATGCGGCTGGAAGGAAGTCCAGGGCGCATGCGGCTCAAGATCACTGGGTCCCATGCGGCCAGGGGAAGATAGGTCTCATGCGGCTGGAAAGGATGGACCTTATGCGGCCAGGGGAGTCTGAGTCTCATGCGGCTCAGGATCATTGGGCCTCATGCAGCTAGAGAAGAATTGGGTCCCATGCGGCTGAAAGGACTCGGGTCCTTATGCGGCCAGGAAATGACTGTGTCTCATGCGGCTGGAGAATAGACTGAGTCTCATACGGCTCAGCCAATACGGGTCATACGGCCTGGTCCAAGTATATGCCATACGGCTGGGTTCGTATGGTCTCATGCGGCCAATAGATCAATCCTCATGCGGCTGGGGATAAGTTCGTGCAGCATATGCCATGCGGCCAAGAAAAGAACTTGCCGCATAAGATGCTATACGGCTGAGTTCATGCGGCTGGAACATGCGACATGAGAACTGTTCTTCTTTTCCATTCTTCCGAGAAGAAGAACCATACAAGCCAGGGCTCTCAAGCTCCATAGATCCTTCATCCAAGGTCGAAATCCGAACTTCCATAGATCGAAATGGGGCAGAACAAAATTCTCTACAACATGAAACCATCAGAAATTGATAATAACAAGATTAAATAGATGAAAACCCAAGAAATCCAAAAATATAATAACTTAGATCTATAAGAATTTAGCCATAGAAATTGAAAATGCCAAGCACTAAAGAGTCTTAGAATGTTGCAAGGAAGAGAATGAAACAATAAATCTTGAGTTCCTCCATGAAGCAAGATGCACTTGCCTAGATCTTCCTGGTAGGTGGAGAGAATTAATGGAGGAAGAAGAAGAGTGAATGAGGAGAGAGGAAGAGGGTGGGGTTAATAAATAAAGATGGTGGTGGTAGGTGAGGGTTCTCCTTTGGTTCATAATGAACCCAAGGCAAACCAAGCCTAGCCGAACCAAATCGAAATAAACCAAGTCAAGCCAAGCCACACCAGGATGAGCCCAAAATAAGCTAAACCAGGATCAAGACAAGCATGACAAGTCTAACTATAGGTCGGGATTCCGTACACGTATACAAAATACGTAATGCGAACCACGGGCATTACACGTCTTCAAGTGTTCTACATTTTCTTCTCAATTCTTTGAGTAGACAAGGATATCGTCGATGAATACGGCTACAAATTTATCGATTTAGGGTCGGAAGACTCGGTTCATCAGATCCATGAAAGCGGATGGGGCATTCGTCAAATCGTACGGCGTGACTAGGAATTCATAGTGACCATATCGAGTGCAGAATACAGACTTCGATACGTCGTCGGACTTGATCTTCAACTGATGATAGCCTGAACGAAGATCAATTTTTGAAAATATTGACGCGCCTTGCAGTTGGTCAAACAAGTCGTCGATTTGTGGCAAGGGATACTTGTTCCGCACGGTCACTTTGTTGAGTTCCCAATAGTTGATGCATAGCCGCATCGATCCATCCTTCTTCTTCACAGATAATACGGGAGCTCCCCACGGAGAGATGATAGGGCAAATAAATTTATGGTCTAGCAACTCTTGTAATTGAACCGTTAGCCCCTTTAGTTCTGCTGGAGCCATTCGGTAAGGCGCCTTTGATATCGGTCGTGTATCCGAAAAGGTGTCGATGCTGAATTCTATTTCTCGATCCGACGGCATCCCGGGCATCTCTTCAGGAAAAACATCGAGAAAATCTGCCACAATATTATTCTGTATTGTGTTTGTATTATCCTTCTGCGTGTCTCGAACTGATGCCAAGTATTCCGCACATCCGAAACGTAACATACGTCTCGCCGAGATTGCCGATACCATTATTGCCGTCTTCGAGACCGTACCGCACGAATATGAGAACTCTGTCTCGCCAGAAAGACGAAACACTACTCTCTTCTCCGTGCACTCGATCATTGCATGGCAAGTGCCCAACCAATCCATGTCCAGGATTATGTCATACTCTTTGAGGTCTAGTACGACGGCTTCCAAGGGTAGGTTTCTTCTTCCGATGCAAATGTGGCCATTCCTACAAATAAAGTTCGTAGGCATATCGACTCCCGGCGGAGTGCTAACGCTAATGTCTATATCTAGTGATTGCATGGTTATTTATTTTCTTTCGTATAATCAGCAGATATAAAACTATATGTTATACCCGAATCGAATAGTACTCGAGCAGGTATATTTTTGTAGAGTAATATACCTGTTACAACAGTATCGGATGCGAACGCCTCATCCCGAGTTAATGCATAAACTCGGCCTTAAGCTCCATGGCATTGATTCTGCGGGTTGACGGGCACCGCATTTGCGCCTTGTAGTGTAGGCGCTTTATATTGATTCAGAATGTTCCTTGGTGGGTTGTGTTGATTCGGAATATTTCTCGGATATTACGGCTTTGAATGGCCCTTTTTGCCACACCCGTGACATATTTTGTAGAAACAATTGCTCGGGCGATGCCCATGCTTGCACAGATATTGTAGTATAATCCTAGATACGGACACCGATTCTCAAATGTGTTTGGACGCTTGTGTACTCCCGATCCTCCAGCGTCATTAGGACGCTTGTTGAAATTCTTGCGGACGACATGCACGACCCTTTGTGACATGCGGCCAAAGATCCGCTCGCTATCAAGTGCGGCTTCGTAGGAATCACGATAAGTTCGGCATCGTTGATTCATGACGTCCCTACGTAATTCATCGTTGAGGCCTTGTTGAAAATGCTCGCACCATTCTTCTTTGTTGGGTAGGAAGGCGCCAGCAAATTTTGTAAGTTTTGAGAAGCTTGCATCATAATCTTCAACAGTCATATTCCCCTGCCTCAACATCATGAACTCATCCCCTTCTGTCGACAGATGGCGCGAGGAACATACTGCTCAAGGAAGGCTGCTTTGATCATTTTCTAAAAAATCTTAATATTGGGATCGGTTTCACAGATTTCCTATTTCTTCGCCGCCCACCATTCGTATGCTCTCAGTTGTAACTGTAACGCCGCACAGGCCACCCTCTGGGACCCTTCGATGCAGAAAAGATCAAATAAGTCCTCCATTTCTGCGAGCCATCACACTATCACATTGGGCTCTGCTTGGCCGTTGAACTTCAGCGGGTTCATCTTATGGAACTCCTTTACTTTGAACATGGAAGAAGAGTTTATCATTTGCGGTGGAACTTCTTCCTCGACTTTGTCTTGAATATCTTGCCTCTCTTCGGATACCACGACTGTTGCCTTGGTATTGCCGTTTATCTTGCTTACGATCTAGGTTTGGTCGTTCATTTGCTTCTGCTGCGCATCAAATTGGGCTTTGATTTGCATCTGAAGCTGTTGCTGCTGCAGTTCCATCAACTGTAGCATTTTCTCCATAGTCGTCGCGCTAGGGCCAGTACTCTTTGTGCTCGACGTACTATCCACGGTTTGGGTCATTGTGTCAGGATTATTCTTATTTATCTTAGTCATTCCTACAAAACAGAGTAAACCCGTTAGTATTTTTCAAAATATCTATGGGCTTACCTGTATGGAACTTTTATTTCACGCAGCATATCGACAAGCATTCAATCGAGCCATCGCAATGAACATTCCAACAATAAAATATCTTTCAAAAATTCGAGAAAACATAACTGTGCTTTGATACCAATTTGTCACGCCCCGAGTCGACAAACCTTCGTCCCCGATGTTATTTTGCTGAATCGATCGTCCTTGCTAAGGCGTGATGCCGTACGAGTCTGAAATTACACTCGTACAAGGCAAGAACGTTACGTTGATTTTATATTAGAACGCCAAGTTAAAACTTCGCAAATTACATCAAAATGAGACGCAGTATAGGAAGATAGAAATATGCTTTTTCATTCATAGCTTGCAACAAAATGCAAGTTGTAATTACATTGGATGCCATTACGGCTACATTGATTGAAAACAAAAGAAAATATACTCGACAAGCTGCCTGAACTAACACTTAACGTTCCATACATTTGCCCCTTTATACATAAGCCTTCGATTGAATTTGCTTCAAAATGCTTCAGCATAGAAAGAGCTTCAAAATGCCTCTCCGTATTTCAGGTTCAGTTTAGAGCGCCCGTCGCACCTGGGGAAATTAGGGGAAGGGATTAGCGCACTTGCTAAGTGGACGAGACGAACCCACTCGTCTAAACCGACTCTGATTATTAAGGTAGGCATGCTTTAGAGTTGTCTTTCTATTTAGAACTAAATGAATTCAGTTCATATCGATAGCCATCTTTGAAGTAAATAGAGCAGACAGTAAAACATAGCGATTTATCACATTTCTTACCACGGCCGTCCTCGTCCCTGCATAAAACACAGATAATATTTACTACCTGCATAAGATAATAGGTGAGCATGCTCTATCTTATATGTACGGTCATTGATGCTATGCATCACGAGGGACTTTTATATGGCATTACGACGTGCCTGTCAGCTTGGGTTGTAAGTCCGGCTGCAGGTCTCACAATGCCTCGCGCCGAAGCACGAATTTGATTATTCCCCCTAGGTCGATTCGGTTTCGATGCCCCGGATACCGCATCGAGAAAAGCTCAACTTGTGCACAAGCTGTCCATGACCATGCCAATGCGTGAACCGTTTAATATGTGCGGACAGATTTGTATAGCGCGGACAGTATTGAGTGATATTATCATTTCTCCCAACTCATGCAACGATTTATTTTTCCCAAAGCCGTACTCTCGATTTAGTGTCCCGTAGGCACCAAATTACCCGAGGCATCATAACCTACGATCGACGTTTCATATTATTTTGTAGCACGTGAAATAGTCTATCTTTTTACTAGAACCTTAAACTTTCTCGTTTATGTGATAAACTTGTATTTTTCAGAGTAGAGTACTCTAAATCGATACATTTTTTCTGAGTTCTTGACCTTAGTGGATTGGCATGCATTTAACTTGGCATCGTCGATTTAAATGAATTTGAAGCAAAGGAAATTCGTTTGTGGGACAGAGTAGAAAAGAAGGGCCGAATCACCCACCAAGTCCTTTGATCGTGCTGACCGTCGAAGTGCTTCACAACGTTCAAGTTTTAGTTACGCGAGCTCCTGCAATGGCACCAACACTTTGTTAGGATTCCTTCTTTTCTCCTTGCTTCAAAATTTGTAGATTGCATCCAGAAAAACGACGCGAAAGCATTTCATCAAAATCCAACGGCAAAAGATCCAAGAAAACCATACAGCGGTCCGGTTTCATCGAATGGACTCTTATATAGAGCTCACTCGCCGAAATGCAGCCCGCTGTATCTAGGACTTATTCCAACAGAAGTCGTTCCATTAGTTGGATCGATTCTCGTAATGTCTGTCCAAATCGATTTGATCGATGCCGCAAGGTGTTATCGTTTACCAAGCTCAGCGATCGAGTCAGATGGCCATCTAAGTTCTCGACCGATCTGACTCGGCGTTAGCATATTATGAAGTCCGTCGCCTATCAAAGCGGGGTACTATATTGACGCCTTCGTTAACCATGCTCGCTGAGAAACGCCTGGATCTCGGCTTCGAACTGATGCAGCATATCAGCACGTTCCTAGCTAGACTCGTCGTACGTCATGCCCTTCCACTAGATGAGGTACTCCACATACGGTGAAACATCTCGTCGCCGAATGGTCCTCTTGTCTAGCACGGCTTCCACCTCATCGTCGAAGGATGTCGTCTTGGTCGCCGTCGGTCGCTTCGGAACTCCTCGCTGGGGATCCTCCAAGTCTTTATGGTACGGCTTCAAGCAACTTGTATGGAATACTGGATGAATCTTCAGCTTGGTGGGGAGTTCAAGCTTGTAGGCCACCTTGCCTACTTTCTTGAATACGGGGAAGGGGCCTTCATACTTCCGGATTAGTCCCTTGTGCACCTTCCGAAACTCCTTGAACTGTTGCGGTTGTAGCTTCACCAGCACCATGTCCCCCTCCTTGTACTCGATCGGCCTTCGCTTCGTGTCGGCCCACTTCTTCATCTTCCGTACGGCCTTCTCCAGAAATGCCTTGGCAATGTAATTTGCCTTAAAATCTGAAGTGAACTGGTTGGCCGCGGGGCTTCTACTCGAGGACCCCGCACTCAACGTGTGCGGGGCAAGCGGTTGTCGACCCATCACCAACTCGAATGGGCTACTGTACGACGACTCGCTCCGTTGAAGATTGTAGCAGAACTGAGCGACATCGAGGTGATGCACCCAATCCCTCTGATTGGCACTCATAAAGTGCCACAAGTACTCCTCGAGTAGCGAGTTGACCCGCTCGGTCTGTCCGTCCGTCTGCGGGTGGAAGCTGGTCGAGAAGTGTAAGTCCGTCCCGAGGATTTTGAACACTTCCGTCCAGAACGTCCCCGTGAAGCGGGGTTCTCGATCGCTGACAATGTTGACCAGGATGTCCCAGAACTTCACCACGTGGCTGATGAACAGTTGTGCGGCCTCCTCTGCTGTGCAGTCCGTCGAAGCAGCAATGAAGGTCGCGTACTTTGAGAACTGGTCCACCACCACGAGAATAGACCCAAGCGCCCCCACTTTCGGCAGGACGGAGATGAAGTCCATCGATATGCTCTCCTACGGTCGACTCGGCACGAAAAGAGGCTCCAGCAGGCCTCCGGACTTCTGATGGTCCACCTTGTCCTGTTGGCACACAAGACAAGTGCGAACATAGTCCTCCACATCTTCGCGCATGCGAGGCCAGTAGTATGCGGCCTCCAGCAATGCCAAGGTTCGATTCTGCCCCGGATGTCCAGCCCACTTCGTGTCATGACACTCCTTGAGCAGCTATCTCCGCAAGCCACTCCACCTAGGCACGACCACCCTGTTGTCCTTGGTACAGAGAAGTCCGTCTTTCAGCCAGAACCTTCTCGTTTTGCCCTCCTTGACAAGCTTCACTATGGCCAGTGTTAGTGGGTCCTCCATGATACCCACTCGAACACGGTCCAGTATGTCCCCTTGAGCAAGCACACAGATACGAGCACGACCATTCTGCTAAGCGCATCGGCCACCTGGTTTTCCTTGTCGGGTTTGTACTGCAACTCCATGTCGAACTCGGCTAGAAAATCTTGCCATCTTGCCTGCTTCGGAGATAGCTTCTTCTGGGACTGGAAGTAGCTCGTGGTAACATTGTCCGTCATGACCATGAACTTGGTGCTGAAAAGGTGGTCCCGCCATGTTCTCAAGCTATGCACGACCGCAGTCATCTCCTTCTCCTGCACCGTGTAGCGTCGCTCAGTGTCATTCAACTTGCGGCTCTTAAACGCGATGTGGTGCCCTTCCTGCACCAACACCCCATCGATGGCAAAGTCGGGCACGTCCGTGTGCACTTCGAACATCTTGGAGTAGTCCGGTAGAGATAAGACCGGCTCCTCCGTCACAGCCCGCTTCAGTGCCTCGAATGCCTCCTCGCATCGGGGCATCCAGCTCCACGCCCGATCCTTCCACAGCATATCGGTCAGAGGCGCTGCAATGGTAGAATATCCTCGGATGAACCGCCGATAGTAGTTCGTCGGGCCAAGGAATGATCGCAGCTCCGTCGCCCTGGTGGGAGCCTTCCACTCCCGTATGGACTGGACCTCTGCGCCGTCCATCCATATCTTGCCATGCCCGATCCAGTGCCCCAAGAACGACACCTCTTCTTGGGCAAATGAGCACTTCTCCCATTTGACAAATAGTTCGTTCTCCCTCAGCACTTGGAAGACGGTCTTCAAATGCTCGATGTTCTCCTCCATCATGTTTGAGTACATGACGATGTCATCGAGGTAGACTACGACGAACCGATCCAGGTAGGGGTGGAAGAGCTTGTTCATCTGTCACTTTCCGTTCCAGGAATACGTAAATTTTTGATTTTTCTGTATATAGTATCTGGCACATATATCTTTATTGCATGTATCGGGCCATGGCATGTGTCACGCCCCGATCCCGCTAGGGTCATCCGTCTTGCCTAGATCCCTGCGGGATCGTTCGTCCTCGCTAAGGCGTGATGTCGTACAAGCCTAAGTTATGCTTGCACAAGGCCATGTACCTGTACAAAATAACTAGTCAAGCAAAAACACACGCACGCACCCATTTATTGCAGAAAACCAAATATTGGACACAGAGATTTGAAATGAAAATACTTCTTTTATTGATAAACTTGATAGGAATACAAGTACAAAGCTTTGCAAACTCAGATTGCCTTATCTTGGCTACATGATTCTCTTTTTAAACTCTCTTTGAAAATAATCGCAATGCCCATACATCATCTCCCTTTATTACATGCTGGAATTGAAAAGATACCTTCAAAGGAAAAGAAACTTACAAATTGACTGGAAAAGAAAATGAAGCTTGAGGCAGTCCACGAGCTCTACTGGGCTAGACGAGCTTCGGTGCCTCACTAGAAATCCCCCTGTCTCCTTTGCTTTCTGAAAAGGATGCCCACAATGTGGATCAGCACACGTCATGTACTGGCGAGCGGCTTTTGGCCGAATTCGTAAATCTCTACACTAAATTAACATGTGGAGCTAACATTTTACTAGTGATCTTTCTACTTGTCTAGGTTCTTTTTAACAATTCATAAGAACATGATAGTAGAAATATTTCATAAGCAACTTACCATCGCCGATAGTCATCCCTGCACAAAATCATGTTAGCACAATTTGCATAACGAGTAATTCATGTTTCAATCTTGCAGATATTGAAGTTGTAATTCGGGTCATGCAGGTGGACTATTCTACATATTGGTCCATGGGGTATCCCCATGATTAGCCGCTGTGACTCTTTGGTTCAGCTCGTCGCTAAGGACTCAGATGTCGGCTACCCTTTTAACATGAGGTCTCTTTTACCTCAGGGTGCTCTTAATCTTTCCTAGGCCGAGCGGTTCCAGGTGCCCCCAGATACCACCCGAAAGACAAATATTTCCTTGTATACAAGTTGTCCGAGACCAAATCCATGCTCTAGCCGTTCTATTATATGAGACACATTTGGACTTATGCACAGATATACGACATGTTCATTTCGTGCCTTCTTGTTCATCTCAACACGTACAAGTTCGTCTGTACACGTCTACATTTTCAAGCATACTTAGTAATCGAACAGATGATCATTCTTATGGAGCAGATAGAGCAGCAATACATGATCTTGCATTTGATTCAATTCAATTATCTTCTCTTATCCTTGGTTGATGTGGTATCGTTGATCATAGGGAAAAGGCAACAGAGTGGACTAGAGATCATTTTTATTAGGCGTACAGATCAATGTTTGTTCGGTTGAAGCAATTCACCGAGATAAATCTTAGTTGAAAGAAGGAGGGACTTCACGCGCCATTCACGAACAGTTCACGCGTCCTACATTGGCACCAACAGTTGATTAGCATACTTCGATCTCTTTCTCTCAAGATTCGGAATGATTAATGTGAAATGCGATAAAAGCGAACAATGAAAACCAATTATCGAAAACTAACACGAAAATGCATTCATCAAAACCAAGCAGCGAAAGAAAACATCCAACAAAACTCTTGGATTCATTTTAATAAAAGCCAATCCATCAATTGGAAAGGTTCATTGCCTTTCATCCGTGATCAATCGATACCGGCAAAGGTTTTCCCGAATACTCAGTTCAAGACTGAGTCAGCAAGCCAAGGGTATTACATAGTGGACCGCGAGGAGCGGGGCACTACAGCATGGAACAGTATCTCGTCGCGAAATAGTGTGCCATCCCATGTCCATGTTTGGTTGTAGGCGTCGTTCACTATTTCGATGATAGGATTTCTGGACCGTGTTGTGGTCAGGATATTATTTAATTAATTTGATTAATTGTTTAATTATTGCATGAAGCATTTAACATGTTATTAGTCATATGGTTAAGAGCATGCTTAAGATTAGGGTTTCTTTGAGTCAACCCAACCCCTATATATATTCTATTCCCCTCTCTCTCTCCTTATTCACTTTTCATTTCATTTCCTCCAACCAACATTTAGGCAAGTACACCTTGCACCAAATGGAGAGATCCTTGCATTTTTTATTCTTGATTTTTTTTCTTTGATATTATTTGTCTATATTGTTCTTCTCTTCATTCTCTACAAGTTTAGTCCTTGGAGTTTTTGATCTTAATGGCTAGTTTTGTGTAGATTTAAGTTTCTAAAACTAGGATTCTATGGATTTCTATGGTTTTGATCTATCAAACTTGGTTGTTTTCGAAAACTAATGGTCCTATGTTGTAGAAAATTTGATTCTACCCAATTTTGACCTTTGAAAAGTTAGATTTCGACTTGTTTTGAGGAAGTTATGTCCAAAATAATATTTGGACATCTCCTATGTTCATCTGTCCTGATTCTGGCAGGGATGATGAATAGTGCCGCAGGATGAATAGTGCCACATGAATAAATAGTGCTGCAGGCTTGTATAGTACCGCATGGATGAATAGTACCGCAGGATGAATAGTGTCGTATGGCTTGCATAGTGCCGCAGGCTTGCATAATGTCGCATGGCTTGAATAGTGCTGCATGGCTTACATAGTGATGCATGGATGAATAGTGTCGCAGGAATGAATAGTGTCACAGGCTTGCATAGTACCGCATGGATGAATAGTGCCGCATTGCTTGCATAGTATCGCAAGCTTGCATAGTGCCGCATGGCTTGAATAGTGCCACATGGCTTGTATAGTACCGCATGGCTTGAATATTGTCGCATGGCTTGAATTGTACCGTATGCTTTCATAGTGCCACATGGCATGCATAGTGCCGCATAGTGCCTATTTTGGCTGTTTTTGGTTATTTTATGCTGTCACGACCCGCTCCCGAATAATCGGATACGAGTCGGACACGTCCAGCCTTCGTCGATGGACACGACGAAGTAAGCTGTACAATACTAAGGAAAACTCTAAGTCATAATGTAATGTAAACATACACAGCTTTTATAACGTTTCCAGAATGATCACCAATATCCATCAAGTCATTTTAGTACAAAATCAGCCGAAGACAAATTCGGTCAAGTAAAATAAATATACAATAATGAATATCCAAAATACAATCTCCAGAAAATAAATAAAGTAAAAACTGCAATATCCAATGCAATCACATGCTCCATGTGGCCTCAAGCTCACCTGCAACGTATCCTGTCAGGAAAAGAGCAAAGTACAACCTCGACAAGAATAATATACAATGTAGTCTGTAGTACAGAATAGTAGGTGAAACCAGAATACCAGAAATGGAAATAAAACTACCGTACCAGAAATGAAATATAAAATTGCAGGCAATGAACGCGACAATCAATATACAAAACAATGAACACGGCTATCAATGAACAAGACAATAACACGATAATCAATATGCAAGTGTGACAATTTAAAATATTAAACTAATGTGTGACCGGCTTAGGAGCACAATCAATTAATGAGTCAATGAGTCAATCAATTCTATAAGGTCCGGCTTCATCGTACGTGAAGTGTACGATTAGGCTATCCACAATACCTATGTTGGGTGTGGTCACACAAAAGCTAATATTTCCCCCAAATTCCCGCAATAAACAATGACTCGATACAATGAACAAGGTACAAGACAATCATGTGTATCTCGTGTCCGATATGAGAACATGGCACATGAATGTAAGACAGAAAGACAAAGTAAAAGTCGAGTCGGTGTATTTGTCTCGCCTTGGAAGCACGTGAGTAATACTACATGGTTGTTCACCTGTTATATTTTTGTACAATTTGTTAGGGTTTAATCAATGTTTAACTAATTTATTGCTAACTATACCAAGTACCAATTTACCAATATTTTGGAAACATAAATATATATATATAACTTGATCAAAATAGATATTAGTAAAAGTATTTTAAACTATTTTTAGCAAATGAACCATTTTAGAAAATACTAGAACATTTTGCTAGTAAAATATTTAGTAATTAATACTAACAAAATTAAGCCAAATATTTACTAACTATCAACTAGAATAAATACTAATTATTTATTGATGCTAACAAGATAACTATTATTTATATCAAAATCTTTTAAAAACTACAAAGGCCAACCACATTTATATATTATATATATATATATATATATATATATATATATATATATATATATATATATATATATATATATATATATATATATATATATATATATATATATATAAGAAATTTTAGTAAAAGAATAATAGAATTTAGTTATAAGACAACTCATTTTACAAAATAGCTTAACAAAATATGAATACTAGGAAATGGTTTAGAGTAAAACATTATTTATTACAATATCAATTACAACTAATATATATATATATATATATATATATATATATATATATATATATATTTTTATATATATATATATATATATATATATATATATATATATATATATAAAGATAAAGATAAAATATATATATATATATATATATATATATATATATATATATATATATATATATATATATATATATATATATATATATTTTATATATATATATATAAAATATATATATATATATATATATATATATATATATATATATATATATATATATATATATATATATATATATATATATATATATATATATATATATATATATATATATATAAAGATTTATTACTGCTAAATACCATTAGTATTAACAATATAAAACTAAATACTAATTAACCTAAATATTATAACCAGAAGATAATATTCCAAAACAAAAGCATTTTCCTATTCGGCTACGAAAAGTTGCCAACCCAAACCATCAGGCCCATATCTAAAACAATTCATTAGTTAGCTCATCATCTATCCATAAAAAATTAATCAGTGGATCCAGAGCCCACTGAAAAAGTCTAAAACAAAAGTCCTGCTTACTGGACTCTGGTCCATCGGCATAGTGAAATGAACTCCCACAATCCAGCCACGTAGTCTATACACAACCCGGCCAAAAACTACCAATACTGACTCTTAAATTTCGAAAAGGTACATGCAACCTTTCGAATTTTTGAAGAGCCACCTATGCTCACTGCTACTAAGAGCATCTCCAACCCTATTGTGAGTTTAGAAAAAATGGTTGCCACATAGAAATGACAAACTTTTATTCCAAAAATTCTTCTCCAATGCAAATGTAGAATAAAACATGAAGTTGACATGGCAAGGAGAATGTGAAGTTGGTTGTCTAGATCTAGACAATGCACTTCACAATAACTTTGTCTCTACATCATCAATTATGAATAGAAATATTTATCAAAAATTGAAGAAGTGGAGGAGTTGCCTTGGAAGTTGGAAAAAATACTTTTTATTGCCTCCTCAATACTTTTGCATTAGAGAGAGTTTTTCTATCTCATTGTCTTTTGAGATATAGTTTTGCCACATAAACAAGACATTGTCTTGTGACTCATGCCACATAGGAGCCACCTAAGACTCACAATACTTACCTAGGGTTGGAGATGCTCTAAGCAAAATTCAAGCAGAGGGCCACGTCCTTTGAATTTCGAAGGGTCAATTCGGAAGGCAGCAGAAAATAGGTGTAATGGAATCCGATTCCCACACGCAATCATCATTCACACATCCCAACACTTCAATCTCTCCCTCTCACTCTAAATTATTCAAAACCTTTCTATTACTCCACACACTCACCAATCCCTTCTTCTCAGCTCACGAGAACCACCACTCAATAATTAATACAATTCTAAGACTCTCTTTCCACTCCACTTCCAACACAGCCCAAATTTTCCATTCTACTCACCACTCTTCTCTATTCTCAGTAAACCGAGCAAAACCTAAGTCCCAAGCTCCCCGCCTCCCAAAATCAGCCGAGACTTATTCTCCCATGGCCGCTCAACTTCCTTCCTTCTTCCTTACAAAACCGCACACTTCTCAGAACATCCCATGGCTTCCTCTTTCCTACTGGTACTCGGAACCCTAACCCTAGGTCTGCAAGGAGCAGCCCTAATATTTTCACTCCTCTTTTTCCCTTTCCTCTAGCCTAAAATACACAACCAAACTCCCAAAACCTAGATCCACCACAACACACGAAGAAGAAAACAAGAAGATAAAGAAGGAGGTTCAGAAGATCGAGGCGAATGCTTACCGGACAGTGATCTGCGGCGAACGCCTCGCGGTGGCGGTCCTCGACAAGACGGCGGTTGCTCCGAGGAAGAGGATGGCTCGGTCTTCGAGGTGGCTCCACAAGGTTCGAAGAGGAAGTCCGTCCTCCGAAGTGGCGGCGAGACGGATCTGGTGGTCGAGATGGTGACGTAGCGGTGGCTTCGTTTGAGGTCGGCGGTGGCTTCGTTTGAACTCCGATGGTAGCTCGGCGGAGCAGGGCTTCGGTCGGCACAAGCTACGAAGCGACGGCTCAAAGCCTGAAGAGCCAGGCACGATTGTCGAAGAGGCTCACGAGACTCGAAGTCGGCTCGAGAATCGAGGAGTCGGTGTCGGAATCTAGGCGGCTATTCGGTCTTCAAGTCTGGCACGCCAGTCGAGGAAGCATTGCAGTCGAGGCGTCGAGGTAAGCGTGACGGGATCAGCCGCTGACCAGGAATAAGAAATGACGACGGCTCTTGGTTGGACTTCAGTACGTATCGAGATGACTGTAGTGCCCCGTCCCGCAAAGTCAATCAGAGGAATCGAAACGCCGACGGTGTTCGACCTTAGCCTTGCAACGGCTGTTCGAAGGCTCGCTCGGTCAAGACGACCGCTCGCTCAGGTGGGGTAGTTTCGGTGAACTTGCCTCATCTTTGCCTTCACATAATAAATCATGTTTTCAACTTGCACAAGTAGGCTTTATAATAAAAGAGACGAATCCACATAGCTAAGGGAATAATTCCGACGGGTCGAAATGAGTTAGAACATGGAAAACGTCCCACGGTCGGCCTAGAGTTGGTGCACGGCGTGCTTTGAAAATGACACTCGGTCCTTTATCCCGTGGCTTGGGAGAAGGAAAGTTGGTCTTCGACACAAAACTAGAAACTTGCCTAAGTCATAGGCGTCGCCCGCGTAAATGCTCGATAAAGCATGCACGTTTCCGAAATGCAAGGCTTGGCATAGCCTTTGCTCGTCCCTCGGGTTAAGTTGTAGGCTTGAGTAAGTTAGGCAAAGTTATGTCGGTCGACCTAAGTCATTCCAAGTGCGGTCCCGCTTATTCTGCGGTTGTCAAGTTAATTAGTCCCACGATTCCAAGGCCCGTCATATGAGGTATGACTTGGGCGACAGCGTTGCGTAGAACACGAGTCGGTTTAGAGGCACGAGCCACGGTTGGTTCAGTGGAAAGTTAGCCACGGTCGGTCGATACTTAAGGAAACACGTTATGTTCAAGTTAAGTTGGAAGGCTATGCAGTAGCATTTCCCTGAGTTCAAAGAATGTTAAGTCTAAGCGATGGTTAGTCGTCGAGAGGAAATATGTCGGGACTGTGGTTCAGTCGCCGAGGCAACCCTGGTTTGGGCTCTGCGAATGAAGTATAAAAAAGTGGAAAGAGTAAAGTAAAGGAACTAAGTGATGATGATGAGACCATGCATTACGTTAAGTCTAGAAGTTAGCGTAGGCGCGTGGTCATGGACAACTTGTCGACAAGGGCGATGGTTTCTTCGAGCGGCAGCCCTGGGCCATGGACACCGACTCGGCCTAGGAAGAAACAGGTTATAGCCGAGCTGGGTAATAGGCAACCGGTAGGTCGGGGACTTGCATCGAAGATCGCAACCGGCGGTGCAAGGGTCCCGAATGCCAGGCTATGTCCACGATGGCTAGTTAATGCCAGTGACCTTTCATATAGATGTGTCGGCACGGGCGGCAATCCGCGTGTGTGCCTTTGGATTGAGTTGAGTTGGATATGTATGAAGTTAGAGAACACAAGGTCTGGGCCTAAGATTTGGCTATAACGTAGGCGGCGTGCTTTGGCACGAGATGTGGCGTCGAGTGTTAAGTTGTTGGCATAGAGTTGCATGAGTTAGGCTTGAGCTGTTGCGAGTTAAGTCGAGAAGGGCCGTAGGGCAAGTTGTGTGAAGTTACGTTGAGTTGCTGGGCACGACCTCGAAATATGAGGAACGGCCGCGTTGTCACAACCCAAGTGTAGGCGAGACTAAGCAAGAAGGTGATGTCTCGAAGATATTGAAGCACGAATCGAGTTATGGCACGACAGAGTCGTTACGTCCCAGAGTTGGTTACAAAAGACAAGTATAAGTCGGTGCGTCGACAATGCAAGCACGAGAAAGGTCTAGAGGCAAGGAAATAGAGTCTTTCGTGTAGTTGCGTCTCTGATTATGGCCGTAAGCCAAACACAACTTGATAGGTTAACGTTATTGGCACGACAAGGGTCTAAGGCAAAAGTATGAGTTAACGTCGTTGTGCAAGCACGGGATGGTCCTTAGACACAAGTATGCAAAGGCGTCGGTCCTAAAACTGATCCTAAGGCAAGAATAGAAAGACAATCATAAAAGGGTTTATGTTGCACAAAGTAAATGAAACGTATTGGTTTTGTATGGGTGGGCGAGGAGCTCACTCCACCAGTACAGTTGAGTACTGACACCCACACAGTATTTCATGTGCAGGCACAGGTAGAAGCTCGTGGCGCGGAGCTCGCTTGGATGCGTCGAGGCACGGAGTTCCTTGGCGACTCGAAGCGTGCGGCTGCGTGAATTGAAGACTTATACAGGACATAATGTATGGACATCGTCTTCCGAAGCTTCCGCTAACATCAAATATTGTATCGAGAGATGAGAGAGAGCAGAGTGAATTGTAAATGAGAGAAAAGTGAGCACGAGTGACTTGTAATTCGGCCTTGCGCCCACAAATGTAATCTTGTATTCAATATCAATAAAAGAGTTTCTTTTGAATGACTTGTGTTCATGTGTTCTTGTTTCAAATTTTCGCTGCATATTCAATGTATCTGCTTGGGACTTCTGTGCAACGACCCCGTCGCCGCCGCTGTAATCGGCCGTTATAGAACCTGCCTTGCACGAGCGCAATCTAGGCTCATGCGGCATCACGCCTTAGCAAAGACGATCGCTCCTACGGGAGCGGGGCATAACATAATGGTATCATAGCACGGCTTTACGTCCTTGGACTTCACATCGAATGTCTCAGTTTTGAAAGCTCGTCGTTGTTAAATAAGCATGCACTCTCTCTCAAATGTCCCTCGGCATGTCCATACAATAAGTCTAAATATTTTCAAAAGCTCATTCAAGCGTTCAATCGAACGCATCGATAGGCAACGGCCTTTGTACCGAACGATGTTAAACTTGACTCGATAGAGAACACATGCTAAGTTAACATGTCGCGTACGTATCTAACTAGTCATGCGTTGACCCTAGCAAGTGAGCGTGCAAACTCGGAATATAGTCCGCACGGGATAGCCATGCGCACGGCCTTTTGGCTATGTTGCGTCGCATATCGCGCACCTCGACTTTTGGTACAATCAAGTCACGAGCGATACCAAGTACCGCTCGGTCGGGAAACGAAGCAACACTTAGAGTGTTTGTCGATAGAAATGCTATCAGACTAACGCTTAGGCGTACGTGGAATATCAGTTTAGATTTTGAGGAGTAGTGCAAACGACCTAGCCCGTCGATGCGACGTGAGCGATTACGCTAGAGATTCGTCGAACGAATCTGAAGGACGAGTTAGCGAGTAATACGAATGTGATTTGTGGGCTAGATCGGATGGCTCGAATCCGAGTGGTGTATGGATTTTCTTGGAAATCATTCGAGCGAAAACTGAGGAATAGAAATAATAACAAGTACGTCGGCGAGGCGATACGATCGCGCATAGCTTTAGAACGCGTCACGCTTAGTGCGTCGTGACTTCGAATGTCCCGAACGAGCATCTCATTTGGACAACTTACGAGTAGGCAACGCGTGTTGGAAAATAATTCAGAACGATGAATGAAAATGAATGGTCTTGATCGAGGAAACTTAGAGAATTGCACGTACGATTTCGGATTGATTCAAATGAAATGTGACTTGAATTTTGAACAACGATCTTGAAACGAGCTTGAGGAAGAGCGACTGAACTTGATCTTGAATATCGAGGAATGGTGGTATATCCAGTTCGGACAATAGCATCAGTCGCACGACTCGAAATTGGTTGGAAAGGAAGATCGTCAGGTTACGCATATCGTCGATGGTATTGAGGCGTATCAGAGATCGATATGCGATAACTCGGGGGTACTCTGACTCGGCAAATGACGATCGTGCAAATGTCATTGTTCCGATGGATGCTATACTCGGGATATTGAAAGGTATAGAGGAAAAGATAAACTTGGCTCGAGGATTTTCTAGTTGAACGAATGATAAACGGACTATCGAACTGGATCTTGACTTGGATGAAAATGATATGTTTGGATTTGCTTCGTCGATAACCACAACTTCGACATTCTTGTCTTATGCGAGCGCAACCCCAGCCTCACACATGCGTCGCGCCGATTAGAGCGATCACTCCGCGTGAGCGCTGGTATGGTGATTCATACAGCCGGGATGATTGAACTAGCTGGCGTGACAATTTGTGTGCTTCGATTTGTGGTTTGACGCGAAGGTGACTCGAGAATGGATTTGTGTGCTTGAAAAATTGAACTTGAGGATTGAGTAGGTCCATCCGCGTATCGAAAATGAGTTAGTCTAAACTCAAACAAGAGTTACGCCCCGATGAGAATGATTATTTCGCGGGTGCGTTGTATGGTGATTCATGAACCACCGTGGATAATCGGACTCGCGTGAGATTGGGGCGCAACGTATTGTCGAGCTAGATGACCTCGTGATCGAATACATGAATTGGTTAGAATTGATGATTTGAATGGATTCAAATACGCACAACGAATGTACTGATACGAATAGGTGATCGTGCTCGATGTTTAGAAATCTGAGTGATGCGAGCTTGGGTAGAAAATCCCATACTACCGACTTTGGTTTGACCCTAGGATTGGGGTCAGTGTTGGCATTATTATTGGGGAACTATGATTCCAATCCTGACATTGACTTAGCCTCAAAAAGATTGGCTTAGCGGTTAGGCGAGATGCTCTGTTTCATGAGTTGTAGTCAAAAGATTGATCTTGAGGATTGGTTTGAATGGATAGCATGAATCACGAACGTAGAAAACCCTGCTCACGAGACTCGGCTGACATGCATATATTTCAGGGACACTTGGGTATGTGCACGAGGCGACTCGAGTGAGAATGACGAATTCTCTATCATGCGGCTTGGCTGAATGCATGTATTTTGGGGACGCTTGGAATGCGTGCACGATCCAGCCAAGTGATACAATGAGTTCAAGCAAGACTTGAAAAAGGGGAGAGTGCCGAGATCTTGAAATTATATTAACGAAAGGATTGATAGTCGTGCGAGCGTGGCTCAAAATCGAGGAAACGCGTAGGCAGAGTATATACGATAAGTACTAGCATACCTGCACGACCGCGATAGTCCCGTGTCTAGGTACGATTAAGTCTTGGCCATAGAAATGGTAGGATGGCTTGCCTTCAGGAAAGTCTCAAGGACGAGACTTGTTCTGAGTGGTGTATGTTGTAGTGCCTTGTCCCGCAAAGTCAATCAGAGGAATCGAAACGCCGACGGTGTTCGGCCTTAGCCTTACAACGGCTGTTCGAAGGCTCGCTCGGTCAAGACGATCGCTCGCTCAGGTGGGGTAGTTTCGGTGAACTTGCCTCATCTTTGCCTTCACATAATAAATCGTATTTTCAACTTGTACAAGTAGGCTTAATAATAAAAGAGACGAATCCACATAGCTAAGGAAATATTCCCGACGGGTCGAAATGAGTTAGAACATGGAAAACGTCCCACGGTCGGCCTAGAGTTGGTGCACGGCGTGCTTTGAAAATGACACTCGGTCCTTTGTCCCGTGGCTTGGGAGAAGGAAAGTTGGTCTTCGACACAAAACTATAAACTTGCCTAAGTCATAGGCGTCGCCCGCGTAAATGCTCGATAAAGCATGCACGTTTTCGAAATACAAGGCTTGGCATAGCCTTTGCTCGTCCCTCGGGTTAAGTTGTAGGCTTGAGTAAGTTAGGCAAAGTTATGTCGGTCAACCTAAGTCATTCCAAGTGCGGTCCAGCTCATTCTGCGATTGTCAAGTTAATTAGTCCCACGATCCCAAGGCCCGTCATATGAGGTATGACTTGGGCGACAGCGTTGCGTAGAACACGAGTCGGTTTAGAGGCACGAGCCACGGTTGGTTCAGTGGAAAGTTAGCCACGGTCGGTCGATACTTAAGGAAACACGTTATGTTCAAGTTAAGTTGGAAGGCTATACAGTAGCCTTTCCCTGAGTTCAAAGAATGTTAAGTCTAAGCGATGGTTAGTCGTCGAAAGGAAATATGTCGGGACTGTGGTTCAGTCGCCGAGACAACCCTGGTTTGGGCTCTGCGAATGAAGTATGAAAAAGTGGAAAGAGTAAAGTAAAGGAACTAAGTGATGATGATGAGACCATGCATTACGTTAAGTCTAGAAGTTAGCGTAGGCGCGTGGTCATGGACAATTTGTCGACAAGGGCGATGGTTTCTTCGAGCGGCAACCCTGGGCCATGGACACCGACTCGGCCTAGGAAGAAACAGGTTATAGCCGAGCTGGGTAATAGGCAACCGGTAGGTCGGGGACTTGCATCGAAGATCGCAACCGGCGGTGCAAGGGTCCCGAATGCCAGGCTATATCCACGATGGCTAGTTAATGCCAGTGACCTTTCATATAGATGTGTCGGCACGGGCGGCAATCCGCGTGTGTGCCTTTGGATTGAGTTGAGTTGGATATGTATGAAGTTAGAGAACACAAGGTCTGGGCCTAAGATTTGGCTATAACGAAGGCGGCGTGCTTTGGCACGAGATGTGGCGTCGAGTGTTAAGTTGTTGGCATAGAGTTGCATGAGTTAGGCTTGAGCTGTTGCGAGTTAAGTCGAGAAGGGCCGTAGGGCAAGTTGTGTGAAGTTACGTTGAGTTGCTGGGCACGACCTCGAAATATGAGGAACGGCCGCATTATCACAACCCAAGTATAGGCGAGACTAAGCAAGGAGGCGCTGTCTCGGAGATATTGAAGCACGAATCGAGTTATGGCACGACAGAGTCGTTACGTCCCAGAGTTGGTTACAAAAGACAAGTATAAGTCGGTACGTCGACAATGCAAGCACGAGAAAGGTCTAGAGGCAAGGAAATGGAGTCTTTCGTGTAGTTGCGTCTCTGATTATGGCCGTAAGCCAAACACGACTTGATAGGTTAACGTTATTGGCACGACAAGGGTCTAAGACAAAAGTATGAGTTAACGTCGTTGTGCAAGCACGGGATGGTCCTTAGACACAAGTATGCAAAGGCGTCGGTCCTAAAACTGATCCTAAGGCAAGAATAGAAAGACAATCATAAAAGGGTTTATGTTGCACAAAGTAAATGAAACGTGTTGGTTTTGTATGGGTGGGCGAGGAGCTCACTCCACCAGTACAGTTGAGTACTGACACCCACACAGTGTTTCATGTGCAGGCACAGGTAGAAGCTCGTGGCGCGGAGCTCGCTTAGATGCGTCGAGGCACGGAGTTCCTTGGCGACTCGAAGCGTGCGGCCGCGTGGATTGAAGACTTATACAGGACATAATGTATGGACATCGCCTTCCAAAGCTTCCGCTGACATCAAACATTGTATCGAGAGATGAGAGAGAGCAGAGTGAATTGTAAATGGAAGAAAAGTGAGCACGAGTGACTTGTAATTCGGCCTTGCGCCCACAAATGTAATCTTGTATTCAATATCAATAAAAGAGTTTCTTTTGAATGACTTGTGTTCATGTGTTCTTGTTTCAAATTTTCGCTGCATATTCAATGTATCTGCTTGGGACTTCTGTGCGACGACCCCGTCGCCGCCGCTGTAATCGGTCGTTATGGAACCTGCCTTGCACGAGCACAATCTAGGCTCGTGCGGCATCACGCCTTAGCGAGGACGATCGCTCCTACGGGAGCAGGGCGTGACAATGACGACGAGATCCAATCTGTGGTGGAGCAGTCGAGATCAGTGAGGAGGCTCCGGCAAAGTCCGGTGGCTTTCGGCGATGATTGGCTAAAACTGTGGTGGCAGAGGAGAGAGAACAGAGTGGTGTTGGGAAACGTGTAATGATGTGGACTGCACTCTGTGCTTGTTAGAATATTTATAATAAAATAATTTAGTGGGTGCGTGCGTGAGTGAGAGCTGGGAATGGCATGTTTGTAATAAAGTGTAGATCTGTGGGCAAAACTCTATAGTGACAGTGTAGGTAAATAACTATAGATCTGGGGTCATAATAATAAACATGTAACTGAATTGGTTAGAGAACAGATTTCAAATTCGAATTTTAAACATACTAACAGATTTTAAACATATATTTAAAATTCAAACTAAATTAGTTATTCTCTAGATTAACTAACAGTTTCCAAATTCAAAAATAAAACAGATTTTCAAATGTTCAAATTTTAAACAGTTTTTAAAACAGAATTTCACTAAAAATTCCAACAGATTTCCAAATTCAAAATTGTTCTAACAGATTTCCAAATAAAATAGAAAATAGATTTTTAAATATTTAACTTTCGATTTTCAAATAAAGGAAACAGATTTCAAAATTACCAAATATCCTTCTAACAATTTCAAGGATTTCAACTATTTTAAATAATAACAATATTATGATTAAGCACTAGTGAAGGACATCTAATTACCAATTTAATCAAAGCTCGTTAATACAAAATCAACTAACATTTACTAACAGATCTAAACATGTAGTAATTTAATTACTATGACTAACTTTCTATTAGCCTAGTTTATTAAACCATTTCTTTTCTTTTCGAACCAAGAAATAATAATCATTAACTATAAAATAAAATTAGTAAAAATTATCTTTATTTAATAAACGAAATCCTAATAAAGAAAACAGTACTACACTTGTGAATAGAATTTTTAGAAAATTCAAAATTCATCAAAAATTGATTCCGGGAGTTACATATGCCCTATTTGGCTGATTTGTGGCCAGAATTTCTTCCAACTCCCAACATGAAAGTTGTAGATATTTGTCTTGGCTTCAAGAATCTTTATGTCTCACTTTAACCAGAATTCATATGTGACTTTTATGTCACGAGGGGTCCGTGTGACTTTCTGACTTGACCGTGTTCCTGGCCTGATTACCTGTACACGTGCTGGTACCTATTCTAAGTGTGTATTGAGATACAATATTAGTATGCACTGCGGTTCTATTTAATGAGTGCACTGAGGTGTGACTCTACGTGCTAAGTGATCATTCATGTTATATGTCAATACATGTGTACCTACCAGCACAGTCATGGTAATTGGTCAGTAATAGTATCGTGGTATAATGATTGTTGTTTGATGCATTACACTAAGCATGGATCTAGATTTGGGACTCCTTGAGCCGATGTGGATTCATACTTAGGATACACGTACTATGGTACGACATATAGGAGGATGACCATGTGACCACGATATGTAATTCCAATATCAAGATAGGGTTAATCTAAGCAACTTAAATCGGTAGATGCATTGGGTGGAAAGAATTCCGAGATCGTGCCATACTAGCCACCCCAGGTCCAGTCCTGACGTGTCGGGTTGACCGCCACGGATACAGCTTCATCCACCTATAGTGGATGACTATATCCGACTCCTACGTGCTATGTGTTATATGTTTTAGCACAGTAGCCTTACGGGGGACCGGTGCATAATCAAAGTGCTACGCGTATATGTATATTTATAATGGTTTAGCTAGCCCTGCTGGGTTGACAAGATCTGAGGATTCCTATATTGCATTATTGGGATAACCCAGACAAATCATAGAAAGCCGTAGGATTGATTGGCCACTTGTAAGCCGACTTGTTTGTGATATATTTTCTTCTGCTAGCAACTGAGAAACATGGACTATCGTGGTACATGGTCCAACCCATGTCCTTATTTGGTTGTTGGGTTGGGCTATTGTGCTACGATAGGCTATGGACCGAATTCGCGATCAGAAGCCCTTCACCTGCCCATGGTTATAGGATAAATCTTATCTCGGCACGATATTGGCACCGTTTGTCCTGGTTTGGTTGTAAGGGTGTCGTATTGTCTCGATGATATGGTATAAGCCTATAACTCGTGAATCAGGTCATATTTTACTCATTGGGTTTTATTTTACTCTTTTTGTGCTCTCTTGTGGTACTTGCTATTCGGGGCCTGACCCCACTAGTTTTGTTTGGCCAGATCTCGTAGCAGCGCCAGATGATCCAGCCTTCTACCCGAACAATGGTGCACACCAGGAGTATGGACGTCAGGGACCATGAGTGGGTTTCTTCTTTACTGCTCCGATATCTTCTATTTTATACTTGGCGTTTAGCCACCGGCACCTGTTTAGCCAACAGTACTAGACATTTAGTTCCTTACATAATTGTAATTAAATCAGACTGTAGCTGAATATAGTTATGTACTATTGACTCTCGGTACTAGCTTATCGTTTTGTATAGCTAGGCTCATGAATCATTTTGATGAAGCGTCAGGGACGCCTTACTGCTTTGTCTTATATGATCATTATTTACTGCTTCTTATTTTGATTGATTGAGACATAGATGCTCTGTGAGACCATAGGAGACTTGATTGTAGCATGCACCCCCTAGTCTCTTGACAGCCACGATCGTCATATGACGTTTATATACCTCATATGGAGTAGCTGGCCTAGTCCGTCTCAGTATTCCGGTACTGGGGCATGACATCATCAAAGTACAAAAAGTCGTAGGAACATTTGTTAGACCAAAAGGCATAACTAAAAACTCATATGCGCCATACCTCGTGACGCACGCCGTCTTAGCCTCGTCGCCCTCCGTAATCCGGACTTGATAATACCCCGAGCGCAGATCAAGTTTGGAGAAGTATCTCGCGCCTCCCAATTGGTCGAACAAGTCCGCCACCAACGGGATGGGATATTTGTTCTTGACGGTTACCTTGTTTAGTGCACGATAGTCGATGTACAAACGAAGGCTTTCGTCCTTCTTCTTCTGGAACAGCACCGGTGCACCATACGGGGCCTTTGACGGTCTGATGAATCCCGCGTCCAGCAGCTCCTTGAGTTGCTTCTTCAACTCATCTAGCTCGGACGGAGCCATACGATATGGAGCCATGGCGGACGGCTTTGTGCCCGGCTCTAACTCGATGGCGTGGTCTACCTCCCTCCGCGGAGGTAGCCTCATTGGCAACTCCTTCGGCATGACGTCCCCGAACTCCATAAGGACGTCATCGATCTCAGGCGGAAGATCCCCCTGCACGGGCGCCTCCTCCGTCTTGAGCACCGCAAGGTAGGTCATCTCTCCGTGTCGCATCCCCTTCTTGAGTTGTAATGCGGAGAGAGCCTTCCCCTTCGCCAGCTCACCTCATACAGCTGTCACCATGCATGGAGAGCTCTCCTCCATGATCCCGACGACTCCCAGATGCGGCATTGGGATCGCCTTTGCCGAAGTGAGGAAGTCCATCTAGAGGATCATGTTGAAGTCATCCAGTGGTGCTGCCGTGAGACTGGTGACACCCGTCCAGTCTTCCACTTGGATCTTTACTCCTTTGGCCATACCCTGCATAGGGCGCGCCTCAGAGTTGACTGCCTTTATCGTGCTTGAGTCTTTTTCCAGCACTAGACCCAAGCATCGGACCTCCGCGTCCGAGATAAAGTTGTGGGTTGCCCCTGTGTCGACCATCGCCCTGGTGTTGTGGCCGTTGATCTTTACGTCCACGTACATCAGTTCTCGATTCGGGGTCTTGGACACTACCGTCTTGCTCTTCAAAGCATTCAATAGGCACATGGCATCCATGTGAGCCCCCTTCTTAGGCTCCTCATCCTCGGCCTCCTCGCCTTGGACCGCGTTTACCCTCTTGCCTTTGTTCGGGCAGTCTCGTGTGAAGTAATTTCCTCAGCACAGGAAGCATTCAATCTTTCGCTCCGTCGAAGGCTTTGTGTGCGGCTTGTCCTTCGGCGGGCCTTCCTTTCCATTGTTCTTCTTCGCTCCCCCACCATTGAACTTGGTGGTGGTCTTTTCCTTGGGCTTTGGGGCATCATTCCGTCGATACTCCATCAGCTTCTCGGCTGCCGCAACAGCCGCGTTCACATCTGACACATCTTGCCTCCGCAATTCTTGTGCCATCCATGGTTGTAGACCCTCCAGGAAGTGGAACAGACGATCCTCTTCGTCCATAGTAGAAATGAAAAGCATCAGGCGGGTGAACTCCGCCACATACTCCTTGACAGACCCGGTGTGTTTGAGTTGTCGCAAACTCCGTCTCGCAACGTACTCCACGTTCTTCGGGTAGAATTGAGACTTGATCTCCTTCTTGAGATCCTCCCAAGTCTCGATCGAGCAGAGCCCCTTTTCTACATCGATGCACCTGCGTCGCCACCACAGCATAGCATCATCAGAGAAATATAGGGACGCTGTGTTTACCTTGTCGGTCTTATCCTCGATACGGACCGCCTTTAGGTAGCGCTCGACATTCTAGATGAAGTTATCCACCTCCTTCGTGTCCCGTACGCCATTGAAGGATTTGGGTTCTGGATACTTCACCCTCTGTGTCGACTCCCTCCTCGGAGTCGGACCACTGGCAATGGCCCTCTCGAGGACCTCCGCCTTGGTTTGTAGCTCTTTGCGTAGTTCGACAATCTCTGCCTTCGTGGCCCTTCGTTCCTCCTCGAACTCGGCCTGTATCTCGCGGAGATGCTCTCGGAACTCCGACATAGCCGTGGCGACGTCCGCCTCCAAACCCTGGACGAATTTCTCGTGAGACGCTTAGTTCTGCTCCACTTGAAATTCGACGCCCGTCACGCCTTTCTCCAGCATCTCGATCCGGTCAGCCAACTCGCCAAGAGCCCGTTCCATCAACGGTTCCTTGCTCTTGCCCTTCCTCGAGGTCTTCGCCTTCTCCTTAGGCGATGTGGGTTGCTCGTTGATGATTGCTTCGGTCGATGATATGACGGCGATCGAACCTTTGCTTTGATACCACTTGTCACAGACTTAGTGTTTTTGCTAGCACTTCGTCCTGTACGGCGCACTGTCTTTTCTCTCAAAGACCCGTGCAAGCCTTCCCAACCCGACTTAGCTAGATCGCTAAGGAAATTAGAATAGTGGAGCAAAGAGGAGACTCGTAAGATTTCTTTATTGAATGGAAAATGCTTACAAGTTTAGGTGGTGAGGAACAAATGAAAGCCTCTCCCTTTTATAAGTGCTCAGAGAGCTTTACATGGAAAGTCCTGGAATGAATATTATAAGGATTATTCTTTTCTACCAAAACTGGAACGATATATTCCAGGTTTATTCCCTAGCAACAGAAAAGGAAAGTTCACGGGCCATCCAGAAGCTGCTTGGGCCTCCTAGAACGATCTTGGGCTTTCCGAAGAGATCCACTATCTTCTGGAGCCTTCCGCCATCTTCTAGAATGTTCTGGAAGCTTTCCGCATAACCTTGATCCGTGAAAAGGTTATGCAACTGGACCTCGGACGGGGTGCAACATTTGGGACGTTACAACATGCTCTACTAATTAATTCTATAAGTTGTATATCTTTTTGTTTAAGATTAGTTTATTTGTCTACTTTCCTTTTCTTCCCCTCTCCGTATTTTATGTTGTCTTGCTGTGTTTACTTAGTTTATTTTTATTTCTTAGAAAAAAAAGGAGCCTTTTTGACTGAGCATTATTCGGTTTTGGACTGCAAATCGAATCGAACCGAACTGAATAAGAGATTCGATTTGGTTTCATAAAAAATCTGGTCTGTTTTCAAAATATAAATATAAATATTCGGTTTTCGTTTCGGTCCAAAACCGAAAACCGAATAAGAATTATACAATTATGTAAATATCCTAAATTTTAAAATGTGTATATTTTTAAAAACAACAATTCTATGTATGTATTTTGAATTCCAACTTTGATAATTTAACAACTAGTCCAACTTTGTGCGTAACTTTAAAATTCACCAAATGTGTGTATAAAAATTATAAATTTTAATATGATTTAACCACGATTTCAACTTTGGGTCCGACCCTTTCCAACCGAATAAACCGAATTTATTATTTTATTCGGTTCGGTTCCGGTTTTGGCTAATTCGGTTCGATTTTCGTTTTGATTTTTTAGAATTTCGGTTTATTTGGTTTTGACTAATTCGGTTCGGTTGAAACCGAATAGACCGAACGCTCACCCCTAGGCTGACCATGCATCTCAATTCAAATATTGGTTCATACATAATGCTTGAATTTCTTATAAAAATTCTAGTATGCGCTAGGAGAGTGATTTGGTTGAGTTAGGCTTGATAAAATTGATTGTTGTACGGGAAACTAAGTCATTCGGTATAGCAAATTGTATCATCTTAACGTTTCGTCTAGACTTTTTATAGTCTAGAAAATTTTGGAGGATGCCCATTGGTTGCATGAGCTTAAAATGTAATCCAAAAGGTAGGTGTATCTACATATAAATTGGCGCATAGTTATTATGTCATGGTCCTCTCATGCTCACCATAAGCTAGCTTGTCTAGGAATTTGGTACCAATATAGAGGGTTGATGTTAGGTCGATTACCGGTCATAAACTTTGTCAAATCTTGTATAAGGTTTTCTTATGCTCCATAACCGATCCCATTATGATGAGATAATGTTTGGATGATGACGATGATGGAAAAACTTCAATTAATCAATACCAGAAAAACTTCTATAAATCCGACATTAGGTTCGTTTCTGCGCACACGAAGAAGACAACAACCTTTAACTATAAAAAGTCTATTGCAATAAAAGAACTCGAATAGTTCTTTAAAGAATTGGATTTCCATGTAGCCTATAAATATTTTTGGTTGCTTATTATATCTCACACAAATAGAATTCTCGTAGACAATAGTATTTCATGGTAGAATTCTCGTAGACAATAGTATTTCATGTGACATTCTTTATTGGTATTGGATGCACTGCAACAAGAAATATTGATTGCAAAGTATACAAATTCTTTTATAAATTGTCACTCCCAGTTTTCGATATACGTATTTGTCTTCTTGATTCATGTATATGGCATATGGTATTTTGTGCATGTGCACCATTTTAATTTATTTTTCTATTAGTTGTTGCATGTAGCCACAAATCATGTCATTAGTTAAAATGGTTAAGAGCATGCTTAAAATTAGGGTTTCCTTAAGCCAACCCAACACTACTACATATATATTCTCTTCCTTTTCTATCTCCTCATAACTCTTCATTCATTTTCCTCAACCACCACCACCATTAGGCAAATACACCTTGCACCAAATGGAGAGATCCTTGTATTTTTTTTTCTTTTTTTTCTTTTATATGATTTATTTATATTGTTCTTCTGATCATCCCCTACAAGTTTAGTACTTAGTATTTTCGATTTTGATAGCTTGTTTTGAGTAGATCTATATTCAAAAAACTAGGATTTATGTATTTTTCTGCTTTTGAAGTATCAAACTTACTTTTTTCGAAGACTACTTGTTCCATGTTGTAGAGAATTCAATTTCATTCAGTTTGGATCTTTATTTTGCCCAATTTTGAGTCCTATAGTCTAAGTTATGAACATTAGAAGTTTCTAAAACTCCATGACCAAAAACTTGCTGGTAGGGACGACACCTTGCGCACCTTTTCGTCCGCGCACCTTGCACCTTGCGCACCTCGTGCGCACCTCACGCACCTTTTGGTCCGCTCACCTTGCACCTCACGTACCTCGTGCGCACCTCGCACGCCTTTTTGTCCGCACATCTTGCACCTCGCGCATCTTTTGGTTCGCGCACCTTGCATCTCGCGGACCTCGTGCACCTTTTGGTCTGCGCACCTTGCACCTCGCGCACCTTTTGGTCCGCGCACCTTGCACCTCGCGCACCTTTTGGTCCACGTACCTTGCATCTCGCGCACCTTTTAGTCCGTGTACCATGCACCTCGTGAGTACTTCGCGCATCTTTTGGTCCGCGTACCTCATGCACCTCGTGCACCTCGTGCACCTCGTGCACCTCGTGCACCTCGCGCATCTCGTGTAACTCATGCATCTCGCACACCTCGTGCACCTTGCACCTCGCGCACACCTTGCATCTTGCACCTCGTACGCCTTGCCAATGCGCCGTTTGTGCCACTTCATGACTTGCGTGTGCTTCATGCCCTAAGTGAACAGTACCTTTTAGTTTCTCTTCCGTCTTGTGGCTCGACCTTCATTTTTGACCTAACTATCTATGTGTGTGCTGGTCCAATGCATGTACTGAGGTACAATCTATGTGAGCTCCGATGTGCTATCTCATGTGTGAAGTGTTCCTATACGATATATGTTAGTACATCCAATGCCTCCAGCACTTACATAATGAATGGTCGGTACTAATGACGTGGTTTGTGTACCGTGTTGCATTACACTAAGAAGGAATCCTTATGTATGACTCCTTGAGCCAGTATGGATCTCTTCTTGGGGTACTCGTACTATCTACGACATTTAGGAGAACGAGCATGTGATACGGCATGTGAATCTCGAGATTAAACTAGGGTTAACTAGGCAACTAATCTGGTAGATGCATTGGACGGGAAGAATCTCGAGATCGTGCCACACTAGCCACCCCAGGTTCCGTCCTGACGTGCCGGGTTGGCCTCCACGGATATGGTTTCATCCGCTTATGGTGGATGACCATATCCGACTCTTATGTGCTATGTGTTATATATTTTAGCGCGGTAGCCTTACGAGGGACCGGTGCATGATCAAGGTGCTATGTTTATATATATATATATATATATATATATATATATATATATATATATATATATATATATATATATATATATATATATATACATTTTGGTTTGGCTAGTCCTGCTGGAACGACACGATCTGAGTATTTCTATAACAGCATTGCGGGAATAACCCCGTCAAATATAGAAAGTCGCAGGAATGAATGGCCGCTTGAAAAACGATTTGACTATGCCTTGTACCTTTCGATAGTAGCCGAGGGACATTGACTGTCATGGTGCGTGGTCCAACCCATGTCCTTGTTTGGTTGTTGGGTTGGGCTATCGTGCTACGACAGACTGTGGACCGTGGTTACGACCGGAAGCTTTTTTATTATTATTACTATTTATTATTATGCTTGAATTTTATCTCTCTTTTGTGCTCCATTTTTGTACTTGCTATTCGGGGCTGACCCTGCTGGTTTTGTTTGGCCATGTCACGTAGCAGAGCCAGAGGATCCGACTTTCCTCCCTGACGTCAATAGTGTATACTAGGAGCATGGCGGACGGAGGACTCGAGTGGGTTTCTTCTCCACCACTCTAGTATCATTACTTAAGTTCTGGCGTTTAGCCACCGGCACCTGTTTAGCCGGTTGTTCTGGATATTTTGCCTTCTTGCATAATTGTAATTAAATCAGACTGCAGCTGACTACGATTATGTACCTATGACTCTCTGGGCTAGCTAACTTATAAAGCTAGTTCCCCATGATCATTTTGATAAAGCGTCGGAGATGCCTTACTGCTTTATCTTATATGTTTATTAATTGTTGCTTCTTGCTTTATTGATTGAGACATAGATGCTATGTGGGATCATAGAAGACTTGATTGTAGCATGCACCTCCTAGTCTTATGACAGCCACGATCGCCGTATGACGTTTATATACCTCATATGGAGTAGCTGGCCTAGTCACTCTCCGTATTTCGGTACTGGAACGTGACATAAATCCACCAATTCTCCTTTTATTATAGACATGACTACGAGTACACAAATGTTTTCATCAGGGCTCGTTCAGATATTTTGGATGTCCAGGACAAAAATTAAAATAGTACCCCTTCTTAAAAAATGAAAAATTCTTTTAAAAAAATAAATAAAACAAGGCCCCACTAAGCCTTGAACCGATGCCCTTTTGCATAGAAGATGTGAAAACCAACTAAACTAGATAAGTCATTATGTTATGTTGTATGATTAAAATGTTATATATATACAAATGTTTTTGTTAGGTCCTCCTGGTATGTGGGTCCTGGACATGGCCGGCTCTGCTGTTGGGATGTCTTAGCCTGAGCTAATTTTAGTTGTCCTTCATTCCTATTAAAAGGATATATGTTTAAGTTGGATTTGGGTTGGACCAGTCCCAAGAATATCAAATAATCTTGGAGGTTGTCCTATGGAGAAGAGTTGCCTGAGTTCATAGTCTTGTTAGATTTGCTCCTGGGCCGGTCCTGGTCCTGGTCCTGGACGGTCCGCATGATTGTTTTGGGCCAGGACTGGCCCTGATTCTCATTTTATATGCCAAATGTCCTGTTTCTTCATCATGAAGCTAAAAGTTACAACAATAATCATTATCCAGTTTTTCATTAATTCCGACTTGTTTTACAACATCAGAGCCCGAACACATAGGGACAGTGTGAGCCCACCCAAATTTAGTTTTTTTTTTTAATACTTTTATGCGAACCACTTTTAAGTCCACTCCAGTCCATATGAAAATTTCCGTCCTTGCAACGTATTCTCAAAAGAAGACGAGATTGAGCCAAGCTAATGCTTTCCGTGTCGTGAAAGCATTTTCGGAGTGCATATATTGCCAATCAAGTTTTGATGTGGTCGGTGCATGCATTAATCACATGATGGGGCCACAACCCTCAGAAAAGCCCTGCAATATGTATCAATAATGCTAAGTCTACTACCAAATCCTTACAACCCTCTTACAACCACTCACCCATTTGCTGACATGTGGACCATGGCCCACATGTCAGCAATGGGTGAAGATTGTAAGAGGGTTGTAAGCATTTGGTTGTAACTATAGCATTACTATGTATTTCTAATTCTATCCACGTCATATTAAAAAATAGGAACATTTTATAAAGGCACATCTATATTATTAAAATTATCACAAAAATATTAATTATTTACTATCCAAAATATTTTTTAAAATTGGAATGTCTAACAATAGCCTTGACAAAAACTGTCAGAATTCTGTCAGTCATGACTATTGTTAGGACTGTCCTAAAACTGTCATAATTTGTTAGTTCTGACTATTGTTAGGACTGTCAGAATTCTGACAGTCATGTATCCACAATCCAACATAGGATTCTAAATTTGAGAAAACACTCATTGACAGTCATGTATCCCTTTATCTGTGCTGTCCTCTAGCAATAATCTTAGGTTGTGCTTTTATAAAAGGCTGAACAAAAAGGAGATTATTCTTACTATTTACCTTAGTTTCTCGTCTCTAAATATTAAACTTGACTTTATTTTTAATTCATTATCATATGGTCCCATCTCTCTAGTTTCTTCATCTCTAAAGTTTTTCTTATTTATCAATTGTGATGAAGAATTCAAGCAGGCCCTGAACTAGCCGAGACTAAGGCCTTTTAGGCCCACCGATAACCAAAGACCCACGTAACATTCATTTAGTGTAAGCCTATTTTATTTTCTCCCTAACCAATCTGTAGGTAAAGAATGTGACCAAGTCAAAACTTGTGAATTGCCAAAGCAAGTTAGATTAATTTGTTCACACAAATCATCGGCAAATATTTGTGTTAGTAGTATGCCAATGTAGGATTTTTTTCTTTTCTTTTCTTTCGGCCATGTTGAAGCCTGCTACTGGTCTACTAAAAAAGATGTCAATGAATTTGCAAGTAAAACTCACTTAAAAAGTGTAACATTAGGCAATTGCGCAAACCATACAATATTATCAATTGAACAAACAGGGGTGCTAGTTTCCTATTTACAAACTTCATTCTAGAATACAATTGTCATTACATGAAATGATATTCCGACGCTTTTATTTATCATAATAGCACCAAAGAAAATGATGAAGCCCATCACCCAGCATCTCTACATACAAATGCCTAGGGTTCAGTTGATTTTGGAGTGGTGGATGGAAGAAGACTCACAGGAAAATGTCTTTTCTAAGCTTTTCCAGCCGAACCAAATAGGTGCATTTTCTCTGCAACCACTAGTTTCATTGCCTCCTTCGCTGCTGTCATCACATGAACCAAATCTTTGCTGTTCTTTTGCAGAGACTCCAAATAAGCATTCCTGACTTCTGTGTTCACGTTGAACTTCCTTACTCCCAAAGCAAGGCATTCCTATAAATTTGAAACTCAAGACAATATTAGCAGCTCGCCAGCCAGCCAGCATTTTATTGTTTGTTTCATTATAATTTAACCACGTCTTCTATTTACTGTCCTGAATTTGTTGGGTTGTATCTCGTTTCCAGTTGAGCGCTCAAATGGGGGGTCACAATGAAGTTGGTAATTTAGTCCCACATCGGTTAGGAGGTGGGATCATGTGGTGTAAATAATTGAGATTGGTTCAGGCCATACATGAGAATTTTCTTTCAAGAAATATGGGTTCAATTCAATATCGCACCTCATGGGCCAACTCCGGATCGGGTCACACCGCGTTCCCAACAAGTGCTATCAATGTTCAAAATCAAGGTGAAAATTAAATCTACAAGCGAACTAAGTATATACCTTTATAAGTTCACTGGGCAGACCAGATGCTCCATGGAGAACCAAAGTTACTCCTCTTTTGAGAGCCAGTGCATGGAGTTCCTGTGACAAACATGGTTATATGTTAGTAGCCCACACAAAAGTTTAGGCAGTTATAATCATGAACCCATCAATATATAATGAAGTTAAAACTAATGGACCTCACCTATTGATGGCATCTATTCCTATTTTAATCATCCTTACTGTTTGTTATAGGTAATGGAATCAAACTGTTTGGTCCTCTTGGCCGAAAGATTAGTTATTCATGATTGGGATGAGTGAATGGTATATACAACATGGAAAATGCTAAGTCTACTACCAAATGCTTACAACCTCTCTCTCCCGCCCCTTACACATGGGTCCCATCGGGTCCCACCTCCCCTCTCACCCCCCTGCTACATGGGCTCCACCCGACCCCACCATTTCCCTCCCTCTTCCAATCGGAGCCTGACACGTGGCGGTTGTAAGGGAGTTGTAAGCATTTGGTTGTAGGCATAGCAAAGCTCGTACAACATACTAAATCAATAATCATTCCAGGAGTAAATTAATTGAATACTACTGTACGCTTGGATGATTGCAAAGAACCACTCCGAGAATAAAAGGTGGTTAAACTCTTTTTATTATTTCAAGAATTGTACTTAGTATACAATAGTTGAAGGATACAAAAGACAGAAAAACCTATCCCAACCCTGAGCTAGCAATCTGGCAGAGCTAATCCAGAAACAACAGTTTGTCAGTCATTCCAGAAAGAGGGTGTGATTCTACTCGAGCTATAAAATAGTGCTGTCTAGAAAGAATAATTCTCTTATACTGTAGTCTTTCTTATTTTTCAAACAGTAAACTCCCTTAATATGTCGTGCAATACTAATAAACATGTCTTATTTACTTGGTCCAGCTTGTTACATTTGTCGGATGGAAAGTTGGAAACAATATCTATGCTATTTTCAATAATCTGCTTCTAGATTATTGCGATAAATTAAAAGTAACTGTGCTTATGAATAGTACATAAGAAAACATTTTACAGCATGAGCATAAGAGTGTGTTGTACCAGTGCATATATAATGTTTTCGAAAAATGGATTGACAACTTAAAATATTAGGAATGAACGATAACGTGAGATAATACTATACAAATCAAATAATGAGACACTACTTTTCACAAAAGCCCAAGTGTTTTCGCGAACTTGTGGTAAAGTGCAGCCGTTAAAAAAAGAAAATTCTAGAATGGTACATTTGAATACATGAACATAACCTACACTGTTGCAAATTGGTTTCAATTGTGTTATTTTAGCTATCTTTTGAGTACATCAACATAACGTACACTGTATTATTTTAGCTATCTTTTAATTTTCATGTGTTAATTGAATCTACAATATCATTTTTACAAAGGGTTCATTTAAGGACTGATGCATGTAAGGTCCAAGGACCCATACCAAATTTCTAAAAAGTTGAGGGACCTATATATAATCTTCTAGCTGGGATGAGGAGTGGATATAAACTGTTATAGGGACCACAAAAAATATATTATAGAAATAGAATTGGGCTAAAATATATTATAGAAATAGAATTGGGCTCATCATATTGGAATTGACGGGTCTTTTTGGAGAAATTATTACATGCCCTTAGAGCAGAGCACGTGGTACTCCAAACCGATAAAAAATGATATGGTTGTACCACATGGTTGAATTATAGTACACATGTACTATTTTTTATTGGTACTCATGGTTGAATAATGGTACTATAATTCAACCATGTGGTACAAACATAACATTTTATTGGTTTGGAGTACCACATGGCCGTGCTCTAAGAGCATGTAATAATTTGTGTTGCAAACTGTGTGCGAGTGTAGTCTGAAGAAAAAGGTGTATGTGGCAGGTTGCTATTGGAATTTGGAGGTAGGAGTGTCAAAAAAGAAAATTGATTTTTTGGTGGGTGCAAAAGGTAAGATGACCTTCTCTTTTTAGAATAGGTATATAAATAAGCTTCGGTTTTTACTTGGTGCACAAACTTGCTTCATTATCGACTTTGGCCGTTATCAATAGAAAATAGACTTAGGCCTCTTTTGGTACACTGTAGTGTAATCGTAATCGCAATGTAATTAAATGAAAAATAAAATAAAATCATTTGATTACATTGCGATTATGATTACATTACATTGTACCAAACGGGTCCTTAGTTGTACAGTATCTGACCTTCAGCAAATCAAGTCTGAGATTGGGACCAGATGCAGGGTATTTTCCATGTACATTTCCGATGCACACTGCTAAGGCATCAATCCCTGTCCTGTCGATAAATTCCTGAGCCTGCAACATATATGTTGATGATTATATGAATCACGTTAACTTAATATATATCTTCACGATTTGCAAGAGGATATCTACTTGAGTAATGTCAGTTAGTCTGGCTTCATAATCTTCGACTGTCAAGTCATCTTCGGTGCCTGACAGCCTCCCAAGTTCAGCTTCCACCAGCATCTTCTTCGCATGTGCCAGATGTGCTATGTACCTTGTGTAAGAAATGTTCTCGTTGAAAGGAAGATGTGAACCATCCACCATAACTGAATCAAATCCCTGTACAATACCAAATCCATAACATAGTTTAGTTATGAATAAAGATTCACTTTGACAAAACTACAGGCATGTCACTCTGCTGAATAACATGTCACTTCTACTGAAGCTATTAAATATAATCCAAAGAAAAACTAAATAGATAAAACGGACATCGACTGTCAAAAGCAACTCACCATATCAAGAGCTCCTATCAGCTCAGACTTGGAATTACCATGATCAAAGTGAACAGTGATTGGTACCTGCAAAAAAGTTCCGTTATACTAGCACTACACAAATAATATCTAATGAGAAAACATCAGTACTTGACGAGTATTTTGATCGTCTCCATCATATTTTAAAACTATAAGCTGAATAAATGAAATTCGGCAGCGACACAAAAGGGCCCTACAAGTGAGTAGTAGTGATGCAACAACTCGGATTTTTATCCCAAAAAATTAGTGAGTAGTGCATAAGCCCTTGATGGTAAACACCACTTTTGAATTAAAACTGCTTTCAACAATATAATGGTTCATAGAGTACAGAAGGCACTTATTTCGGAGTAAAAGATCAATTATACCAATGAAGTTGGCCGTAAATTATAGCTTAGCTAATTTTTTAGTCCAAAGCATATTTTTATATGACAGATGTCGTTGCATATCATACTACGGTTACAAATCCACACTGAGGTTTCTCCGCATTTCCACAAACATCATAATTTGAAGAAAGTATTATAAATTGACAAAAAAAAGTCTACATAACTGAAAGTGAAACTTGAGATCAGGAAATCTGGTGTAGACCAAATAGCTGAAACTGAATCCCTGCTGTTTTCTGCCAGTGACATGGTTTCGTTTATGAATAAAATACCATTTTGGTCGTAGAAAAATTCTACTATAATACAATAGTAGATGGTATTTGATGAAAGAAACAGAACATAGTTGGAACGATCAATATGCATGATGCAACCACGGTATAATAGAGTTGTAATTCACTAGTTATTCCATAAGCTCGCCAAATATGAAAAAAAAAAACCCGGAGGTTGAGTATTCCTCGGAAACAGCCATCCACATTGCCACGTGCTCTAATCCTCTGAGCTACAGGCCCCACCCTGTCTCCACTGGATATATTCCCAGGAGTACCCTCAAAGAGGAACTTATCCTCAGCCATTTCACAAATTCGAATTTGCGACAAGTATAAAAAGAAAAAAAAATTTGGAACATTTTCTGATGCATAATAAATAATTTTAAAATAGGAAAAGATGCTCGATGAGGCATGAGTTTCAGTATCGCAAGTGTTTCTATTTTTGAATCGAGGGTTCATAATGTAAGATTTCTCTGATCCTATCCTTTTTTTCGAATAAATAAATAGGAAAAAAAGTGCACGATCTCAACGAATTACTCATGAATAAATTAATAAATCATATGTAAGAACCATATCATTTCATGATTCATTGGTAAATAAACTTTGATTCTCTATCGACCAAAAATGTGAGACTATTAACACGGTTATAGCTAAACTGTTTGAAGTCCACCCCACCAACAGTAGCCGCACCGTCCGCTACATATCTCACATTGAAAATCTTCCTTTATTGTAATACATATATGGACAGATGCTTAATAATTCTAGTTATTGATATGCAAAAAATAAAGAAAATTTGGGATACAATTATACATGATGTGACTAAAACCACCTCCACCTAGATTTTCGGCTAGTCCAGCACCAACTCTTTGATAACAAACATATTGGACTTGTACTCTAGAGTCTAGTAGAGACTCAATTATGATTTAACAATAAATTGTAACATGGGAGTTATCTGCATCTAAATGCACTTACTCTTGCTGTTTCAGCAGCTGAGATGCAACATGCAACCAAGGGCAGCCCTCCCTGCTTCAGAGCTCCTGGATGGACCTGGCGTTCCAGAGGCAGTGGAATCAGTACATGCATCATGTGGAAGTATGAAGCTTTCTTAACGCAAAAGATGGTACAATTTACTACCAATTATTTCATTTTCATCCTATCGCATCAGGGATAAGTTAATCAATTAATTGCAAGGAAAAAAAGGACGATAGACCACTCGAGGATAAATCTGGCGCACATTGATAATACCCTCCCAAGGCTTGAGATAAAGTGTAGGTGTGAAATGTGAACTATGATGTTATTAGATTCTTGTAGATTACCTTACTAGTTAAAGATTTTCTCTCCTTTTTTTTTTGGGTGCACTTGTGCTGATGCGTTTTACTGAACTAGTTGGATATGGATAACATCAGATGAATTTCTAATAAGAACTAAAAGAATAACCTTGGTCAAGTATGCCTTTTGAATTTTCAACATTAAGAATACCATAGTAAAATATTTATAACGAAACTGTTAATGGAGAGTATCAAAGTTTTCAATAAGAAATGAAAGTACACCTCAACTCTGCATAATTACATTAATTACTTGTATAGAGGTATTATTACTTAGTAAGTGATTCCCACCTGCAGAATTGCAGGACTATTTTCTGCTTCTGCAGCAGCAACAACTGCTTCAACTCCTTCAAGATTATAAACATTGAAAGCACCGACAGCATATCCACCTTTCTCTGCGTTCTACATGTTTAGCAATCTCGTTAGTAATAGTAACAACAGCATAAGAAAATTTCACCATAAGATCCTTACAAGAAGAATATCTTTTGTTGAACTTCTAAGGGGGCGAGCCCAGCTTTTTACAACTTCTGCCAAAGCACCATTATCACCAACATTACCTATAATAAAATCAAGGTTAAAATTGGCTGTGGCTATATACAGGGCTATGCTTGAGTCAGTAAGTGAATAGATAGAGAGCATACTACCTGGAAAAACAATGTATGGGACCCCAGGAAATCTGCTTTCTGCACCAAGCTGCCATAAGGGCACACCAGCAAGTGCTTGTCCCACAACCATAGCACGCCGAGCTTCTAAAGCCTTTGTAGCGATATCTGATGAAGTGATTCCACCCTGACACAACGAATTTGATACATTTCAAGTTCTCAAATTACTCACATTTTCACTTCAGCTGACTCATAGTCCATTCAGAGCATGCCAGAATAAAATAATTAATTAAATACACCAAATTTGAAGCAAATAAAACACAACAAGCAATTTAAATATCTTATCGGATTTGATAGTACATGATAGTTAGAAAATTATTCATCTAACTGAAAGTTCTAGCAAAGAGAAGGATCACACCGGATAAATCCTCTGTTGCTCCTTTGTATTAGACATTAGAAATTTCTTGTAGATTGAAAACTGTTAAGGACTCGACGCTATCTATCTACAAAGGATAGAAGCCCAAAATTACAACTCAAAATCCTGGCTCTAATCAGAGCAAGCACAGGGAGACATCAGGTAGAGCTAGGCCTCTAAAAAATTAAGGGATGCTGGAGAATCTTAATTGAGAGACAGCCTTCACAACTACAACAAAAGTTGAACCTATGGTCTAGATTATGGGAATAAAAGGTAGTCGACTATGGGCAATCAATTCTTGCAGCATAATGGTACTGTCAGTGTCAGTGTCACAATCTCTCTTTCCACTCCTTGCCTAAAAAATTAAAAGGTAGTCCACTATGGGCAATCATTTACTAAACCCACTGATTACTGGTAATAGCTGGACTACTGTCAGCATCTAATAATAGATATATGTAGTGCTGTGGAACATATAATAGATTATATACAAACAATGCTTTGTAAGGTCATTTTTCACACCAAATGTACAACACTTTGGTGCTAATGTCTAATGAGCCCCTTGCGGGCTCACGTCTGATGGCAGTGGATCAAGATTGTGAAAAATGGGTCCAGTAAATTTCTGCTCTGACTAGTGATGCAATGGTAGCTGGATGTTAAGATATGGCCAAAAGTGAAATTGTCATTGTCAAATGTAGTAAGTACATATACTAGATGAGGGTTAACCAACACAAATTTTGATTGAAGGTTTTTTTGGGAGATAAATTAATTGAAGTTGGTAGCAATCAGTTAAGGCTCTCCTAAATAACCGACTCAACAGAGTATAATGAAGCACACAGATTCTTGTAACCAAACCCATGAAAATTGTAAAGGTGTCTTGGTATCAAGCCTACCACTTATGCAAGGTACGGGGAGGTTCATCCACTCCTGTTTATGGTGAGGTGTCTTGGTGCCACAAGTCTCTACTACTTTTTAGTTTTTTCAAGTTACTACCTTTGTTAATCTCCTGCCTTAGTTAACAGTCATGTTAAACATGCGACTATCTGAGATTCTGCCCCTACACAAAAGAAAAATTACTTCTCTCTCTCTTTCATTTTCATGAAATAAATAGATAGATCGCCTTCTTCCTCCCACCTCATCTCTCCAACATCCTCTTTTTTTCTTTCTTTTTTGTTGAGACCGGGGCTCGAACCCAGGACCTCCCTTATATCCCACCAACCCCAAAGCCCCCCCCTAATCCATTTCAGTTCCCATTCCCCCATCCCTACCTCCACCACACACACCAACCCGCCACCCATCCCCGTCCTCAACCCCGACTCTCCTCGCTATGAATGTATTGGGCAGTAGCAGCCAAAGCAGCAGTGACAGCAGTACAGCAGCGACGCAGCGACAGCAGCCTGCAGCAGGTCCAAAGCAGCAGCAGTAGCAGCCAAGGCAGCAGTGACAGCAGCCAACGCAGCAGTAGCAGCATACACAAAAGCCAAATCAGCAGCCCCTTCCTTCCGGTAACCATTCAACATTCGAATCCTAGTCTTCCTCTTCACTCTAAATCAAGTAAGTATGTACATCTATTATCCAATATACTATCAATAAACTGTTGATCCACCTGTAAATTGATTACTACTACAAAATCAAATAAAATAGGATTTGTAGTTATCAATCTATTTATTAAATAGAGAACTATCTTGGTTTCGTGGTAGCTTGATTCAATTCTCTATAAAATCTAAGGTTGCATGCTAGCTATTATCTCTTGCCTAATATTATCATTAATTTTGGCAACCTAGAAACTATTTGTCAATTAGTAGAGGACTTAAATGAACTTATTTTAAATTCAAATTAATTTGCTGATTTTTTTGTTTCGCATCCATTCCGCATCAATCTGTCTCTAACAAATTTCTCCAATTTTCAATGGTACATGAATAAAATAATTATAGTTACAACCATAATACACATCAAATTACATAACAGCAGGATATGAGAAAAATTAAAGCACATTAATAAAATTGTTATAAATTTATATAGCGCTTCAAAGAAAAAACAAGGAGCTATAGTTATCACCTAAGCAAGGGTACAAAGATTTTGATCAACACGATAACCGAAGAAGAAAGATGCATATATTCATCTTAACTAGATAGTCAATACCTTGGCAAGAATATAACGGGGTCGGGCATTTATTCGTCTAACAATTTCCACTAGTGCAGAGCTGACCTTATAATTAATTTCTAAACTTTCTGAAGGAGCTGCAGGAAGGAAGGTAAAAAGAGTTATATTATACAAAATTATTCATATTATATAATCAACCAAATCATAAGAATTGTGAGATAAAATAATTATTGTGCATCGTATAGGAGTGATATACGTCCATCTTATCTAATGGCAAAGTTTTTTCTTTATGGCTGCACTGCTACTTGGAAACTCAGTGTTCAGATTTCAGTACAAAGGTTCTTGAGTGATAGAAAATTAGCAATATGCTGAGTCCTGACAAGTTTACTTACAATCATGGAAAGAAAAATAATTCAGTCAACAAGTTCTGACATGCCAGCAATGTTAACAACTGTCAAAACCAGCAGATTTATCCGGCAATTACTGATGCCTGAATGAAACCGGCAGCACATAAACATATTTGTGTTCTTATTTACCTAAGACAAAGATTGTTCATGATGATACTTATGAAGTTCTTTACCCAAATATTCTCTTTTCTAGCTATCCAGAAGAATTTAAAACAGATATATTGGCAAAAGTGCACCAAAAGAAAGTTGTTGGTGTTCTTACAGATACTTCTACTGGCAAGTAACATGGAAACTTAGAATATCGAAAATTATTCAAGTAAATTAACAATAAGGTTTGCCAGACATTTTGAAGTTTATACCTCATCCCAGAAAAAAGAATACTCTCGAATCTTACAGGACAATAGCAGAAATTAAATTACAGGGCTCCTTTGCTTTTAAGGAAATATGTTATGATTCCTCCTATAGAATATTGACCAGAGTAACAGGACAATAGAATATCTCTTTAGGTGTCCTCGGACACTGCTCCCAGGACAAGAGCACTGGAAACTTTCTATCGATCAATACGCACACCAAAGTAAGGGTCCTGGGAATCCCCAGTTGTTGGTGTCAGACACGACATGTAGAAATACATATTGGACACAACATGGACAAAAATACACTAGGACACACCAAAATAGGTGTCGTGCCCGTGATGCCGTGTCCTTACCATGTCGTATTTGTGTCCATTCAACATAGCTTCTGATGCTTCAAAGATTATCTTCCTACAGTTAATGCCAATTTGCTGAGGCATGCACTCAAGGTACCTGGTTCATTACCACTGGCACCTATGTTGTTGCACGGACATGGTAAAATAGTATCCGTACTTGTATCCATGTCCGTATTCGTACAATCATAGGTGATACCTATCTGGAAATGTCCATATCTTGTATCCACATAGTGTACTTATCCATCCGTGTCCATACTCGTGCCACATACCGGCACCAATCTCAACCAAAGTGACCAGTAGTTGTCTTGCTGGTTCAAATTTTGGATCATATTTCTCTCCTGTGATATTTTTTCATCTTTGCTGAGATTTAATTCCATCGACAAAATCAAGAGGCCCTGCTATCTGTCCATGTTGAGTGTCATCTGGCACTTCCAAGCAACAATAAACTGTTCAAAAACTACTTTGATTTAATTCATTGTTCTCCCCAATTTTATTAGGGAAAATCACACTTATATCCAATTGAATCATGGGGCCATAGAATGCCGTCATCATAAACTTCAGCCACTTGGCAAACTTACTGCACTTTCAATGGGTACTTCAGTAGTGTCACTGAAATAAGGAGATCCCTTTATTTCCCCTAGATAGTTTATGTGCAAGGTTTGAGATTTATACAAAAATATCAAAGCTAAACCCTAATTCCTGTGAACAAGACAGATTTACCCAAATTTCATCTTTTACTGGTATGTGGTGATAGCGAGGGCTTAGGGTCAGTAAAGGAAAAAAAAGAGCTTTCAACTATTAAGATTAGGACCTGCCAGGCTATCAAGATCTGGTGTCTCTGTTTATACAGGAAGAAGATGGTCAAGCAGTTGGAACTTCCTTTTTTCTTAAGTAGTAAAGAATAACTTTAGCTCCATTAATCATATACTACTGTAATGTTTGGGTTTGGGGATCTGCACCTTTCATCTCATCTGTTATGGCTAGATATATATATATCCTACATGCTTTGTTGGTACCACTTATTTAACATTAGGTTATATATTTCCTGTGTATATGTGTGCTGAATATCGTGAAATAGTGTGCATCTTTGCTTTATTAGTCCACCTAAGTGTTTCGAACTGATAAATATGCAAGTAAATCTTCTGAAATGTGCCCCTCATGTAATTTTTCCTCACGACTCCTGTTCTTGCACATCTAAACAAATTGGTGTTCAAGGTGTCACACTATACTCATCTTGATTCAAGTTGTATCAGTCTGGACTAAAGCTATCTACACAGACCCCATGGACCAAACACCATCTCAGCCTTCCCGCTATGAACTGAAACTTGATGATAATTGGCTCTAGTAGTTAGACATTATTTTTGTGCGCATCAATCAAAACCATACACAGAAAGATATACTTTTGGTTCATAAAATTAAACTTGACCTTTGGATGGTTCTCAACAAAGTTTTAGATGATTCAATGGAAAATGATTTGATAAAACAAGCATTTTAAAAGCATATATGAACTTCATGTCCACCATAATTATAAAAATTGTTTGAAAATTTCTCTGAAGCTTTATACCAATCAAGTAAATCCAAGACAAAAGTAATACTCAAACTAAAATATGGCGAAGTAATACTAATATCCCGCATCATATTTGATATGGCAAGAAAAAGGATGAATGGAACCGACATTTTCCAGTAATGAGTTGTCGGCTGGTAACCAAAAGTGTATCTTTACGTGCACTTAGAGAAACATTTGCAATTTCAGCTGCATTATCAATCTCCTCCTCTCGCTCTTCAAGTGACTTCATGGCAAGTTTCTCAACAGATACCTGTCTCAGGAGAAAAAAGAATATTTACATCTCAGACATAAGAGGGATGTTTTAAATGCTTTTCCAGAATACGTTGTCTCATCAAAACAACCAATAGACCTTTTCAACCATACATCCTTTTTTTAGAAATTATATGTTAAAAAGAAAAGCACGTCTAATTAAGTATAGATCTGGCATGGTGCACTTTGTTTGTTACCTCTACCCATTTTAGGGTATGGCCCAAGCGTGATTTAAGTTCTTCAACCTGAAGAATGAATAAGAGAATTATATACTCATCTAGAATTATGATAAAAGGAAAGGATAATTAGTGAAAGTCTCTAAAATAGTTAGATGTATGACCTGCTTAGTGGTTTTAGGAACATAAGAACCCACAACTATAAGGCCTCCACTTATGTTTTTAGTTATCCCTAGATCACTTGGACAAATAGGAGCCTTTGGCTTTATGCCGATTCGAGCAGAGACAAAGCTAGCAGCAGTACGACATAGAAAGCGTTTTCCTTTAATCTCTGCCTGAAATAACAATTAAAGCAATATAAGACAACTGGGAAACAACTCCAATCACCAAATAGAGCAAGTTCACTTGCCTGGATCATTCCTGCTGCAAATACAGCCACATCTCTTTCACTTGCAGCATTTACAATACACGTTGAACCCTATCAATCATGCACAAAACAGAACATGATGAGAAATATATTTCAAGGATGAAGATTTACTAGAAGAGAATGTGTAAATATAAATATGTTGAGGTGAGTAATCCAGGCCGTCCCCAGGGGTCATCAAAAAGATGTTCCACATTGTTCTTCATGATATCCATGTTCAAGAACATATATGGACTAAAAATCATGCAGTTTTGAGATTTTTTGCCTATGAAATACATATATGTCATTTTTGTTCATGTCAATTGTCCAAAGATGAACTCGCTGTACAAATTTATGTCATTTTCTGGAATATTGAGGATGTGGGGTTCGTTTTTCAAGTTCTAATATTTACAGAATTTTAAGTGAAAGATGACATTGGCAGCTTTACCTGCAAAATTATCCTAGTTTTGCCATTATCCACATATGGTACAAATGAAAACAATTCAGTACATATTCATAGATTGCAGTATAGATCCAAAAACAGTGTTCTCATCAAGGTTTGCATCAACTACCAATTATAGTTCACATGTACCTTTGGCAGGCTGCAAAGAAGCTCACAGACAGCAACCGGGCCACCTTTACGTAATAGATTAATAGAAACAGATGCTACACTTTTCGCTTGGATCCTCCCTCTTGTTTTTTCCTCAACCCACTAAAATTCAGAACAAACTAATCATCTCCTTTTTCTGAATTTATTACAATGGTTAAATACGATAACAAAAATCATACCTCCCTGAGATTTGAAGATTTGTAACCAAAGGAAGCATCCTTAGCGAATTCAGTATCCCCAGCAGGAATAAGTCTAAGAAGACAAATATCTGGTTAGATGGGTCAGTATAAGTATGAACAACAAAGAACAAAAAAGCCACAATTTACCTGTCAGACTCTGCAACATAGTGGATGTCATTAATAGTGTAACGTCCACCCTGAAGAAAGAAAGGGCAAATGATCCATGCATCCATCTCTCCCAAAACTGAGACAGCTGCATCTGCTTCCTGTAGATTTCAAGCGGAAAAGCCAGTAAAGATGCTAGACATATATCATAAAATGAAGAACAACAGACAGCCATAAGATCTACTGGTCTTGCCTCTGGGAAGTGGCCACGAAGGGTAGAATCGCCTCTTAAAACTACAGTGAAGCTTATGTCATTAACTTTTTTAGCTGCAGTGTCTAGGTTTGTACAGATTTCTTTGGTTAACAAGATAGCCTGTAAAATTCCATGTCATATTAGAACATTCTGAAACTATTATGCATGAAAAGAGTACTATATAAGAAAGAAATACAAGATAATATAGCAATACGAGGTTAACAAAATTGAAATCTTGTATATTGTGAATTTCCTACCTTCTCAGTGCTCAGTGATCTTGAATTAGTTAAAATAAAAAAGCAGGTAGGTCTTTTACTGAACTGCTCAGTTAGTGTCTCGATATTCCTGCATTTACATAAACATAAAGAGTAAGCACAAAGCAAATCCATCTGACAGGTATAAAATAAGTTTTTAGAGGCTACATTTTGGAATGTGTTGGAATTTTCTAATAGGGGCTCAAGGCCTACTATATATAGGAGAGACTACATAAGAGGCTAGCCATCCTAGCCAATGTGGGAGTACAGACTAAAGAGCAGGGAACCCTGTGCACGTAGAGGTGGCTTGCGGTTCTGCTGAAGATTGGGGCTAGAGGTGACGCGATCGAAGGAGGAGCATTTGACAAGCTTCATGTCAATGTTGGAGGAAATGACATAGTGGAGGAGCATATGGTATCAGGTTGTGGGGACTGGTTGACAAAAAAAAACCAATCATGGGGACTGGTCGGCAAAGAATCAATTGCTGGAACTGGTCAACAAAGCAGTCACAAGGACTGCTTGATAAAGAATTAGGTAGCAGGAATGATGATAAGCCGGGTGGCAAGAACAAAGGAAAATCTCTTAGGAGATCAGGTTGAGGCCGTGGATCACACTGGCCCATGGATAGCTCGAGATTGGGAGCAGATGACGTCTAGGCATAACCCTGGAGATCTGCAGATGAGATCGAGGACGATCAATAGTGAACAGAGGAGATCAACCAATGATGGAGATTGAACAATGGAGCTCCTTGTCGATAGAGGTCAATAGACTATGGACAGATGAGGTCGAGCGATAATGGAGCTTGTTGCCACCAAGGAGATGAAGAACAAAGGAGTTGTCAGTGGTGAAACTGGAACCCTGTAAAGATGGAAAGAAACAAGCCAGGACTAGTCGTGGACGGTCGGACAAGTGGAAAAGGTCGATGAAGCCAGAAGATATCAAAGGAGACGAGGGTCGCTGAGGCTCAAGAAGGTCGACGGTGTGGTTGGACAGAGGAGATCAACCAATGATGGAGATTGAACAATGGAGCTCCTTGTCGATAGAGGTCAATAGACTATGGACAGATGAGGTCGAGCGATGATGGAGTTTGTTGCCACCAAGGAGATGAAGAACAATGGAGTTGTCAGTGGTGAAACTGGAACCTGTGAAGATGGAAAGAGACAAGCCAGGACTAGTCGTGGACGGTCGGACAAGTGGAAAAGGTAAGGTCGGTGAAGCCAGAAGATATCAAAGGAGACGAGGGTCGTTGAGGCTCAAGAAGGTCAACAGTGTGGTCGACAATGCTAGAAGGTTTTCGGGGTCCGACTGGTCCTAAGAGGCAAGAGGAGGTCAACAGATGTAGACTTGGATCTGGTAGATGAGGCGAGCTCTAGGAGGAAAGTTTGGTGAGAGGAGGTCATGACCGGAGGACATGTGAGTGGAAGCAAGGTCAAAGGGACGATATAGAAGTAGAATATGCAGGGGTGGCTAGTTTGCAGGTGGTACCTGAGAACTCAAAGAAGGGCCATGGTGATCGAGTAGCCAAAGGCGAGGTAGATGAGGGCCAATTAGATGATGGTGAAATTGAGTTGGGGCAATAGTGAAATCAAGTTAAGTGCAAGGCAGTTGTGAAATTGAGTTCAGACGAAGGAGACTGAGTGGTGTTGAGTTCGGTGATGGCTTCAGATATTGGTCGGAGGGTTGAGGAGAAAAGAGGATATGTTGGTCTAGTCTGCATGAGTGGGAGGAAGGAATGGTAGTTCAGACGAAGTTAAGCACCAATGCAGAAATTGTTGTGGCGATAGAAGAGATTTGGATAAGACGCCATTGGAAGTCGGTGCAAATTGAGGCTAAACATGTGTGGGTTGATGTTAGAGTGCTGACGGTGTTGGGGTCTATGTGAGTATATGTGGTAGGGAATGAAGGGGCTTGGAGATGAGGAAGATGGTGATACATATAGGTCAGGAGATGAAAAGAAACAAAGAAGATTGATGATGCTTTGTTTTCTCCAGGATTTCTGTCACTTCCGTTGTCTGTTATACGTATTTCCATTATACGTGTACGGATTTCTAACATTTGTCAGGAGACCCGTGCTTTGACTTGTCTTACTTAGCTTGGCTTGGTTTATTTTGGGTTCGGCTTGTCTTGGCTTGGCTTGGTTTATTTTGGTTTGGTTTGAGATGGTATGGCTTAGTATATAAGTCAACTCCTCTCTCTCTCTCCTCCATAACTTTCATTTATTTCTTCTTCTTCTCCATTACTCCTCTCCACCTACACCCAAGAAACCCTAGGTAAGTGCAACTTGCTTCATGATGGATCTCAAGTTTTATTGTTCCATTCTCTTCTTTACTTAATTCTAAGCTTCCTTAGAACTTGGCATTTTTGGTTTTAATGGATAGATTTTTGTAGATCTAGATTTTAAGCTTCTTCTTGTTTTTCTTGGTTTTGATCTATTAAAACTTGGTATTTTCGAAAAACCAGTCGCTCCATGTTGTAGGAAATCTCGTTCTACCCAATTTAGACCATTGGAAGTCTCGATTTCGACTTGTTTTGAGCAAGTTATGGCATTTTGAACTTCATGGGTTCTTTGAGCCATTTGCGATCTGTTAGAGAAGATGACCAGTGGGCGCGCGCCAATTGGCGCTGACCCATCTCCCCTAGCACGCGCGTCGCCTGGCGCCATCTTAGCCCAGCGCCTTCTCGGCCTGGCGCCATCTTGGCTCAGCGCCTATTGGCCCAGGCGCACTCTGGCCCTGGCACCTATTGGCCCAGGCGCACCCTCCCTGGCGCCACTTGCTAGGCGCCACCTGTCACCTTCCTGGCGCCACCTGACCAGCGCCACTTGGTTGCCTTGATACCCCCTTGCCTTTACCCCCATGCATGTTCTCCTAGTTCTTGTTGTAAATGCTTGTGATCCTGTATGTGTCTTGTACTTGGCCTAACTTACGACGACCCGACTTGATAACTTGTTGAGCATGAGTATGACTTGCTAGTATTGATCTTGACTTGAACATGATAACATGACCCCGTCTCGACATGACATGATAGTGGCCCGTCGAGGCGCACTCTTGACCAGTAACAAGTAAACTTGATATGACATGTATAAGCTTGATAGTGGCCCGTCGAGGCGCACTCCTGACAAGTACTCTTGACAAATAACAAGTAACCTGACATGACATGTATAATCATGAAGCGCTGTTGCGACAGCTATCCTGACTTGCTAAGTAACTCTTGTCTGGACACCGTGGTTGATTCTCTTGATTGTGCCTATACAAGCTACCTGTCTCGTCTTGCATCATGTCTAGGACATGGATTTCTGGTTACCACGGTTAGGAATTCGTACTGAATCTGACTAGGTTAAATGACTAGATTGATCAAGTAGTCCACATAGAGAGATTTTTTCAGTTACAGGCGATCTCGTTATTCCGGCCACACCTGAGGGACTTGTAGCCTGCCGACGAGTAGGACACATTTCCAGCACACTGTCATGTGGGGCACTTCTTGAAAACATAAGTACTGAAAGTACACCAGTAATCTTGATAACTCATGTAAATAACCTCGTCTGGATAACCTGGATAGTCTGCAGGGTTTGTGACTGTGGAAACATCTCAACTGCATCTTGCTAGTAACTAGGCCTGTGATAACCCTAGTTAGCTAATGATAGCAAGCCGTAGGACTTGATTGGCCGTGCCTGAATGCTTGTCTCATGATTAACGTGAGAATTATTCCACCTCTTGATCCTCCTACTGCAAGCTATGTTTTTGTTAACTCGGTCTTTTATGTTATTTAACTATGCTCTTTTATCAGTTCTTTTATTATATGCTGGTTTTAGTTCCTAAGTGGAGCCTCCCTTGTGGCACTTGCTCTTTCTGGGGTCTGACCCAGCTGGTTTTGTATGCCAGATTTCGGAGTACCACCCGAGGATCTATCCGCCTTCCAGTCAGATGGTGAACACCAGACGTAATCCTGGCAACGAGTGGATTTCTTATTTTGCCCTCCCACTCTATTGTAAATTATTCTTTTGAGGCGTTTAGCCGCCGAGCAAGTGTTAGCTCGTGTTGAAACATAAATTTTGTTTGCCTAAGGGCTGTAACATGTTTGACAAATCCTAGGGTTGATCATGTATGACTTAACCCTTGCTAGTCTTGCATTTTGTATGACTAACTTCATGATCATCTGAATATATAATGTTTGGGACGCCTTACTTTGTATGTCTGATGATCTAACATCTTGTACATTTATTTGCTTGCTTGAGATTGAGACACTAGGCTTGTTCTTGACCATAAGAGACTGTTGGCTTGTAGATAAACCCTCATGCATCTAGACAGCCATGACCGTATTGCGAGATGGGTTGCACTTCAATGTACGTAGCTGGCTGTGTCTGTCCTCCGCTCTCCAGTATTCTGGTTCTGGGGCATGACAATTTCTCTTATTTCCAAGCCCTGGAATACTTTGATAGTTTCTCCGGAATTTCTTGTCCTACATTGTCCAAGTCTTCTTTCGATATTTTTCCTTATTGTCTGAACTCGACTTAGTTTCGATATTTTCTTCAGAAATTTTTTCAGTTCTGAAGTCCGGTTCCCTTTTGACTTCTTTAAGGATTTCTTCGTTTGTGAAGCCCTGACTTTCTATGTATCATTTTTTGGGATTTCTTCGGATTCGGAGCTCTAACCTTCTTGAGATGGTTTCTTCAGTTATCTTTTGGGATTTCTTCGATGTGGAAGCTCCTCCAGTTTCTCTTTTTCTATTTTTTTTCCAAGCTGGACTTATTTTCATCAAGTTTCAACTTGCGGGGGCGTGTTGAAGAGTAGATTAGTTATTCTTATTTTCATTATTTATTACTTGATGTATCTTTTTATTTCAGGTAGGATTAGTGATGTTATTTCATATGCTTTGTAGTTCTATAAATGTTGGCCAAAAGCCCTAATAAAATTAATCATATTCTAATCAAAATGTAGTCTCCAATTTCCACATGTCTACTATATTCATCCATAATTAATGCAAAATAAATATGGAACTTGGTGTTAACCCTTGATGGCACCGAATGAATAAGGAAAATAAGGCAATATCTCTTGCACTTGTTCGTACAGAAGTGGTAACTCCATACATATCCTTTACGATCTCAATATAGCTACTAGAGATCTATTTCTTCTGCAAAACCCACTAATTTTACTCCCTAAGTCTCTATGTTAAGATTTTTCCCATAGTAATTAATGGAGCAAGGCACACAAAGGCACAAATGCCTCTCGGCGCCTCGGCGAATGGCATACGCCTTTTTGAATTAAGGCGTATTTTTACAAATTTCATTTGAAAACATCAAACTTAAACTAATTACTAGTATTTTTAACAATTAACTATTCTGCCTCTAATTTAATTTTGTAGCATCCTATGAGAATTAGTTAATAAGCACCATAGATGTAGTATTCATATGTAATTTTATATTTCCAAAAGCTTTGATTTCCGGAGAAGTGAAAGAAGAGGGACACTAATAAACTCTCTTTCTCTGCAATAATTAATTTCTTGCCCATTAACTCTCTCTCTCTCTCTCTCTCTCTCTCTCTCTCTCTCTGCAGCTCATTAACTCTCTTACTCATTTTAAGTGTCACTGATTAAATCACTCCCTAATTAAATTTCTCTTTAGTCTCTCTATCTTCCCTTCTCTCTACACTATTAATGATTTTCTTACTTAATAATCAAAAGGCGCGCCTTTTATACGCCTCGTATCACACATATACCCTAACACTGTGTTTGGGAACTTTTGTAGGGAGGGAAAGAAAAATTTGAGGGGAAGGAAAATGGAGAGTAAAATGAAAGAAAAGTTAATTTTTTTCTTTCTTTGTTTGGATGGACAAAAAGTAGGGGAAGGAAAAGTTTAAAAATAATTAGTTGTTGTTTATGGATAGCAATATAATTACTATTTGGTCCTTGTTATTCTCAAATGATAATTTATCATTCTCTTTATGAGGGGTGGTGGGGTAAATTCACTCATATTCCTCTAATCTCTCTCCATTTTCCTCCCACTTTTGGGAGAAAAAAATTTTAGTGGGACCCACCTACTTTTTCCCCTCAAATTTTCCTCCCTCATTTTCTTTCCTCCTTCCCAAACACCATCACTTTTAATTTTCCTCTCACCTTCCCCTCAACTTTTTCCTTCCTCCCATTTTCCTCCCTTCCCAAAGGGTACCTAAAGGCGCTCACCTTCGGCGTGCCTATTGAAACTCGGCGCACCAGCGCTAAGGGTGCTCCTTGCCGTGCCTACAACTATGGATTTTCCTAAGTCAGTAAAACCATATGCAGATCTCTTTTTCTTTCTCTAAATTTTCCATTAATCTGCTTACTAAGTAAATAACATCCACGGTAGACCAACCCAGCATATAACCAAACTAATCCACTGAAATCTAGTTTCTTTTCTTACTCTTCGCTCAATTACCTTCTCCTGAAGTTTCATAGTATGGCTCATAAATTTGACATGTTAAAGTAATAAGAAATAAGCCCCGGTAATCAAAAGTTGGCCTAATAATGTAGCAAGAAGCTTTACTAAGAGGTCTCACCATTCTGTTAACACTTCTGTGTCATGAACCGTTTGAGTTCCAGTGGGATCATCATCCAGAACTACAAGAACTTTTGAGCCGCTTTGGCACTTAATTAACCCTTCAGTTGGTAACTCTGGCCATTCAGGTGGAAGAGATTTTAAGGCATCTTCTTTATAAATAGTAGGGACTTTCCCTTCTACTTTGACACCGGTTAGAGTCTCATACACCTGCCAAGACATTATTAAACTGCAATTATGAACATCTACACAATTAGGTGAAATTTAATGAAAACTAAGAAACAAATGAACATCAGAATGCAACATAATCATACCTTCACTACTGCAGCATCATCATATCGACCCCAACCAGAAGCAGAGCCTATTTAACAAAGGCATACAACAGTTCTTCTATATTATGATATCCACATAAACAAGGCATTAAAATAGTTGCAGTGTATCTTTAATAATTTATCATCCTTATTCAAGCATTCTCCCATCAGAATGGGGTCACCTATGGAGCATAAGAAAGCTCCATAAATGATTTGACAAAACTTTTGTGACCGGCTGTTGACTACCATGTTGGTGCCAAATTCCTAGCCAAGTGAGCTAGGAGCGTGACAGGGTCATGCCATAAAACCTAGACGGCCAGTTGGCACGTAGGTAGACCTACCTTTTAGATACACAGGTAAAGCTCATGAACAAAGGAGCTACCTCCAAGTTCACCTAGACTATAAAGAGTCTAGATGAAGAGGTAAGATGATACAATTTTCTATAGGATATTGGACTAATCTTTATGACACTTAACCCAACAAGTAAAAAAGGAACGACAATCCCATAGGTGTTAATTATAGCTATACAATTCTTGATATTTAACATACTGAAGATCAAATAAAAGAGAGAGATCCTCTTTGAGAATGATGATCAGTATGCCAAAGATTATTTTTTAAAAGAAAGAAACAAGAATCATCTTTCTTTAGAATTGACAATATAAACCAAAATACGTAAAATTAGCACATCATGTGCATCCAACAAAATCAAGGTATATGATTTTGCAGTACCTGACATAAATAGTTGGTGTGCGATACTCGAGATATGAAGTGGTATCTTAAGATGAGAGCTTTCACTAGCCACAATGCCCTGTCATCAAAGAATAATATGTACAATTTCTAAGAATTGCTATGATGATACATCCATGGATTGACAGACTAAAAAAGTTCGTAGAAATATGACATACCAGATCTTTGACAAAGATATCAATTGCAGAATATGGTGTATAATCATTGTCTAACATGTGTGGCACACGATTCCCGAACATCCTGCAAAGGTTTTGACAAGCCAACAAGGTTTCATTACTAATTTACTACAAACAGAACCTTAACTTGAATACAAGAACAGAGACCCTCTATCCTAAGTTTTCATGGTTGTTTATAGGTTCTAACATGAATGCTAATGGTAATTACTTGTGAGCCTCTAACACAATACAATATATAGTTATTACAATAACGCATGGAAGATTCAGAATTGTTTCTAGTGAAGTGGGTGAGAAGTGACAGGCCTGAATGGTGCTCAAGGAAGCATAAAAATGATAATAGAAGTAACAAGAGTAGATGTTATAAGTTATAACTTGTGTTACATGAGTCATGCACAGTTATTACACAATATGAATGAGAGGGATCAGGACATAACTTGTATGACTCATCTACCTCGCTTGAGGAACTGATGCCTCAAGGAAGTATGAACACAAGCTATGGAAGTAAAGGATGTCTATCCTATATAGCTCTAGTCATCATGCAGGACTTAACAGCAGCACCCTACTGTCATATTTTCTCTAAAGTTCCATTAAACTTAAATATATTTCTCTTTCTAACAAAGTTTTTGACATCATAAGCCTAATATCCTTTTCCATCATTTTTTTATAAGAGGCTAGGAGAAAGTTCTCAGGTAAAAGGCTGGAAAAAGAATGGTGAAGAGATGGTTAGAGGCTGAATTCTGCGGTTACACTAGTGGATAGTTTTCTTCGTTTTAGTTTTAGTTTGTTTTAACCTTGTTGAGTTTTAGCTTTATATCTACAAACTGTTTTCATCCTGCTCTTAATTGCCTTCTTCGATGCATCATTCTCTTTGCACACATATTTCAGTTATAGTTGCACAGAATGCCATAGTCATGATTTGACTACTCTGCACGTGGAGTATAAAATGATCTATAAACATAAAACCAGTATCCACAATCTACAGGAAATACCATGAATAACCTCCTCCATGCCCAATTAGATCAAATAATTTTCTGGTGTTTAGACCCAATCGAGCACCGAATGCCATTGCTTCAGCTGCTGCAGCTATATGAACTCCAGCAAGCAACTGGTTTACCATCTTCACAGAACTGAAAATACAAAAGCAAACATTTCAACTAGCAAAGACAATGCCAACATAATAAGAGTATGCTTGTTCAAATTCTTAATCTACAAATGCTGCAGGTGCAAGATTATGTTTTAAATTAAAATTATAAAGGCTGCATAAACAACAAATGATTATCCATATGCAGTTGTTTGAAAACTATGACTGCAACTGCATATATATATGTACATAAATACCTTGCAGCACCACATCCACCTTTGATGATATAGAGCTTCTCACTTAATGCTGTAATATACAGAGGAATCATATTATAAATTTATAAAGCTGTATCTGCTATCAGGAATGTGTTTTCAGAAAGGATCACTACCTCTGAGAACAGAACTGGTACAGTCAAGAGCTTCATCCGTGGCCGAAGCCATTATCTAGTTAAAAGAGAGAAGAAAACTCTGATTATCTGATATGAATAGTCCTCAGTTCCTAAAAGTTTATGATATATGATGTGAAAATATAGCGCTGTAAGGAAGAAATAAGAAAAGTTCATACTGTAAGTGTTCCATCTGCTGCTCTTTTGACTCCACCAGATACGGGTGCATCCACCAATTTTAGACCCCTTTGTTCATCTGTCATAGGTCATAACGCTTCCATATTTTTGAGTGACTTCAAATGGTGAAAATTATATACAAGCAGAAATAAGACAGCTAAGAAGAAAGGAGATGCTTCTGGTAGGATACAGCTTTACATGTAACAGAATCAACAATGACAAAAGAAAAGTTGAGAACCATGCATGTCAATATCGGCATATAGATCAAGCCTGAATCTCCTGCACATCTCACAAAATTGGTAGATGTTGTGGTTTCATTATAATTTTCATTTATTAGCAGGATAGCACTTTTTATCAAATGCAAATTTCATAATAAGATTACTTTCTTATTCATAGTGATATTCTCTCTGCATTTGTCCATTGCATATTTTGTTGCTGGAAAATTGGACGCAAGATTAGGATGAACTTGTGCTTGATAATGGTAGCAACCACCTCATGATGGGTCATATTAACTCTGTTATCAATCTCAAGCAAATTCTCTTGACATTAATTGTAACTAGTCAACATAGGAAAGTATAATACAAGGAATAAATGCTACAAGTTGTGCACAAACAACAAAAAGAAAGAAGAGAATTTATTTAAAACAAACGTTTAGAAACTAAGGAGTTACATTGGAAACCAAAGAATCCCCATCCAAGAAATGTCCTACCTTTTAACCTTTTCTCAAGACGCCTAATAAAACCAGGAGAGACTGTAGAAGAAAGAATGATGGTTGCTCCATCCGGAAGGACTATGAATGCAGAAGAAAAAAATCATCAACAGTTAGCAGCTAGAACACAGCTATTATGGTATAATAGTAGTCAATGACTTGGAAAACTTTTAAAATCACCTGAAACAGAACCGGCATCTCCATACAGAACACTTTCAGCTTGAGCCTCGTTTGCGACCATTATTATAAGCACCTCTACATCTGAAAAATGCATGGTATCAGTATCTTACAATTCAATGGAGCCCTTTAAAAGAATTTCTAAACAACAAAAGGAATCCTAAAACAAATGTATACAGCTTCCGAAAGGTAAATATTAAAAGTAAATAACCAATGATATAAGAGTTATCTTATAAACAAAGGAAAATGATATTTGTATAGAATGTAAACTACTCAGAATTTTTTTCATCTTTTCTGTTTGAAGCAATTACAAGGTTTGAAAATGTCTAGAAGAGAAGTAAATGATGTTGCTAACTAATTTATTCAACAGCTTTCAAAAAGTAGGAAAATGGCTGATAATTGTAGTAGTAGAGTACATATATATACAGAACAAAAGGAGATATGCAAAGTTGTATAAACTATCGAAGACTACAGCTTATAAGTCATATCGAAGACAGTAGGTGAACAAGACAAAGAAAAGAAACTAATATTTAAGATAATTACATTTGGTTTTATGTCAGCAAGATCAACTATCAAAGTCATTTATACTTACCAAAAAGATCCACGGTTTTTTTTGCATATAAGTCCCTCAAATCTTGTCTATTTCTAATAAAATCTCTCAAATCTCATGAATTGCTAATGAGTCCCCCTCATTAATTGCTAATAAGTCCCCCAAATTAACAAAAAATAAAGTTACAAGTCCCTCTGGTTAACTTAACCCATTTTAAGAAGGAATATTCCGTTAGTTCTAAGGGAAGCATGTCTTTTTGACCATTTCGTTCTTCTAATAATTAATAAAACTCCTCCATAATTCATCATCTTCCACCTTCTTCAACCTCCATTAGTCCCTCTCTTCACACAACTTTCCTCCTAAGTAAGTTTCACTCTCTTGTCTCTCCCTCTCTCTTCTCCCAACCTTCCTACTCAAATAAATTTTCCTCTTCTACTTATCTCTATCTTCTCATTTTTCTTCCAGTCCCTTCTTTCTCTTCTCTATACCTTCCTCCCTCAAATAGTCCATTCAAATAGTCATCGCTCTTCATCTTTGAACAAACCCTAGAAACAATACATAAGAGTTAGTTTCAATTTATAAATCTAGGAATGAAAAAGAAATAAAATTGGGTTGTGAATTTGTGTTCTTTGGGTTGCATTTTTTTTAACTATATCCTCCTAAATCTTCATTCTCTTTCCACTTTCTAACTCTCTAAATCTACATTTGGGAAGAGAATGAAGGATGGGTTTAAAAATACCTCATTCTCTTCCCAAACTGAGAATGAAAATTTACAAATTTGGGTGATTCTCAATTTCAAAAAACTCCTTAACTATATCCTCCTAAATCTTCATTTTTATGAGAATGAAAATTAGATGGGAAGAGAATAAAAATTTATAACGAAGTAAATTAGAGTTGTGCATTTGGGGTTCTTTAGAAAGGAAAATTTTAGGAACTTATGGAGCAAAATTGAGAAGATAAAGAAGAAGAAAGTATTTTGGTTGTTGATTGGGGGTAAAATTGTCCATTACTTGTCTTAACCCCTGGCTGAGTTAAAATAAACCGACAATAAATTTGGGGGGGGGGGGGGGCTCATAATTATATTTTTTGTTAATTTGGATGACTTGTCAGCAATTCATGAGATTTTGGGAATTTTATTAGAAATATACTAGATTTGGGGGATTTTATTAAAAAAAAAAAAAAAGTTATTGACTTAGATAAAATATATGATAGAATACCTAGAAAGATAACATGGCTAGTAGTCGAATGATATATACGATGGATTTATGACTACGATGTGGACAACTAGAGGAAATAACACACCATTGCCATCGCCAATGGCTTACATTGTGCACTTTTAAGTCCATAGCTTGTTGCGCTTGTTGCACTAGTTAGAGATAAAATTGTTGGCCCAATGATTACATTGTATTTTTGAATATGGTTAATCAGTTAAGTTTAACATAATGCTGTCACTAATATTCATATACTCACTATCATGTTGCTACTTAAACTTAGCATTGTCCTATATCATATTGCCATGCTTGTATCATACTGCAACATATTTTGCTCACCTAACATGTATTTGTAGACATGCAGTAAGCATGATCAAACATGATCTAAACAGGACATAGGCAATGAAGAATTGATGATGGAGCACAGACGGCGTCATACAAAGGTATTCAGATTTCCAGATCTGTTTATCTTTGGACGACTGCTGTCAGGAAAAAAGACGTCTTCAGGGCTGCTCAAATATCAGAAAAAAGGCGTCATCATAGGGCTCTTGGTTTTCCTATTTGCTCCAAGTCTGTATTCTTCAATTTATTGAGCCTAGGAGAATGTGTACGTTGAGTCGCACTGAGTCATCTCAACCCCTAGACATATCTCTCCAAGCTCTACCATACAAACAGACCAATTCCTGAACCAAGCCCAAGCTCCACAAAGCCCAAAAGCCAAATGGACCAATTCTGTCTTCTGGAGACAGAGTTCGGGCCGAACTCTGCCTCCACACAGAGTTCGGACCGAACTCTGTCCCCTGATTTCCAGCACCCTGATTTTTAGGGTCTGCTTGCTACAAGCTGTCCAACGTTCGAAAATTTGAATTCTTGGGGCAGAATTCTGGCCGAATTCTGCCTCCCCAGAGTAGTATAAATAGAGCTTGAATTCAACCATTTTCATTTATCTCTTACCTTCAAATATTCAAGCTTTCTAAGCTCTACTACTCCAAGCCTCATTCTTCCATATCTCCTAAGCCACAACTCTCCTTAGCCCAAGGTGCTCAGTGCGATATCAGCTAGAAGTTGTGTGCAAGAGGGAAAGAAAAGTCACTTGGACAATTCCAAGTTTCGCCACTGCGAATCTGTAAGAAGTTGACGTGCTCTTCTGAAGAAAAGGCACGGGGTGTAACTACTATTTCACAAATAGTGGATTTAATCCTGAGCTAGAGTTCTCAGGCCTGGACTAGTCCTCCACGAGGGAAACCAGGTTAAAACTGCTGTGTTTGCGTATGCTCTTCTTGATCTTTATTTACTTCCGCATTTCTCTCTGATTTATTTACTATCTTGATAGTTGTTTGTGGAGGTGATATAGAGTTAAATTTTTATTTGGTGATTATTGACACAAACTCTATTCACCCCCCTCTAGAGTTGCCTACACGTTATTTCAAAAATTCTATGCATATATAGGTTGAAGCTCTATGGTATATTAATACGATCTAGGATTACATTCCATAACCAACCTAATCCCCTTACCCGTTCCACCAAGGTTGCATTGGAATCGCACCAAACATGGATGGAAACATTGATAATTTTATAAAGTATTGATTTGAGAAAATTTTCCCATGTGTTGAAACTAATTGCAACATATGATAGGATTCTCCTTCAATATTTTTCCTTTTTAGTTTTAAATAAATTAGCTAATGGCTTAAAAAGATTTGAAATTTTCCTTTTTAGTTTGCATCCTAAAACTATTTAAGCCTAAGAAATGTCATTCTAGTAAGCATCTTATGATGTTTTTGGATTGAATCAAAGAAGGTTTTTGCATAGTTATCTTCCCTAAAATCTTTTTTACACGGTTCTTTTTACCAAGTTTTCACTACATGTAGTCCACCATGGGCCTACATCAAGTGGGTATCATAGCATGTCCATTCAAGCAAGATCCATGATAGCACCCCACGAGGAGCACCCGGAGCCCGAGGACAAGGTGTCCAAAGCGATAACGCCTCCCAACGTGAACGAGCATTATACGAATTGGAGAACAAGGAATTTCAAAGACGTGTCAAAGAGCTGACCCTTGAACTCGTGCGTTCTCCCATTTCAAGATTGCAGTTCGACTTTAGATCAGAGAACCCTTTTGGAAAGTGATATCATAGGGGACTGAATCATAATCCGGCTCGGTTACGAGATAACTTCAAGGTGGATCTATCTGGGACAAGGAAGTGAAAAATCAGAAGACTTCATTGATTGGACCTAGACCACCTAGTGCACCTTTGAGTACAAAGATGTACCCGAACCTGTCTATGATGAGTACAGTGAGCCTATCTATGATAAACTACCAATAAGCGGAAGAGAAGATCGTATTAAGAATCACAAGATGCAAAATGTTGCATATCGACGAGTTCTTCTCATAACGCATATCAAGGAGCCGTAGGATTGGCTCATAATAAATCTTCCATACAACATACAATCAGTAGGAACATCTAAAAGGTGATCATGAATTAGGGCAGGTGTGAGAACATCCTTGATATGGAGCCTGTGAAGGTGATAAAGCGACTGAACCTGGATACCAAGAAGCATTTCCATCCGTGCAAGTTGACATGGCTAAAGAAGGATAGCAGGGTAATTGTAGACTCGTGATGTTTAGTTCGTTTCTCGATTGGAAATAGGTAAGACGACAAAATGTGGTGCGACATGGTACATATTGACGCATGTTATCTCCTATCAAGGCTAACAAAGTAGTACGATCGGAAAGTGATGCACACTGGACGGTAGAATTCATATACTTTCTAGGAGGACAATTGTAAATTTATCATTCCATTGAAGAAAGAGGCGAAGAAACCCAAGCCCAAACCAATTATGGGGAAGGTAAGAATTTACTATCTTTAGTTGATCGAGCTCAAGCTTCCAAGGATGAGACAAAGAAACAAGAGTGAATTTTGCTCTTGTCAGTAACAAGATTAGAACAAAGGATTGAACGTTCCAAAGGCCATTCGATCTTTACTGCAAAAGTTCGCGGATTTATTCCCCATGGATCTACCACCAGGCCTTCCACCAAAGAGGCTACTCCGTTGTACAGACTCAGAAGAAGACGAAGCAAATTCGAGGACGTGTTCTTTTCTTGGATCGGGTGGATGATGTGGTCAACCCAATGATCGGGTCCGTTGCCCCAGCGATACATTGGAATTGTAACAATCATGAATAGAAATATGGATTATTTTAGAAAGTATTGATTAGAAAAGCATTCCAACATTTGTTGAAATTAATTGCAACATATTATGAGATTATCCTTCAATATTTTCCTTTTTATTTTTGAATAAATTAGGTACCGATCTAAATTTTTTGAAGTTACCCTTTTTAGTTTGCTAAAGTTTAGGATCTATTTTCGGATCTATTTTCCGGATCTATTTTTCTTACTATAACTATTTAAGCCTATGAAATGTCATTATTATAATAAGAAGCTTATGATGTTTTTGAATTGAATCAAAGAAGGCTTTTATCTAGTTATCTTCCCCAAAATATGTTCCTTCCAATTCTTTTTCCACCCTGTTTGCACCAAGTCGTCCCACCTTGGCCTGCATCATGTATGATGTTCTAATCAATAATGTTGAAGTCTCTGTCACTACACCAATAGAGATATAATGAAATTTTTTGGTTAAATATTTCTACTGCAACATGTCCACGCTTGTCGAAAGTTCATTTTGGACACAGAGTTGGATTCACACAGTGGTATAATTTTATTAATCCACTTAAAATGTTTACCATAGAAGATTGAAGTCATGCTAGTGCATCAAAACTCTAGAGCTGATGAGGATTCCGGGTTAAATACTTATATTAGCCTTAACTGAACCGAAATAGTCAAAACCGAAATAGTCAAAACCGAAATAGTAGGGATGAGCATTTGGTTTCAACAGAAATAAATAAGATAGTAGGGATGAGCATTTGGTTTCAACAGAACCGAAATAGTCAAAACCGAATAAACCGAAATTCTAAATATCTTAAACCAAAATCGAACCAAAATTAGCCTTAACTGAAACCGAACTGAACCGAATAATCGATTCTATTTATTCAGTTTATTAGGTTTATTTGGTTGGGCTATTTCTATTATTCACTGGTCTGGACCAAAAGTTGGGATAGTGGTTAAACTATATTAAAAATTATAATTTTTATACACACATTTATTGTATTTCAAAGTTGCGTCCAAAGTTGGACTAGTTGTTACATTATCAAAGTTGGACTTCGAAACACATACATAGAAATGTTGTTTTCAAAATTTACACATTTAATCATAAAATATGCATAGAATTGAGAGTATTTACATAATTGTATAAGTCATTTTCTGTTTTCGGTTTTGGACCGAAACCCAAACCCGAAATAGAAACCAAAAATCGAATAAGAAATTTAAGTATTTTTAAAACGAACCGAATTTTTTTAAACTGAACCAAATCGGACCGGTTTGGTTCAGTTTTCAGCCCAAAACTGAATAATGCTCACCCCTACAAGATAGACAAGGATTAGCTTCTAAAATAGAATCATTGGGAGAAACTTTGGAATTTTAGTGGTTTAAAATTCTTTGAAAGATGAGTATACGTGTGACTTCAACCAAAGATCCAGAATAACTGAGGTAGAATTATATTTCAATATGATGAACAAGAAATACCTAGAAGTAATGTTTTTTGTTATTTAAGATCGATCATTCATCATGATGAAAACATTGATAAGGATGTTGTTCTTAGAACTAATTAAGTGCATATGAAGTGCTTTGTGCTCACATAATTCTGTTGAAGTTGAAAAGGAAATTCTATAAAATAGCTATAAGACTAGTCATGCTTTATGGACAAAGTGTTAGGCAACTAAAAAACTTGGATAAGTAAATAAGAATGCTAAAATGGATAAGTGGTATTATGTTGGATAACAATACCTAGAAAGATTGGACATGAAATGAGAGTACTTGTGTAAAGTTGGCAGTAGTTGCAATTGAGGATAAGATGAGATAAAAAAATTCTCGGATAATCCGGGCATGTGCAGAATGGACAAATAGATGCATTGGTTAGGAGAAGCAATACGATATTAGTTAAAGGATCTGCTAGACCTAGGGATAGACCATAGGCCTAACAAACTTGGTTAGATGGTGTAAAGGACATGGTTTTTCTTTGTTTTTTAACTTTATGGAGGACATGGTCCTTAATTGGTCTGAATGGAAGAGAAGTAAAAATCCGACACCAACAATTTGGAATAAAAGGCCTTGTTGTTGTTGAAGCTTGTTAAGTGTTATATTAGAACTATTAGTTAGTGGACTTTAGTCCCACATTGCTTAGAACAATAGGAGAAGGGCTAGCCTCTCCTATATATATGTGTCTCTCAATATCAATAAAGCTATCCCATTATTCCAACTCTACATGGTATCAGAGCCAAAATTCTAGCCGTCATCCACCCCTACCCCCCCCCCCCCCCCCCCCCCGCGTTCTCCTCCCACCCCCACCCCCCGAGCGTCCCCCCCCCCCTCCTCACCACGTTGCTGCTGCTGCTGTTGTTGTTCTACCCCTCACCGCCCCACCCCCTCCCCCCCGGCGTTCCACCCCTCCAGCCCCGGCGCCCCCCCCTTTCACATGGGTGTAAACCCTAACCTAGCCGCCGCCCACTCCTCCTCCAAACCCTAACCTAGTTTCATAAAAAAAAGGCTTAATTGCACTTTGCTACCCTCAACTATTCCGCCTTTTCAACTTGATACCATAAACTTTTTTTCGTAACAAATTGGTACCTCAACTATTATTTTTTTTCAACTTGATACCTAATTTTTCAAAAATTCCGAAAATGCCCTTCCCTCTTCCTTCCCTCCACCCCCTTCCCCACTCCGGCCACCCCCCCTGCTAGCTCTGGCCGCCCCACCCCCCCCCTGCTAGCTCCGCCCCCCCCCCCCCGCCCCCCACCCCCCCCTGCTACCTTCGGCCACCCCCTGCCCCGCCTCCCGCCCCGCCCTCCCTCCCCAGCCCCCCTCCTCCCGTGCTGCCGCGGCCTAGGGGAGAGGCGGGGGCGGGCGGGCGGCTGGAGTGAGCAGGGGGGGTGGGGGGCGGAGGGGGGGGGGCGGAGCTAGCGGGGGGGGGGGGGGGCGGCCGGAGTGAGCAGGGGGGGCGGCCGAAGCGTGCAGGGGGGGAGGGTTAGGGGTAGGGGTAGGGGCATTTTAGTCCAAAATAACATCTGGGTACCAAATTGTTACAAAAAATAGTTTAGGGTACAAAGTTGAAAAATGGTAATAGTTGAGGGTAGCAAAGTGCAATTAAGCCTAAAAAAAATGTTGGGATCCTCCGAGGGTAAACATTTAGTTGTTTATTTGGAACCTCGTACTCTCAATCAATTTACTTGGGATTCTCAGAGGGTAAAAATATGGTTGTTTGTTGGAACCTCTGACTCTCAATATTATATTCGAAAATTTAACAAAGAGCAAACATATGATTGTTTTGCATGAATCTTTGTTTCTTTCCTTGATCTTCACATCAGTATCTAACAGAGGGTAACTTGGGTTATCTCTCTGTCCTGGCTTGTGTGATCCACATTCTCTGCTTCCTATGCGCGTGACGGTTCTGGTTACATTTCTAGCGCATTGGCAGAGTTGATGTGATTATCAAGTTGGAAAGTTCAAATCGACGGTCGAATCCGGAATCCTGAAGAATGCCAGACACTACGACGAATAGCAGTGCTAGAGACATGAATGTCGGCAACGCAATAGTGGGAACAACATGCACTAGAACAATAAGGTTTGATTAGGCTTGTTGTTAACTAAAACAATAAGGTTCAAATAGTTGAAACCAAATTCAATCCACTTGATTCTTGACAAGGTTTAATTTCCACTCAAAGTATTCACACATCAGAATTGATGTATGTGAATTGGAAACCTTGTACCCTGGGATGGTCTTTCGCATGGTGGATTAAGGTTAACATCATAGACAACTTTTAAGTTTTTCCACTAAACCTAATCCACCTGAGTTTGGTCTATATTCAAACAGTGCCCCTAATTTTCAGAGTCAATCATGAAGACCTCTGATATTTTCTATGACTAAAGGGGGTCTGATGCCCTTACTAGCACATGGTTAAATGCATAAATTTCCTCGTAGCTTTCCTAACCTCAATCCTAGACCTAACATCTTAGGACTCATTACACCTAACACTAATCATGTTTTTCACCAGTAAATTTTATAGCAGACACGCCAGCAAGTTTCAAGAGAATAATTCAGGACAACATTGTCAGGAAAGGATCATATGACCTCATGTGATCAACGAATCTAATGGGAGGATATGAAAAAGTGAGCGAAATGTAGGTTGCCTCTGTTATCTGTTTTGAAAATGAGGGGATTTAGATGATTTTGGATATGATAGGAGGGTTTAACGAAATTTACTAAGGTCTTAAGTTTAAGATGATTTCATTTTCTATCATTAAGTAACCAAGAAAACAGAAGCAAGCTTATTCTGTAAGATGATATGATAAGCATAAGTCATTATGCAATATTTATGATAAACCACCTTAGTTTAAGGTGGTGACGCTAACTCCCTAAAAAATGGTATATCTAGTCTAGAACAGGAATAAAAACTGAATAAATAGAACGACAATTGTAATTTATGGATCTAAAAAGTTCATCAAAGAACTTCACTATCTTCTAATGTTATAAGAGTAAGAAAAGTTACCTCTGGAGACCTCTTTTGGAGATGTAGCAGCCAATCCTCCCAAATCTACAAACCTAGACACATTTGGCTGGTAAACCTACAGAAATAAAATTTGAAAAACACCATGTCACATACAAAGCCCTCCTCAGGGGGGTTACATTAGAAAAAGGTATATATGTTTATATTACAGCTCGTCTACAACAAGGGTAGGGTGAAAGAAGATGAACTCGCAAAGGAGAGAATGTAACGAGATGAATGGAATAAGTCAAATGTATCAGAAGTGTAACAAGATTTAAATAAGTTGAAGCCCCTGCCACAGCAGCAGAACTCTAGAGACACCATGTCACATACAAAGCCCTCCTCAGGGTTACATAAAAAAAAAGGTATATATGTTTATATTACAGCTCGTCTACAACAAGGGTAGCGTGAAAGAAGATGAACTCGTAAAGGAGAGAATGTAACAAGATGAATGGAATAAGTCAAATGTATCAGTAAGTGTAACAAGATTTAAATAAGTTGAAGCCCCTGCCACAGCACCAGAACTCTAGAGTTGTGATCTAGAGTTGTGATGAGGATTGGGGGAATATATTATTTATATTATTCCAGTACGCCCCCTTAGGTTGAATGCCCATCATACGGATGGAGGGATAGATCCACATAAACCAGACGAGATGTGAACCTAGGTGGCTTGGATACCACATTAAAGTCCATGACACTGCACCATAACTCTAGAGTTGTGGTGAGGGTTATATTATTTATTACTCCAATAAGTATATAACATAACAGACACGTTTTATGAATCAAACTATATTCATCTGGTAACCCTTTTCGTAGGACAGGCACTAATACGCAAACACATGTTTCTTCTGATGATGTTAAATTGCATGTCTGCATTCTTACTTATCCGCTAAAAGGAACAAATATCATTGCAAAGGTAGATCACGTTCAGGTGTCATCACGCCCAAAGAGGAAAAATGGTTGTAAATAAACATAAGATAGTCAAATAGCTTATATTCCTATAATGGTTTCATGATAATATGGGATTCTTATTCTTAAGATAAATGATCATCATGTACAGTAATTTATCAAAGAGGGAATATATGTATCATAAGGAGTCTGGCTTTGCTGTGATGTTGTGATGACATTCATGTCATTTCTGTAGTGTGATTATAAGTTGTAGCATCAATGATGTTAGCTAGGGTGCTTCTATGAAAAGGACACCAAGGCTCAAGGAAAAGGGACGTCCTTGGCTCCATACTACTCATCTCTCCTCGGAGCTAAGTTGGTCTGGCCCTTATTCAAAGAGGACTTATTTAAGAGGTAAGATAATAGATTAAGCATATTTGTATTTTTAGGACATGTATCCTTCAGCTATTAATCAACTAAGTAAACATTTAGATAAGAATATTTCTCACTTATTCATATAATACCTTCATGAAAGATTGAAAGTTGATTGTCCCTATGTCCTCCTAATTATCGTATACCTATTAAAGTATATTTCCAAATGTTGGTTTCAAGATCTTTCACTCTTGAGTTGATGTGAACAAATTTCTACTCCATCCACAGAAACCTCAGAACTGAGCATATTCTTTAACAGGAAACATCAAGAAGTTTGAAGGGACATTAGAAGAACAATTAGAGAAAAGGAAAATTGAGTTGAACAAATACCTTGATAAATAGATATCAAAATAAATCTTGAGTTGCATAATGAAACTACAACGTAAAATGAGTTGCTGGGTCGTGGGCCACTTCACAAATGTTACCATGCAACAGAATCTGAAGAAAGGTTCTCATATGCTAATATTAAACTGTTGTTAGTCTAGTAGTTTTAAGGCAAGCCTGAAGAGGATAATATGTTCTATTCAGCAAGGTATACTCCAAAAACAATTGGTAAATTATCAGAAGATAGTTGAAGTGTGAAAAAGTGATTTAAACAAAACAAATATATGTTTTAAGATTAGAATATATAATTGAAGTTCAAAACATGACCATAAAATAAGCTAGTGACAGATGGAAAACATGAATCTACATAGATTTTCAGTTAAAAAAAGGATCTGTTGGAAAATGAAGTATTACATCATAAGCAACAACCGAGAAGTTTGACCGTAGCAGACTGCTAGCCATACCAAAACCCATAGCTCCAAGACCTATAAAGCCAATCTTTTTTACATTAGTGGATGACATAGTAAGCTGCTCTGCCAGGTTTCCAGGATCATAGGACATCTGATTAGCTGCATCTGCAATATTTACACCAAATGTCTGTTCCCAGATCTGTGTAAGAAAGCAAACTGAAGCTTTTTGAGAACCAGATACAGGTAAGAAATGTAAAGGACATAACAACAGATCCCTTATTAAGTCAATCTAAGATTCCAGCAGCCTAAAGAAACATCTACTAGAGATTAACCTTCAATGGCGCAGCAGTAATACTATCTCCAGATTTACACGAAGAACCTGGAAATATGTGCCATAAAATGAGATGCTATTGTGTAGATTCAATGATGTCAGTAATCAAAAACAGCCCCACAAATTTCCTAATACCATATATTAGTCGTTGATATGCCATTGCAAGAAGTGGCAGTGGAAATTTGAGTGATTTGGCCATATCCAGAACAAATCCCTGAAAACAAACACGAAGGGGAAAAAAGCTCTATTAGTTATGCAGCTAAACTGTAATGTCAAAGACCTAGTGTGCACAATTCTACATTTCAAGGATTAAAGAAAACAGAGAATATATTCCATTAGTAGAAGGCATATAAAATCTTTAAGTTTAGAAATTTTATTTGAATCCCGAACTGCATAGCATAAGACCTCCATTAACCATAAAAGATAATCACTTAACCTGTATATTACTAAGTATCTTTTGGTTCTTTGTAGTTTTGATGAATGTCACAGCTTATCTTGAACTTGCATTCGCATTAATTGTTGTAATTACCTGGACTCGGAGAACTGTTCCATGACAGAGCATATGTCTGTACGTACGCACATGCATGTGGCCTTGCATGCACTTACCCATTCATCCATCCATGCATGCATGACACAAGGGTGGCATTCTCTAAAAAGACAAGGTCGTTGGTGGCCAAGAGGGCCCACTAGGAGACTTGGGATCTCGGCAGGAAATGTGAAGGTTGCTTAAAGCAGGCCAGCCGATACGAAAGAGGATCAACATCGTTTCGTCCCTAACCCTGAAACCAGGACCTCGCCACCCATCCTGGTCAATGTTCTACCATTGTTTGTCCATTGACATATGAATGTTTAGACCTAGTTCCATTCACAGTCACATTTGCAGAAGTTTCCTCAGGGGGTGTTGCACACACACATACAATAGCATATGCCATGTAAGCGACTTCAGATCGAATCTAATGAACCCTTGACATGGGACAAGAATCTAATGAAATTTGAGCTCCTTGTGTGGCGAGTCTTACTTTCATCATCTTGTGGATACTGAGTGGGTTGTCGAACCTCTTCAGTTACTTGCCTTTCCACCTTCCCCACATTTATCCGTGATTGGGTTAGTATCAGAGTTACATGTTGAAGGTGGTAGACATGCAGCGTGCTCCAGCTGATGAAGGACAAGTAATTCCCAAGTGCTACTGAGATAGTGAGATGCAGAATGCCAGGAACTAAAGAGACAAATGCAGCAACTCTGCTATTAAGCTCAGGAATAAGATACATACCATCATGATTCTGATGTTGAATATGATAAAAATGATCTCTCAATACTGGAGCGTAGAATAGTTTTGGAGGAGAGTATTCTCTTTCCGCTCACTCATGCATTGGGTGAGGAGGAGTTCATCTGTTTTGGTAGCAGATCCATGATTTTTGGCAAGATTACAATATCGAAGTTGATATTCCAAATTTCAAGCCAAAACACAAACCAATGTGTTCATTCATTGGCTTCACATTGTGATGGGGGTCTTTGATTACAAGGAAGCTGAGCATCGCAAGGTGAAGATTGTTGCTATCAATCAAGGAAGCAAGCATCCATATGTTGGGAACATCCTAAAAACCAGCGATCTCATAAAGAGTTGAATCATAACGTGATAAAAATGAAGGAGCTCAAGAAGAAAAAAATTCATAAGATGGAAGCGATATGCTTTCCTTAAATTCCATACTTTCAAACGGAATGAGTTCTGTAGAAGAGTACACTGCTGAACTCGAGCTTACTATAAGATGTGATATTTGAAGCCTGAAAAGCAAAATATTTCTGGATAGCTTGGAGGTTTACAAAAGAATTAGAGATGTTGAATGAGACCCTTATTTATCTTATAATGATGTCGTCAAGCTAGGTATTAAGGTCGAGAAATGGCAAAAGGAGACATATGGGAAGTCTCGATTTATACAGAAGTGAAACTTTTAACCAGGGGTGTGTTTCTATTTCAAATATCTCAACTGCAGTTAAGGTTGAAACTTAAAAAGAACCAGGTGCTGCAGCAACACCAAGGTAGCAACTACAATAATGAGATTGCCAGCAGAGGAAACAGCAAAACTAGTGCATAATAGGAGAAGCAGGTACCAGCAGCAGCAGTACCCGAAGACATCCGTAGTGCCAGCAGCTGCAGGAATAGGCAATAGCACCACCAGAATGATAAGAAAACTATGGGACGGAGGTGAGAAAAATATGCGGTCAATAGCTTTTAGGTCTGATACACAGAGACTCCAAAATAGTGCATAATAGGAGAAGCAGGCACCAGAAGCAGCAGTACCAGAAGACATTCATAATGCCAGCATTTGTAGAAAGACACAATAGCACCACTATAACGATAAGAAAATTACAGGAGGTAAGAAAACACTGTATTCAATATCTTGTTGGTCTAATACCCAAAGCCTTTGAGTTCAGCACAATATCCTAATCAGGAGATGGATCAAATAAACAGTTAAATTATTTTAGATATTAGAAAGATAGCGAGATACTTCTTCGCTGACTCACTCCCACGTTTCCCAAGATATTGTGAACAAGCACCGAGAAACAATAACACTAAAAATTCCAACGAGCATACTATTTTTTTTTTTGTTCCTACAATCCATTAACAAAAGTAGAAACACTTCACCCAAATCACAGGAAAGGTAACTAAATGAGTAGTCACAGCAAGTGGGAAAAAACAGAGACCATTAATAGGAGATAGATTCTAGATATTAGCTAGTATCAGTGTCATATCCAGGAACATAACATACTAGTATATTAAACAGGAAATAAATAACAGATCCGCTAAGCACTGTGTTCAGAAAACGTACCACATTTCTTAGCGTAGCTTCTAAACATTTTGTCAAGGTGTGATTACCAATCAACAATTTAGGAATGAAATCCACGAAGATCCTGTCCATACAAAACCAATATATTAATCAGAACTCAAGTGTCTAACTTGAACTTAAACAATCATGAGGGTGACTTGAACTTAGATAATCATGATGCAAATAAGGATCAATCTTTTAAAGACAAAAAGAGGAAACCTTCAAGTTGATGAGCATTCGAGATGCAAAGAGCTTCAGGAATAATAAAATGTATTTTGCTTTCCTTCTCTTAGCAATTTAGTTTTTCTTTCTCGAGCAGCAATAGTGTATTTATTTATGTTTTTAAAAATGCTACACTATAGTACGGACAAGATGTGGCTACAGAATCAGCAAGCATTTAGAGAATCAATCCCCGATGTCATAATATTTTACTGGAATGATTAGTATCGTCATCCTTGAACTTGCAGACACCAATGATGTTTTTGACCAATACTCTTTGCTTTTTCAGTTTAAGTTAAGCTGTATCCTCTTTTCTTTTCTTTTCTTTTAAATAGGATATTCCTCTCCTGCCATGAACTCCAAAATACTGCAGTAAATGTTGACTTAGCTGAATGCTGGACTATTCTGTCATACTTGAATGATTCAAGGGCTTCAAACTCTAGTTCGAGGTGGCACCGCCTTGGTTGAACAAGCTTCATCTACAACACTTCCAAATGAAAGCACTGTAAGAGATGGTTCCTTTTTTACACTTCAGATATGCAAAGGACACAGGTTGTTTCTAAAGGAGCTTCATCGTTAACCGCATATCCTTGGTAGACCGTCGGTTATGGGAAGTCAATATGGAAAACAGATGAGGAGTGTGACTTGTGGAAACAAGATTACCATACTCCATTCATCCTTAGTGTACGGAGATCTGATTGCATCATGCGCTCATTTGAAAGAAAGGCCCCTTGATGGCCCTGGCTACGAAATATCCTGTCCTCCTTGTTCAAGTTGAAGTGGTGACGTATTCCCAGTTAGATAAATAAGAGGCATAAGAGCATTTGACAACTCCCAATGTCTTTCTTTATTGAAGCATCTGTTCTGAAATTCAACTTCTTGAGAGTTGAAACTTGAAACCCATCTATCATGCATAATTCTATCACTGTACAACTCTATCGGTCTTGCATCATCCAACCAAGGACCTCAAAAAATTTATGTTTCCTATTGCCATCTTAATCTATCATTAGACCTTGCATAGATTTCCTGCACCTGAGTATGGCTCTCCATGTTAATGAATCAGAAATTCTTTCCACTTAGCCCACAAGGATTGCCCTTGTGTAAGCAACAGCCAGTACAGCTTGATGTTCAAAGGCAGTGCTATATCCTTCAGCAATCAGATAATTTGTCCACCCTCCATCCTCTTGTTTCCAAGTATTCTAACATTGATGGCATGATTAGGAATGTAGTCAAGATGAATGAGCATAAGAGCATTTTGAGAGAACCAAGAGCTAATCAAAGAGGAGATGCATAGATCTGATCTTTACTAGAAAACAAGGCATCAGTGACAAGAAAATCTGTCACTGAATTATTCACTAACAATTAACAGTGAACAATTGTCGGTGACGAATTTTATCCATCAGAAAAATCTGTCATTGACCCTTGTTGCTAAATTCTAGTGACTAAATTATTTTTCAGTTCAATGCAATTTTTTTATATAATGGTAACTGAGTTTTGTGTTCGTCACAAATACCCCAAGGATATTGTCAATCAGTGACAGGTCGTGCATCCGTCATTGATTTCCGTCACCAATACCGTGTTTCCTAGTAATGGAGATTGTCTTCTTCACTGGAGGAAAAATAGATCATTCAATTACAACTTACTTGCATGTTTCTGATAGGTGTGAATGACTCATTGAATGAATTATTGACCAGTTTCTTGTTCTAATTTATTTCAACAAATGGTCTCAAAAAGTTCCTCTGACAGGTGATTGTCTAGATTTAGACAAATAGAACACAGGATGTGGGGTGCATTAGAAATTTATAATCAACTAACAACTCATCTTTTATCTAGGATCAAATATTTATATTGTTAAATTACATGCCCAGAGGGCTTACAAAGAATTAGGGCTGCCATTTGGGTTTAGTTGCCTTATCTTTCTTGTTTACCCATACAAACATATGGAATTGTTTTTGGATGGATCCTAGCTACGAACCAACTTATATATGCTCAACTCTATACTCTGAAGCACATTTGGTGTTTTTGGTATGTCGTGGTTTTCTTCAATCCATATAATTTGCTAGTTTGCATGTATATTTTTGGCGTGTATAATACTCGGGTTAGTTTGTGTATGTATTTATGTAATATGTTTACTGGTGTGCAATAATAAATTACAATTCTCCTCAATTCCTCTTTCCTAGAACTTTTAACATAACCCTAACCCTGAACCACTGACTCCTTTCTACAACAGTTGTAGGATAGTGATTGTTTACCTAGGATCCTTCAATCGAGGTTTTTTGCTTGTACTTAATTTCTAATTACAAGATTATTAATATGCTAAAGCATAACTGAAATGAGATTGTTGAGATAGATGTGGTAATACTTTGAAAGATAGGATAAGGAAAGAATGTATTAGAGGAATTTGGTGGTGGTGCCAATCGAAGATATGGTGAGACAATCGCATGAGGAGGTTTGGAAATACGCAACACAGAGAAACAAACGCACTGAATCAGGACTCGGGAGTGATTGGATCTTGATTAAAGGAGGCGCTAGAACCAAGGGTATGCCTAAATGAGCTTCGATTGAAGATGTGAGAATGGATATGGGATTAACCAATATTAGAGAGGAAATTGTCCTTTACGTATGTTGCGGCCTGCAGGGATACAAATAAGAAAACATGAAATGGACACATTGACATGGACATAGCATACATTTTGGCATGCCGTAGTGTATTACATATCTGACACAATATAATACAGCACCAATTTTTCATGCTTCCTAAAACACTAAAGAGATCAAACAGGGGAAAATTGCAAACACAACCTACAAGAGAAACAAATATATTAGGATTACCGTGAGCTTCCTGCAGCATTTGAAATAATGTCATAGAGAATTGTTGGATGAATCCCAGCTCGAACACCTAGGAACATTGCTTCCACAGAAGCAACCATATGAATGCCCTCCAGCAGATCATTTACCATTTTGATTTTACTGAAAAAGTAAGAGAATATTATAACAGAATAAGACATATAATATTGCCAATGCCAAGGGTCAACTTGGTAAAATGCACCTCAAGAACCTAGTGTAAGGTTTATTGCAGAAGAATAAAGAGCTATGGAATCTAAAGAAATAGATAACATGAGACCACACTAACTAGTAATACATAAAAGAGAAAGCACCTTGCAGTACCAACTTCATCTTCAAAAATGTAAAGTTTTTCACTGAGAGCTGCTCCATTAACACAAATAGTCAGATTGGAAAATAGTGAAACACAAAGAAATTTATATAAGACTTTGACTTTATGTGCAAATGAAAATCATTAAGGTTATTCAAACATGAAACCGAAGAATGCTTCTACCAGAAAGAACATGGTGGGCCTTTTGCACAGCCTCCTGACTTCCAGATGCAATGACCTGATCATACACGTTCAAAAATCAGATTATTCATGTACATCAGATTTTAGAGAACATTGAAAAGTTAAGCCCTTCGCTTACAATAATTTTTTCTTTTGAACCCTCAAAATATCCCTGAAAGATATAGGCATCCACAAGAAGAACAGGCCCCACCTCATCTGCAGGAGATGTCACTTATGAGATAACATATAGGTGTGTACTTATTTAACAGAAAAGATTGTGAACTGCTTTAAGCAGAGAGGAGAGAAGGGGAAATGGAAATGGAAGAAGTTTCAGCTTGCTGTCTTTCAATATATGCGTGTTTGTACATGACCAAATAGTTTCTTATAAAAGACTATACATCTAATTTAGTACTACAGACACTTCTGCACAAAACATGAGTTGAAAGTCAGTAGTGTAGTGCCCCCACCAAATGAAAAATATCAAATTTATCCTGAATACTATATTTAACAAAGTGAACCCACCAAATTAACTTATTAAAAAAATTCATGACAAACAATTCTTTACATAGTGATCAATATAACTAAAAAGAAAAAAAAATTCTACCAAAGTTGAAAACAAGTAAAGAATATTAGGCGTTGTAATATGTTACCTGTGAAACTCTTCTGTAGCTTAGTAATATCATTTGGCAACAATGCTGATCGAAGAATAACAACTGCATCCTTGTTTAATCCTACAAACAAGAAATTTGGGCATATAAAAATGAATTGAGAAGTTAGCTAAAGAAAAGGCCTACCAACCTTTCACTACACCCTGCTTTCCGAACAAAATATCATTGCTTTCTTCCATGGACTTCACCACCACAACGGTTGAAGCATCTAAACAGGAAATAATATCAAAGAGGAAATGAAGATTAGTCAAAATAAGTAACTCATAATGTATACAGAAATATACTAACCCGTATTAAAATTGTCAAGATCTAAGCAACATAATTGTTGAAGAGGGTGACAGTTGCTTGGTTTGACGTACGAGCAAAGTGAAATCTACCCCTTGAAGGGTGATGTTATTGATGAAGGGTGTTATTGATTAGTCCCTAACATACCCCCTAACTAATAATATACCATGTATTGATAATTTATCCTAGGTTGAATGAGAGTAAGTTTCATGACCAGGAAAGTAAGTGCATGTCAACTGGCCTTTAAGTCTTTTAAAGCAAGCCATCCCATCCTCGTAGCAGCTTTGGCTAGAAATTCCGAACTAACTCGTGGAGAGTTGACATGGTCGACATCAAGTGAACAGTCAGTCAGTCATAATACTCGCTCAATTTCTTTGTGGAACATAGCAGCATTGATCCATACTCCATTGCCAACCCCATTCTAATAGGAAAAGTTTTTTATGACCACTATAACCATATGTTGTTGACTGTAAGTAAGCACTCAAAGAGTCCTAATTCATATATTCATATAGAAGCTAAAATGTGATTAAAATTTAAAAAGCATGCATAAATAATTTATTAACCATTTAACTCCATCATTGAGCACCATTTTGACTTCTTGGTCCCGGAAACACTGATATCATACGCTACAATATTTAACAGGATCATGTTCAATTAGTGATAACTTTTAAAACCCCATGTACATAAAAGGATATATCCTGTAAATATCTGTGAGATATTGGAGTATGATCAAGTCAAACAATTATCCACTTTGGACTGGATGCCTTCTAGACCATGTTGCACAGACACTGATACGATAAGGGAACAAGGCACATATTGGTGTGTCCTTGTGTACTTTGTAGTGTCCGAGTTGTGTCCATTATGAGTCCGACACGACACACTTTTTTTTTGCAGTGTATGTTATTCCTAGCTTCTAAGGATCTGGTCTTCGTAAATATAAACGTATTCTCACAATATATATCCAGTTGCTACCTACAAAATTCAGACTCCCCGAAATTCGATACCGTCCGTGTCTCGTCAAACACGTCATCAATGATACTCAAATACTCCAAAATACACCATGCCACGCCAAAACCAGTGTCGTATCCGTGATGTCATGTCATGTCATGCCCGTATCGTGTTTCGCAGTCGTGCCCGTGCATCATAGGTTGCTACATAATGATTAATGACTAATTCTAAAATCGGAAGAGATCGTCGCCGTCGTCGTCGTCATCGAAACCTTCTCCCATCAAAGAAATCGGCTAAGGATCACAAGAGAGCTCCACAATAGATCAACGAGTCTTCGTGATCATAAAATCGGTGTCACGTCCGTGTCTCAGTGCCTCATGTCACTATCTAGGCAACATGATGTCCATGATCCATCACATCCATAAAAGCAAAGTTTAGATCAAATTCGTCTCCAATCCAACTAGGCGGTGCCGTATCCGTGTTGTACAAGTAACAAAACACGACACGGACGGTCGGAAAAAAAAAACGCGCAAGCACGTTCCGAACCCCCCGCATCGCCACGTGCTACCGCGTCGCGTCGCGTCGTGCCCGTGTCCGTGCGACGAAGATCTCACGCTCCGCATGCAGCGCGGGGTCGTCGATTGCTAATACCTTTGGCTGCGTCCATGGGGCTTGCGCATTTGGCTCCGCCCAGCTTCAGGAACCTGTCCATCGCCGACGACTCCACGTCCTGAAGAAATCAAAAAAAAAAGTGAGCAGAAGTTGAGCAGCCCTAACAAAAGAAGAAGAAGAAGAAGAAAGAAGGGAAGAGTGGGAGAATTGGTGGTACTTCGAATCCCTGGAGCACGAAGCCGGAGTTGAGGAGCGCGGAGGCGAGCTGCAGGCTGAGCTCGTCGAGGCCGACGAATCCAACGATGGCCGGCGGCGACACCATTAGGAATTTCGCTGCTGCTACTAATGTTTGGGAGTCGGTCTTTTTTTTTTCTCTCTCTCTCTCTGTGCTGATTTAGTCCACCACTACCAAGAGAGGGTAGGGGAGAGACGTTATATGGACTTTTTTTTTCTTCTTTTTTCTTTTATTTTTTTTTTCTTCTTCCTTTTTGGATTTGTACTATGATCGAATGACGTGGACGTGAGGAGGACGATCGCTGCTGTTGAGGTTTCGGAGTTGGACTTGGCCACAACTACCAAGAGAGGGAAGGGAAGACGTTACTTTAAATGGACATTTCTTTTCTTTTCGTTTCTTTTTTCTTTTTATTTTCTTCTTGTTTGGATTTGTACAAAGTATGATCAACTGACGTGGACGCGATGAGGACGATGATAAGAGCATCTCCAACCCTATTGTCTTGTTAAGTGTTGTGAGTCTTAGGTTGCTCCTATGTGGCATGAGCCACAAGACAATGTCTTATTTATGTGGCAAAATTATATCTCAAAAGACAATGAGATAGAAAAACTCTCTCCAATGCAAAAGTATTGAGGAGACAATAAAAATTATTTTTTCCAACTTCCAAGGCAACTTTTAAGACAACTACTCATCTTCTTTCTTTTTTCTAATATTTTTTATTCATAATTGATGACATGGAAGAGAAGACATTGTCAAGTGCATTGTCTAGAACAAGACAATCAACTTCACAATGTCTTCTTTAATTTTTGCCACATAAGAGCATCTCCAACCCTATTGTGAGTTTGAAAAAAATGGTTGCCACATAGGAATGACAACCATTTTTTCCAAAAGTACTTCTCCAATGCAAATGTGAAAAAAATGTGGAGTTGACATGGCAATGACATGGCAAAGACAATGTGAAGTTGGTTGTCTAGATCTAGACAATGCACTTCACAATGTCTTTGTGTCCACATCATCATTTGTGAATAAAAATATTTATAAAAAGAAGTAGAAGAGTAAAAGTTGTCTTGGAAGTTGTAAAAAATTAATTTGTATTGTCTTCTCAATACTTTTGCATTGGAGATGACCTTTTAAACTCATTGTCATTTGTGAATATATTTTTGCCACCTATACAAGACATTGTCTTGTGTCCCATGCCACATATGATTCACAACACAAAACAAGACAATAGGGTTGGAGATGCTCTAAGCTTCACAATTGACTTGACAATTGCATTGGAGAAGAACTTTTGAATAAAATTTTGTCATTTCTATGTGGCAACAACTTTTTTCCAAAGTCACAATAGGGTTGGAGATGCTCTAAGTACCTGGATTAAAGCTAAATCGGTCAGCTTCCGGTTTAGAACGGTGACGCAGCAAAAATTTATTAGTTTGCGTATTATATGTTTATCTTTACTATTTTATATATTTTAAAGAGGGTGCTGATTGTGACACTTCTAAAATATTATCATATATTATTCTTCTGATCGTCGTTCAAATTATAAATTTGTTCATGTATTAAATCTAATCTTAATACATCCATCCTTGAAGAAATAATTTACAAAGTAATGTTAGATTTAATGCAGGGACAGCTTTGAAATTTGGATGAATAAAATTAATTAGAAAAGTGGTGCAGTTCACACGTGCAGATCAGTTGTCCTTGTTATTCAGTTACATTTTCTGTCCCCCTAATAGCTTAGTGGGTTCCACCTTTGTTTAAAAAAGAAAAAAAAAATCACAGAAAAGGGACAGGATATGGAACTGAATAATATGGACAACTTATCTGTTCACTGCGTAATGACATTTTGGGAGTGTCAATAACGACACCCTATTTAAATTCGTAATCATCCAACCTGTATCTATCTGTAAGTCCAGCGTGCATATGCTTCCTTTGGGTTGGGTCGAATTTGACCCGTTTAAAAAATGGATGGGGTCAGGTTTGACCGTAGTTGAATCGAATTTGGGTTGAGCATTGATAGGTGACAGATCAACCCGAATATAAACCGACCAAATTATACTTAGGTGACGTTTGGATTAAGGTTTGATATTTTATGAATCCACTTACTTATGGAAAATAAATTTCGTAATTTCATACCCATGTTTAGTTAGGTTGGAAATCAAATAGGAATATGAATCTTAATTTGTTTAATTTTTCACAAATATCATTTAACTAATTTTATGATACTATTGTTACTTTAAATTCAGCTGTGGCGTTAAGGCCACGTTTGGTTTACAAAATCATGGTATTGGAAAAGGAAATATACTCATTGTTTTTGTTTGGATGTTAATGGAAAGGGGGAAATGAAAACAATTTTCAAAGAAAAAAAAAATAGGGGTGCTCCACCCACTTGGTTGGGGTGGATTTGGGGTTGGATTTGCATAAAATCCAGGATTTGTGGGTTGGATTTGTAAATCCACCGTTTTGTTGGGTGGAGAAAGAAAACCAAATTTTGCACAGAGAACTGTCTGCAGTTCCTGTCCCCCTTCCTTTCCCCTACTCCCACATCCACTCTACTCCATCGGATGTGGAGGAAAACCCAAAAAAATACTCTACAACGCTCTCCACGCCGACGATGTCCTCCTCCGATCCTCCCTCGACGTCACCACCTTTGCCCGCCGAGTGTCGCACTCGACCTCTCCCCTCTCTGTCGCACTCACCGAGGGAGGTCCAACCCATGCTTTGCAAGCGGCCTGGCTCGGTTCCACTTCCCTTGCCCTCCTCGACGTCGATGGCGATGGCGTTACTGGCCTCCCAGGTGGCGGAGGGGGTGGTGGAAGGTTAGGCCCGGCCGGTGGTGGAAGGTTAGGCCTGACCGGTGGACACACGGAGTGAGAAAATCTGGTGGTGGAAATGGCCAGGCCCTGCTGCCGATTACAGCGAATTTTGTCCAAAATTTTCAAAATCTCGTTGTTACAAAAAAAAAAAGAGTTTTCAAAATCCAGATTTTGGATTTTGTCCAAATTTTAGAATTTGGATTTCAAATTCAACTTCAAAATCCAAATTCTCTTTCTTCTTACAAAATAGCCCTTAAGGATTCACTTTTGCTTCCAATTTATTTGACTTTTCAAGACACCCGAATTTTTTTAATAGGAATTGTATTTAAGGTAAAGGAAATAAATTGGTTTCTTTTTCTTTTCTTGATACGAACCACTCGTCCAAAAATATATAATTAATATACTCAACCGTCATTTACAAGAAAGAAAAAAAACAATTTCAATGGGAACTTATCTAGTTTTTTCTTCTTTTTTGGATTTGTACAAAGTATGATAAAGTGACGTGGACGTGCGTGAGGAGGAAGATTACAGGACGCCATTAGGCATTTCGTTGCTGTTCATGTTTCGTCTGTTCGCTGCTCATCTATTCCACCACTACAAGAGAGGGAAGGGGAGAGACGTTACTTATATGGACATTTCTTTTTTTCTTCTTCTTTTTCCCCTTTTTTTGGATTTTGTACGAAGTACAACGTATGATCATCTGACCGACGTGGACGTGAGGAGGACGATGACAAGTAGCATGCATGCCTGGATTAAAGCTACAGCGGTCAGGGTTAAAACGGGTCTGCCCATACTATCGTGTTTATAGACGGATCAGATTTGAGCAAAATTTTGTTATTTTGCATATTACATGTTTATTATTTACTATTTTATATATTGAGGCCGGCTTTGAGTCCGTCGAGGTCCGAGACGAACTCAAAAAATAAAACCCATATATTATTTTAAAAAAATTAAGTAACTAAAACAAAAGTAAATATAACAAAAAAAATTAATGTCACCAGAATTTGAACTAAGAATTTTTTGTGTAAGTCTAACATAATAATCTTTGGGTGCTATTATTAGCATTACTAAAATGTCATTCGGTACTTTTCTTTAATTTTATAATATTCAAATTCCAAATCTATCCTTACATTAACATTATTGGCACTCATAAAATATCATCCTACACTCCTTCCTCCATACATGCACAAATTAATGCTATATTTTGAATATTAAAAAATTAAAGAGAAATGTCGAATGATATTTTAGAAGTGCTAATAGCAGCACCCTAATCATTATACCACAACTCTCGGACTCTAGACATCGCCGGGCTTGTCCTAGGGCAGGACCGTCCCTGTTATATATTTACGTTTGTAACCCTCCAGTCTGTATTTGTAAGTCCAGCATGCAGATACTCGAATAGTCCTTTAGGTTGGGTCGTAATTTTTGACCTGTTTAAAAATGGATGGGGTTCAAGTTCAACCTGAATGGGTCATTCGTAGTTGAGTTGAATTTGGTTTGAACATTGATGGGTCAACCTAAATATGAATTGACCCAATTTCCATCCTTAGGCGACGTGTGGATAAAGGTTTGGTATTCTACTGAATCCACCTGCTTTTTCGTGGGAAAATAAATTTAAAAAATTCTACTTAGCCCAAAAAACAAATCGAAAAAATAAATTGCAGGGCCACGTGGTAGCTGTGGATTGGCCCAGAAAAGAAAAAAAAAATCTCAGCTCCCTGCTGACCTAGGTAGAAAAGAAATCTGATCAACCAATAATAAAAATTTTATATATAAGTTGAGGGTATAATGGAAAAAAATATCTAGGATATGAACTCTTTAGTTGGACATGGAAGAACTTAAACTCCAAACTGATATAAAATTTAGGGTCTAAAAGGTAATTAGCCCTTATAAATTTTGATATTTTTATGTTGTGAACGGCTCTAGGATAATTAGATAAGATTTAGCAACCATATATCAGACACATGAGACACGTGTTTTCTAAATTAAAAAAAAAAAAAAAATACATTTCCCACCTAACTTGTGTACCACTTGTGCTTAACAATAAATATTGAAAAAAAAATTCAAAAAATAACAATAAACATAAGACTTGCAGTGATGCAAGTCCGAACCGCCAAAATAAAATAGGGATAACAATTCCTTGGATCCACATAATAGGGAACCTCGTGTTTTTCGTACTCACAAACTTCTTTTACTGGAATTTTTTTTGAAAATGTCAAAAAAAAAAAAAAAACTTGAATATATTATTGGATCCAACGCCAGCTACAAAAAAGAAGAAGAAGGGATATTAGTATACAATATGTTTACAAATAATTATTGGGTTAGTAACACAACCGAGTACTTTTTTTTTGTATACGTGGGTCTCTCTTTTTTGTAATTAAAGTTGTTTTGAATCCAGTCTTATTGGAAGATCAAAGGTCGATTTGTAGTTGATATGTCAAGAAATATAGGAAGAAGAAATCACCACGTACAATTTTTAGATTTTGAGTATGCTGCAACTATCATATAGGGTCCAAAAATCGAACCGAACAATAGATTCGGTCGATTTAAAAATATTCGATCAATTTTTGGTTTTGAAAATAATAAAAAAATATTATTTAATTTGGATTTCGATCCAAATTGAATACAAGTTATATAATTATGTAAATATTTTTAATTATATATATATATATATATATATATATATATATATATATATATATATATATGTGTGTGTGTGTGTGTGTGTGTGTGTGTGTGTGTGTGTGATTAAAAAAATATGATTAAAAATGTATATATTTTTGTATATATTTTTGTATATATTTTAAAAATAATAGTTTTATGTATGTATTTTGAAGTCCAACTTTGATAATTTAACAACTAGTTCAATTTTAGACCAAATTTAAAATATAACAAATATATGTATAAAATTTATATTTTTTAATATATTTAACCACGAACGGAAAAGCTTCTTTGTTCGTGCGAGGGGCTGATTCGTGCCCGTGTGACGGGAAGTCATTGGTCCCTCTTCCTGCTAATCTGGACCCACCCCAGACGGAGGAGCCGATGGCTGTCTGTCACACAGGCGCGGACCAGTGCGGACCAGTCTCACGGACGGACAACCTAGCAAGACTCTTTAGCAAATCTATATCAGACACATGAGACACGTTGTTTATCAAATTTATATCTCACCTAACTGGCGTGCCACTCGTCCTTAGACAATAACTATGATGTGTTTTTATTTATGAGTTGCTGTTGGCATTTATAATAATTGACAACCCAAAATCGAAATGTATATTACTTGTGACATTGAAATATACTAATTCAGAATTTTCTCAGTTTTCACACTAAAAGGCTAATTCTAAGGACACTCCACATTTTACTTGGGTCCTTACTAGTGGACAGTCCATGAAAGTGTAATTTTTACTGGGAGCAGTCCGATTTTTACTTGGGGCTAGCCCCCCCCCCCCCCCCCCCCCCCCCCCCCCCACCCCAAAAAAAAAAAAAAAAAATCCTTTCTAACACTTCATTTCATCAATTTCTTTCTCTCTCTCTTCTACATTCCTAAAACCTAAACCCTAATTCTCTTCTCCATAACTCCAATCACAAATTTCTAAACCCTAAGGGCTCGTTTGGATCAAGTTTTTGGATTCCTAGGAATAGATTTTCAATTCCTTTCCCATGGGAAAGGAATTCAACATTCCCATACCCTTGTTTGGTTAGGTTGGGAATATGTAGTTCAAAATTAAAAAAAAAAATTATTTTCATGTTTGGTTCACACATGGATAGGAATCTTAATTTATTTAGTTTTACTTTAATACCCTTTCACTAATTTCATGATGATTCACATATTTGGGATGAGAGTTGAAAATTTGAAAATAAAGCGAGGGTATAACCGTCCAAACAAAATAGTCAAACATCATTCCTAGGAAAGCAAATCTATTCCCAAGGGAGGCTTGGGAATAGCTTTCCCACATCCATGGAAATAGCTTTCCCACCTAACCCCCTCCTATTCCCTCCTCATTCCCAATCCTAAACTTACCAAACATGGGTAAGGAATTCAAATCCCATTCCCGAGCCTCAATAAACTTGAACCAAACGCCCCCTAAATTCCTTCTTCATTCCTCCAATTCCAAGCAATGGCACCCAAATCTAAACCTTTATCACAATGTAGATATACACAGTAAAAAATTTATTCAGTGGGTCGGACTCACTGCTACTAACATACTTAAGTAGCTATGTCATAACGCTATGAAAAAATTATTCAACGTCATGGGCTCACCATGTGCTGGTGGTGAGCCTTGACTTTCCACCAATAGTAAAATGACACATCAGAAATTATTAACATAAAAAAATGGACGAGAGTGATGTGTCATTACACTATTGGTGAGGAGTCGACGTCCACTACTTTCACGTGGTGAGCCCGGCCTACTGAATAATTTCTCAACACGAGGTTACAATACATACACCAGGAAAATGTCTGAGACCGTATGTGCAGCAACAGAACCATGATCTATTACGAGGGTAGCAAAACTTTTTTTTTCTTTTTTTTTTCTTTTGGCTAGTTAGAGTTTATAGCCTGAATTTTATACTACTAAATTTAGAGTTTAAATCCTAACATGTCCAATTAGAAAGTTTAGATACTGAATTTTTATTTATTTTTTTCATTTTATTTTCATTGTAGCCTCATTTTCAGCTTGTGTTGGATGTAGCCACCCGTACTCGATCGTAGGGGTGAGCATTATTCGGTTTTGGACCAAAAACCGAACCGAACCGAACCGAATAAGAAATTCGGTTCGGTTTTAAAAAAATTCGGTTCGGTTTCGGTTTTGAAAATACTAAATTTTCTTATTCGGTTTCGGTTTTGGAATTCGGTTTCGGTCCAAAACCGAAAACCGAATAAGAAAATTTAGTTTATATATATGTGTGTGTGTGTTAATTATAGGTATATACTAAATATATATAGGTGTATGTTATAGGAATATACTGAATATATCTTGGTATATTTAGTTATTATATATATTAAAAAAAACCCAAAAACCGAATAAACCGAACCGATTTAATTCGGTTCGGTTCGGTTATTGACCAATTCGGTTCGGTTTTGCTTATTCGGTTTCGGTCCAATTCGATTTTTGCTTGTTCGGTTCGGTTTGAACCGAATAAACCGAATGCTCACCCCTACTCGATCGCGTTCATGAAATATGGAAAAAAAATCAAGGGTTTAAACTTTTCAATTAGACATGTTAGGACTTGAACTCGTTTGGTACACTGTAATGTAATTGTAGTCACAATGTAATTAAATAAAAAAATAATTTTTTATTTAATTACATTGTGATTACGATTACATTACAGTGTACCAAATGAGGCCTAAGCTTGTATAAAATTCAGGATCCAATGAAAAGTTTAATAAATTTACTAATTTGTTTAATAAGTTAATATAATAATTAACTATTCGAATTATATAATAATCAACTAATTAGCTAATTTTATAATAAAATAAGAAAATTATCTCAAAATTATTCAGTCCAAAAATATTACTTAACTTATTAATTAATTACTAAATATCCAAATTAGTTACTAATTTATTAGTACGGACATAGTCAATCTAAATCTACATAGTACGTACATGTCCAAATTAAAATATTTAGTGTGTCGGATACCTATAAAAAATGTAACAAAAAATGTTACCTATATTAATTAATTTTTGTCATGCGTAAAAAATTGCAACAAAACATGTTACCAAAAATGTGATGAACACATCCAAAATTAATTAATTTCGATTTTTTATATCTAACATAACAATTTTTTGTACTGGATTTGTATCATTTTTTAATTAATTTTTTTACAACTAAGAACTTATCATTATCAACCAAAACTTTTTGTTAAAAAAACAACATAGGTAACCAACCACATCCAGTGGGCGAAGCTGGATGTAGCAGCCACGATATATATACCTCTCCCTTGCCTTTCCTGCCGACAGGAACTGAGATTAGTTCTTCCAATTTTTGGTCCCCTGAGTTTAGATTTCTCAATTTCTCCCCACTCTTCCTTCTTCCCACTGAGATTAGTTCTCCCAATTTTTGGTCCCCTGAGATTAGTTCTTCCAATTTCTCCCCACTCTTCCTTCCTTCAAATTATGTGAATAGGGTCCCCCACCCACAACATGCCCTTAAAAGCAAGTGGGAAGAATGAAGAATTTCCGCCAACGGTATAGTATATACTGGGCACTGCTATGCAGGACCGTTCCTTGGGTAAGCCGGACAAGTCTTGGGACATGGACCACCCCCCTATGTTAGGACAATCCTTCAGACTCAGCATGATTCCACTAAAGATCAGAGTCACGGATGACCATAAGGACCAGCTGACAATAAGGAGACAACCAAAATTATCATATTATTTGGATATTTTAGTGTTTCTTAGACTAAATATCATATTATTTGGATATTTTAGTGCAATTTATACAAATATATCCAAAAGTTATAATTCTTGATACTTTTATGTCACGGACGGGATAGTTAGATAAGATTTAGCAACTATATATCAGACACATGACACGTTTTTTATGAATTTTTTTACATTTCTCACCTAACCGGTGTACCACTTGTGCTTAACAATAAATATTGAATTTACCCATAAGCTTCTTTTACCTGATTTTTTTTTTTTTTTTTGAAAATGTAAAAAGAAATTGAATATATTATTGGATCCAACGTCAGCTACAAAAAAAAGATATTAGTATACTTATTTTTACAAATAATTATTGGGTTAGTAACACAACCGAGTACTTTTTTTGTATCAGCAATGCTATACCTACAATCAAAGTTTACAACCCCCTTACAATCCGTCACGTGTCGGATTTCGATTGGAGAAGGGGAGGAAGTGGTGGGGGTCGGATGGAGTCCATGTAACAGGGGGGTGAGAGTGGTGGTGGGACCTGATGGAATCCACGTGTAAGAGGTGGAAGAGAGAGGTTGTAAGAAAGTTAAGAATTTGGTACTAAACTTAGCATTTTCCTTTTTGTATACGTGGGTATCTCTTTTTTATAATAAAATTGTTTTGAAACCAGTCTTATAATTAGAAGATCACAGGTTGATTTGTGGTAGATATGTCAAAAAAATACAGAAAAAAGAAATCCTCACGTGCAATTTTTAAGTTTTGAGTATGCTCACAATTATCAACGTAGGGTTAATAAAAGCATCCTACAAAAGTTTAGGTTAGATTTGAAAATTTTCGATTATGTTCGATTTTGTAAATACAAAGATTCATTATTCAAATTCGATATCGGTCTAAATCAAATAATACTTATGTAATTATATAAATATTTTAAATTTTATGCATATTTTATAATTAAAATGTGTAATTTTGTGTATAGTTTGAAAATAATAATTCTATATACGCGTTTTGAACTCGACAATTTAGTAACTAGTCTAATTTTAAAATATAACATATATATGTATAAAATTATTATTTGGTTCAAATCGAATAAACCGAACGCTTACCCATAAGTAAAAATATATACCAAAGTTATAAATTTTGATACTTGTATGTTAGGATAATTAGATAAAATTTGGCAAACCTATATTAATAGACACATGAGACACGGTCTTTATAAAAGTTACATCTCACCTAACTGACGTACCACTCGTAGTCGACAATAAGTATGATGTGTTTTTATTTATGAGTTGTTGTTCGGCATTTATAATAGTTAACAACCCAAAAATCAAAATGTATATTACTTACTTGTGATCTTGAAATATACTAATTAAGAATTTTATCAGTTTTTTTTACTAAAGATCTCAAGTAATGGACTGTTCGAAGTACGGCGTTCTGTAGCTCTTTCGGGAAACAAACATGCATAAAATTATATAGTAAAAAAAAGAGAGACATGGGCCATGGGCCCATGGCCTATGCACTTTGTACTTATAATTCCTTACTAGTGATAATAGGATTCCATTCCCATCACTTTTGTCACATGGGAAGTAACCATGCTAGAAAGTGATGATACTGACTTTGGTTCTGCACCAAGCTATTATATGATACAAGAAACCTAACACCACCCCCCCCCCCCCCCCCCCCCACCCCACCCCCCCCTAAATAGTATGCTTAAGTAGCTAATCCCCCCTAACAGCATGCTTAAGTAGCTATGTCATAACACAGTAAAAAAAAATTATTCAATGGATCGGGCCCACCGTTACTAGCATACTTAAGTAGCTATATCATAACACTATGGAAATATTATTCAGCGGACTGGGCTCACCATGTGTCGATGGTGAGTCTTGACTTTCCACCAATAGTGCAATGACACATCAGAGAATAATGACATTAAAAAAGTGGACGAAAGTGGCATGTCATTGCACTATTGGTGGGAGTCGATGCTCACTACTATCATGTGATGAGTCCGACCCACTGAATAATTTCTCAATACAAGGTTACAATACATACACCAGAAAAATATCTGAGACCGTATGTGTAGCGACAGAACCATGATCTATTACGAGGGTAGCAAAACTTATTTTGCTTTTTTTTTTTTTTTTGGCTAGTTAGCGTTTATATCCTGAATTTTATACTACTTTGGAGTTTAAATCATATCATGTCCAATTAGAAAGTTTAGATCCTTAATTTTAATTTTAATTTTTCATTGTACCCTCATTTTCAGCTTGTGTTGGATGTAGCCCTCGTACTCACGTTCATGAAATATGGGAAAATAAAATATAAAAAAATCAAAGGTTTAAACTTTCCAATTAGACATGTTAGAGCTTAAACTCTAAGGCTAGTTTGGTTAACTGTAATATAATTATAATCGCAATGTAATCAAATAAAAAAATTAATTTTTTTATTTAATTACATTATGATTATGATTACATTGCAGTGTACCAAACGAAGCCTAACTTGTATAAAATTCAGGATCCAATGAAAAGTTTAATAAATTTAATAATTTGTTTAATATATTAACATAATAATTAACTATCAAAATTATATAATAATAAACTAATTAGCAAATTTTATAATAAAATAAGGAAATTATCTCAAAATTATGCAGTCCAAAATTTTTACTTAACTTATTAATTAATTACTATCCTAATTAGTTACTAATTTATTAGTACGAACATAGTCAGTCCAAATCTACGTAGTACGTACATGTCCAAATTAAATTATTTAGCGTGTCAGATACCTATAAAAAATGTTACCGAGATTAATTAATTTTTGTCACATATAAAAAATTGCAACAAAACATGTTACCAAAAAATGTGTTGAACTTTATACCTAACATAACAATTTTTTGTACTGGATTTGTATTATTTTTTAGTTAATTTTTTTACACCTAAGAACTTATCAATTATCAACCAAATTTTTTTGTTAAAAAACAACAACATATGTAACCAACCACATCTAGTGGACGAAGCTGGATGTAGCAACGGGGATATATATCCCTTCCTTGCCTTTTCTGCCGACAGGAACTGAGCTTAGTTCTTCCAATTTTTTGTCCCCTGAGATTAGTTATCCCAATTTCTCCCCACTCTTCCTTCATTCAAATCATGTGAATCCCTTAAAGCAAGTAGGAAGAATGAAGAATCTCCGCCCACGGTATAGTATACACGGGGCACTGCTATGCAGGACCGGTTCTGGGGTAAGTCGAACAAGTCTTGGGACATGAGCAACCCCCCTCTGCTAGGACAACTTCCAGACTCAGCATGATCCCACCAAAGATCAGGATCACGGATGACCACCAGGACCAGCTAACAATAAGGAGACAACCAAAATTATCATATTACTTGGATATTTTAGTGCATCTTAGACTATTTATCATATTATTTGGATATTTTAGTGCAATTTATAAAAATATATCCCAAAGTTATAATTCTTGATACTTTTATGTCACGGACGGGTCTAGGATAATTAGATAAGATTTAGCAACTATATATCAGACACATGAGACACGTTTTTTATGAATTTTTTTTAACATTTCTCACCTAACTGGTGTACCACTTGTGCTTAACAATAAATATTGAATTTACCACAAGCTTCTTTTACTTGATTTTTCTTTTTTGGAAAATGTAAAAAGAACTTTAATATATTATTGGATCCAACGTCAGCTACAAAAAAAAGGGATATTAGTATACAATATTTTTACAAATAATTATTGGGTAACACAACCGAATACTTTTTTGTATACGTGGTTCTCTCTTTTTTTATAATAAAAATTATTTTTGAATCCAGTCTTATTGGAAGATCATAGGTTGATTTGTAGTTGATATGTCAAAAAATATTGAAAAAAAGAAATCATCACGTGCAATTTTCAAGTTTTGAGTATGCTCGCAACTGTCAACGTAGGGTCGATAAAAGCATCCAACAAAAGTTTAGGTTCGATTTGAAAATTTTCGGGTATGTTCGATTTTGTAAATACTAAGATTCATTATTCAGATTCGATATCGGTCTAAATCAAATAATACTTATGTAATTATATAAATATTTTTAATTTTATACATATTTTATGATTAAAAATGTACAATTTTGTGTGTGTATATTTTAAAAACAATAATTTTATGTATGTCTTCTGAAGTCGATAATTTAACAACTAATCAAATTTTAATATATAACAAATATATGTATTATTTTTTAAAATATATTTAACCACAATTTTAAATCCATTAAACAATAGAAATTTTTTAACCAAACAAATCGAATTGATATTATCGGCTCGGTTCGGGTTCATTATAACTAATTTTGGTTCGATCGATATCGAATAGACCGAACGTTCACCCATAAGTACAAATATATACCAAATTTATAAATTTTGATACTTTTATGTTTTTTTTTTGAAACAATACTTTTATTTTAAAGGTTAATTAGATAAGATTTGGCAAACCTATGTTAGACACATGAGACACGTTGTTTATAAAAGTTACAGCTCACCTAACTAGCGTACCACTCGTAGTCAACAATAAGTATGATGTGTTTTTATTTATGAGTTGTTGTTCGGCATTTATAATAGTTAACAACCCAAAATTAAAATGTATATTACTTACTCGTGATCTTGAAATATACTAATTCCGAATTTTCTCAGTTTTGATACTAAAAAAGATATCAAGTAATGGACTGTTCAGAGTACGACGTGCTGTAGCTCTTTCGGGAAACAAACATGCCAAAATTATATTGTAAAAAAAAGTGAGATTGGCCAATGCACTTTGTACTTATAATTCCTTACGAGTGATCATAGCATTCCATTCCCATCACTTTGTCACATGGGAAGGAACCATACTGGAAAGTGATGATACTAACTTTAGTCCTGCACCAAGCTATTATATGATAGAAGAAAAAGAAAAAAAAAATTGCTAAATTACAACTTGATACTCTTAACTATTTGAGTTTTTCAAATGATACTCTCAACTTTGATAGGTATTAACTTAATACCATCTCAGCTAATATGTTCAATTTGGTACCTTCTGTCCGTCCAACGTTAAGTTTTTCGTTAAAAAATATATATAATACCTAAACTACCTTCATCTTTCCTAACTCCCACATTTGCTGTCCTCTCCCTGCACTCCGTTCCGCACCCTCCGCACCCCCCACCGTGACACCCCTGCCCGCTGTCCTGCAGCCGCATGTTGGAATTATTCAATAATTAAGGGGCCACACATGTAAAATTAATTGTGTGTAGGCTATCTAAATAATTAAGCCAAATTAAAGTGGTCTATTTGAAAATTGGCTTAAGGGTATAATTGTCATAGAATTAATGTGTAGATACCGGAGATAATTCTAATTTGATGAGGAGCCAAATTAGAAATGTCAAAACATATAAATATATGTGTTCATTAGGGTTATGGTCCCCAACTTATACGGCCACCAAAAGAGATGTTTTCTCTTTTTCTCTTCTGCATCACCATCAACAGAAAGAGAGGGACAAAGGATTCAGATTCTTCTTTGTCATTAAGGGTCGTAGCAAGTTGGAAGATCGAACCCAATAAAGAGACGTTCGCTTCAAGATCCATCAAGCCTAGCAATGGATTCAGGTACGCTTCAGCAATTTAATTTATGTTCTTCATCTCATGAATCGACAGGGCACAATAAAATTTTTAACAAGTGGTATCAGAGCCTTCCTGTTTGATTTATGAGGTTGAAGTTTCAGAATCATTTTTTTTGTTATTGTTCAGAAATCATAGATCCTTCATTCTAATTTTAATTTAGGGTTCCAATGGTTCATAAAATAATATTTATGATACACGAATATTAGATCTACAGTTTCTCAATAACTGATTTCTTGATACACGAATAAAATTTTGTTCCGGCCAGATCATGTTGGACATGTATCCAAACGATACATCCATAATTAATGGACTAGGATGGCACTTATGTTTGTGTTGTTTGATCAAAATTGTTGGCAGTACTACACATGGTGGGTTATAATTTATGGTGGAATATAATTTATTAATTTTTTTAGTGTTGTACTAGATGGCTAAATAAAGAGAACAACTATTGGGATCTTGTCTTCTAGTTTTCGTACATAAACAACTGTTCCAACATGTTTGCACATCATAATGTATTTATTTTATTTTTTGCATACATGGTTCTTCATTGCTTACAAGTACATTGATTTGCTGTCAATCCTTCGTTGATTTGATCGCCATATTAAGAAAATCTTGATATAATTCATAATTTATGTACAGTAATGATCTCTCAGTTCATGCTTAAATATTAGATATAGACGCATGTGATAATGACCGTAGAAATTCTCCATTATATTAAATAAGCATGAATATGCTTATTGCTGGACATATGATAATATGGAATGTCGGTTAGATTTCAATTACTCATGCTGATAGATATTTGGTGTTACTCAATTTAGAGTATTTTCCAATCTAAGTTGATCATTGGAGGACAAATTGGAATCAAATATAGACAATTTTATGTTTGGCATAAATTTAGTTTCCAATAAATTTATGTTCCAAGTCATATATTTGATGTAATCTATTGACGTACATATCTTCAACAGATTATTTTAATATAATCATTATGGGTTATTTGAAGCAATCTATTGGTCCATATCTTCAGTAAAATATTACGTGAATTTTATTATGTTGACAATGCTCAGTTTAGTTAAATTAAGAATATTTGTTTGAATCATGTAAAGAGATTCACATGCTTATGATTATCTTATTTGAGTTGTAATGTGAAACCCAGATTTTAGGATTAATGGATTTGTAGTGTAATATTAGTTTAGTTATTATTATTATTATTATTATTATTATTATTATTATTATTATTATTATTATTATTATTATTAGTCGGATTTAGGAAAAATATTATTTCTAAAATTATCGTTGATTTTTTATTTTGTCCCTGCCCCGATTCCGTGACCGAAGTCTGAACCGAGTTCGAACCCGATTCGGTTTCCGAAACCCGATCCCGATCCGAACCAATTCCTTACTTCTTTTGAAATCCTAGTTAAATATCTATTATTATCTATTATTTAAAAAAAAAATATAAATCCATTGGCTTGGTCACCCACGACCAAGCCAGCACCCCCCATACCTATCCTCCTACTTTTCTTATTTTTCTCCTCCACATATCACTCTCCACTCTCCCATATTAAAACCCACTCCCCCCACTAACACACACCACCACCAGTCTCTAACTTCTCTCCCTCTCATTTTTCCTCACTTCTCACTCACCCCCCTCCAGAGCTCTCCCGCGCGCCACCCGACCCCAGCGCCCGACCCCGCTCCCCGCGACCAGCCGCGCCACCTTCGGCCTCCGTCGACCCCGGCGCCCTCCCGCGCGCCGCCCCCGGCCGCGTCCAGCGACCCGCCGGCTGCCCTCGCCACCGGCCGCGGCTCCGCCCTCCCGCGCGCGCCCTAGGCCGCGACCCCCCGGCGGCCATCCGCCCGCGCGTCCGTCTAGGCCGCCCCTCTCGGCTCTCTCCGGCACCCCCGGCCGACCTCCCTTGGCCAGAGCCTTGGCACAAACTCACCACCAGCAACCCCGGCACCGCCCTCTCCCGTTCCCGCCGTGCCCTAGCCCGGTGCCCGCCATTTTTCTCCGGCGATCTCGGCCAGACCCCGCTGTCCACGCCCGGCTCAGCCCGCGTGCGCCCCGCTGCTCCAACAGCGCTGTCCAGCGCTGTTTCGGTGGTTTTTCGCTGCTGTCCGCGAGTTGGGATTTTCTCGAGTCCGCAAAAATGTGGTTTCTATCTCTATTATTGCATCTGAGAGCTCTAGCCGAGCAACCCAAGGTATATCTCGTGTCCCCGTGTCCCTTCTCAGTGTGTCGATGATGATATTGGTCCCCGATCCCGTTGCGGGATTCGGATTTAGACGAATTCGATTTCGGAAATGTCACGACCCGCACCCGCTTTTCGGACGCGAGCTCGTGAGCAAGCCAGCTACGTATCGAGCGGACTCCAGCCCGACTCGAGTACGTATAAGCTATCAAGGAACAGGGTGTCAAGTCTAATCTAAACTATATCTCAATCCACATGTATAAAATAAAACGAGAATGAACAATTATGGGGTCATGGTCTGCAGCCCATTAGCATATTGTCCGATTAGACTCTAATAATGATATGAGTCTATAAAATAAGCAGGAAATATCATGGTACTAAATATAAAGCACGAAAGGATAATAAAGAAATATCACAAGCAAATACTTGTATCATGCATCGCAATCCTGTACCATCCCGCTCTGCTAACTAACTCCATACAATCGCTAAACCTGAAGAGATCATCAGGTCCTCAGAGGACTAGCAAGATACATAAAACATGCCACTATAACAGTAAATAACATGCATAAAGGGAATGACAGGAATATGACACTCTACTCCTAAACAAATACATGACGACGCAACATCAAGGACAATGTTCGACACTTGGGCTAATAGACAGAGTACCATGACAATCGTAGCTCATCCGAAACTAACGACCAACAGAATAATCACAATCGCATCTCCTCCGAGAATAACGACCAACAGAATATCACAACCGTAGCACGAAACTAACGGCCAACAGAATAATCAATACAACCGAAGCTCATCTGAACTACCGGCCAACAGAAACTATCATATAGCCCGCATGCCTAGTAACTGTCCTCTATGTCACAAGGAACTATACAGGTGTCCAGTCAAGTCGAATGAAGTCAAGTACAACTAACAGGTCAAGACACGTCAAGTGAATGTGACTCGCGACAAGGCAATACTACCAGGACCTAACAGTGATATAATGGATACAGAAAATAATGTACGTGCACGTAAATGAGGAAAATATCACTGATATGAACATAAGAAGCAGGTAATGAAATGTGACAGAAAGGAAACTGCAAATATGCATGAAAGTACTGTAGAGTGGGCAAGGTATACTTGCCTGGTGGCAGCGCGAAGAACAAATAAGATACCGTCAACTTGTACGCCATAAAGTCAAAATCCACAATTGTCTCCGAAAGCTGAAATAAATGTTACCAACATTCTCACAATAGTCAAATTAGCTAGGATTGCCTGTCCTTAAGTCCAATTCTGGACACAGGGGCAAAACAGTAATTTCGGGCAAAAACGATGTCCGCTGTTGGACCCGCTTTGTACCGAAAAGCGTGCCAGGGTCAATGGTCTCTAAAGTCGTCAAACTATATGTCTACGAATTCGATTTTTCGATACGAACCCAACCGTATGTCCAGAATTGGATTCCGGGAGGCCGTGCACAAAATCGCCTGTTGAGTGGGACCGTAGGGCCCACAAAACGACGTTCGATTCAACTGTATCAGATTTGGACCAAACTTGGCATGCAGGACCAGAAAAATGATACGGTTCTGTTGGCGCAAGTTTCGTCTCGATCTGACGAGCGTGCACAAAATAATTGGACAATTTGTAAAGTGCACGATACGGGAAATTTCGACGGATACGCATCAAATTTGTCGCGCACACGCGACCAATTTAAATTCCGTCAAAGCCCACACGACCAAGAAACCGTTACGTAGCTTTCGATGATTTCGGTTCGCGACCACGTCGTCCCGATTGGCGTGACGCACGTCGTGTGAAACAATTTCAATGTTTTCAAAACAGGTTTTTGGGAAACTTTGGGATTCGATTTCTCGGCGAATAGTCGATGGATTCAAATTCCGTAAGAAGGGTTTCGAAGCCCTACATGTTGTTAATAAACGCCTTCAGGTGGATTTCGAATTCGATCCCTGGGTTGCAAGAAATCGGGACTCAAACTGGAGACTTTGGGACAGTCTCTATATTCAGAATTTCGAGATTTTTCTCGATCTTTGGATCGAATTTCCGAAGAATCTGACGCATGGCGATGGAATCTATTTGAAGGGAAAAACAGAGGGTAAGGTTAGGTATTTACCTGAGCAATTCGTTCGCGAAACAAACGAACGAGATGGGAGAAATATCGACACGAAGTTGGCACGGTAGCTGTCGTTTTACTGCTGTCCTCTTAGTTTCTCGCGCGCGCGCACCCGCGCGGCCGTGGCCGCGCACGGCGGCGGCGCCGTCGACGGTTGTGTTGGGAAAGAAACGCGGAAACCTTTCCCCAAACCGGAGAGTACCTGCGAGAGGACCGAGCAAACAACGCACGAACCCAAAAACAAGCACACACAACAATCACGCAGACACAGAGAATTTTTGACGTGGAAACCCTTGCGGGAAAAAACCACGGGACGATCGGAGTCCAACCCTGAGAAGCCTCCACTAATGGAATAGAAGAATTACACCCTCTACAAACTCCTCCCGATCCAAATCGGATCCCCACAACACTCAGAGACAAGAACAATGATTACAAGGCTACGAAGAGCGAGAACGACGAGTAGAGATTACCCGAAACACGATCTCCTTCGAAAACGACCTTCAATCCTCCGTCTTCTTCTCCGAAGTTGCAATGGCACTCTTGCCTCCTTCTCTCTCAAACTTGTGTTGCCCAATACTTGCGATTATGAATTAGGGTTGAGAAAACTCAATATAACTCCCCAATCCCGCAACCAACCTGGACCGTTGGATTAGATCCAATGATGAAAACTCATCCTAAAATCCGCTTCAGCCCCCGACGACACAGAGTTCGGCCAGAACTCTGTGCGGGGCAGCCAGCACCTACTGGCCAAACGCTGGAACAACCAGACCGAGTTCGGCCAGAACTCGGCCTGGGACCGAGTTCGGGCCGAACTCGGATCCTCTGCTCCCAGAAGCTCCAGCAGCAGCAGCAGCAGCAACGTCGCCTACTTCCCGAGCTTCTCCGACTTCGGACGGCGCTCGTCGCACTCCGGGGTCTTCTCCACATAGGTTGGGAACCCCACCCACTCCAACAAATCTCCCCCTTCACAACTATGGGGAGGACGTCGTCATCCCGACGATCTGCCTGCAGTACTCGAACTTCCCCCTTGGTAGAATCTTCGTAAACATATCAGCTCCGTTGTCGTCTGTATGCACCTTCTCAAGCGCCGCGTCCTTCTTCTCAACCACATCCCGTATCCAATGATACCGGGTCTCGATGTGCTTGGACCGGCTATGAAACGTCTGATTCTTCACAAGGTGGATAACACTCTGACTGTCGCAAAGCAAAGTATACTGCTCTTGCTTCAGTCCCATTTCCTGCAACAGCTTCTTCATCCATAACAGCTCCTTGCAAGCCTCCGTCGCCGCAATGTATTCCGCCTCCGTCGTCGACAAGGCAACACACTTCTGCAACCGCGACTGCCACGATACTGCTCCTCCCGCAAACATCATCACGTAGCCCGAAGTCGACCGCCTCGTGTCTACATCTCCAGCCATATCAGCATCGGTATACCCGACCAGCTTCGGCTCGTCACCACCAAAGGAAAGTCTCCAACCGGCAGTGCCCTGAAGGTATCGTAGAATCCACTTGACCGCACTCCAGTGTACCCTTCCAGGATTCGAAAGATACCTGCTAACCGTACCAACTGCATGAGCAATATCTGGCCTCGTACACACCATAGCATACATCAGGCTTCCCACAGCTGAAGCATATGGAACCCGCTCCATATCTTCCTTTTCGTCCTCGGTAGATGGACACTGCTCCTCAGTGAACTTAAAGTGAGCCGCGAGGGGGGAACTCACTTTCTTCGACCCGTCCATCCCGAAACGCTGAAGTACCCGGTGAATGTACTTCGTTTGGGACAAATGTAGCAGCTTGGACTCTCTCTCTCGGCTGATCTCCATCCCAAGAATAGTCTTCGCTGCGTCCAAATCCTTCATAGAGAAGGCCGCGCCCAGTTGACGCTTCAACTCCGCTATCCTAGTGGCATTTCGACCCACTAATAGCATATCATCTACATAGAGCAATAAAATGATGAAATCATCCTCGGCAAAATACCTCACAAATGCACAATGGTCCGACGTCGTCCGTGCATAACCATGCTCCCCCATAAATGACTCGAACTTTCTGTACCACTGCCTCGGAGCCTGCTTCAGACCATACAAGCTCTTCCTCAACCGGCAGACCAAATGTGACTTGCCCTTCTCACAGAATCCCTCCGGCTGCTCCATGTACAACTCCTCCTCAAGATCACCGTGGAGGAACGCCGTCTTCACATCCATCTGCTCGACCTCCAAGTCGAAACTGGCTGCTAATGCTAGCACCACCCGAATAGACGAATGCTTGACGACAGGCGAAAAGATCTCATCATAATCCACGCCTTTCCGCTGACCGTAGCCCTTGACTACCAGCCTCGCTTTGTATCGAGGGCGAGTAGCATCATCCGTCTGCTTCACTCTGAACACCCATCGATTCTTCAAAGCCTTCTTGCCCTTTGGCAACCGCACCAGATCATAAGTAGAATTGGTGTGCAAGGAACTCATCTCCTCCTGCATAGCCACCATCCACTCCTGCCTGTGTTCGTCTTCCATAGCCTCTGCGAAACTTTCGGGCTCTCCCCCGTCAGTCAGTAGCACATACTCATCCGGCGAGTATCTCGTAGATGGTCGACGATCCCTGTTGCTCCTTCTCAGTGGAGCCACTGGTGCTGGCTGTATACCGACAGCCTCCTCCCCTTCAGGAACTACCTCTCCGGCATGCTCATCCTCCTGAGGGACACCCTGACCACCATCAGCAGGCTGATGATCAAGGTTGGGAGCAACTCCATGTACCGGCTCCCCCATAACTGGATCCTCCGCGATGTCCTCTGGAAACTGCTCGAAGCGAAATGACTCTAACTCAGGCAATTCCTCAGCCTCAGAAGGCGTCTCGGAGTCCTGAGTGTTGGTCATGGTCTGATCCTCGACGAACACCACGTCCCTGCTTCTGTAGAGCTTTCCTTCCACTGGGTCGTAGAGTCTATAGCCAAACTCATCCCGACCGTAGCCGACAAAGACGCATCGCCTCGTCTTCGGCTCAAGTTTGGTCCTCTCGTCCTTCGGTACATGCACGAAGGCTTTACAACCAAACGCCCGCAGGTGACTGTATGACGGCTCTTTACCGTACCATACTTTATCAGGCACATCACCCTGCAAAGGAGCACTAGGAGACAAATTAATAATATAAGCAGCTGTGAGAAGAGCCTCACCCCAATAACTGCCCGGCAAGTTTGCTTCTGACAGCAAACACCGCACCCTCTCCATCAGTGTCCTGTTCATGCGCTCCGCTACACCATTGAGCTGAGGTGTCTTTGGCGGAGTCTTCTGGTGTCGTATCCCTTGCTCTCTGCAATACGCATCAAAGGGACCGATGTATTCGCCGCCATTGTCGGACCGAACACACAACAACTTCTTGCCCGTCTCCCTTTCAACGGAGGCCTGAAACTCCTTGAAAGTAGACAGCACCTGATCCTTGGTCTTTAAGGCATAGACCCAAACCTTCCTGGAACAGTCATCAATAAAAGTCACAAAGTAAGAAGCACCACCAAGAGTTTTTACCTTCATAGGACCGCAGACATCCGAGTGAATCAACTCGAGCAACGCCGGCTTCCTCGAACTTGGGTGACTCTGGAAAGACACCCTATTTTGCTTCCCAGCCAAACAGTGCGTGCATTTCTCCAACTTTGTAGACTTGAGCCCCGGAATCACCTTCCTGTTCACCAAGTAGCTCATCCCCTTCTCGCTGATATGGCCGAGCCGCCTGTGCCACAACTCGGTAGACGCATCACTGACTGCGTTCACCTCCTGTGCCCCCTGTGCGCTCCCCTCCATATAGTAGAGACCGGACTTCTTGCTTCCTCTGGCAATCACCAACGAACCTCTGGAAAGCTTCCACTGACTATTCCCGAAGAGACTGAAGAATCCCTCGTCATCCAACCTTCCAACCGACACCAGGTTGAAACGGATATCAGGGACATGACGAACATCCTTGAGAACAAGAACCGCACCCGTCTTCGTTCTCAAATGCACATCTCCAATGGCAACCGCCTTCGACACATCTCCGTTGCCCATCTTCAACACGCCACAGTCGCCTGTCGTGTAAGTGGCAAACAGTGCCCTATTGTGAGATACATGTGCTGAAGCCCCTGAGTCCACCAGCCAAGAATTGTCATCGCAGGCGAGGTTAGTAATGACCTCATCACCTACGACGATCACATCGCCTCCATGCGTCGAGGCCGCCGCTGTAGTGTTCTCTTCTTGCTTCCCCTTGTCGCCCTTCTTCTCTCTCTTCCAAGCGAAATAGTTCCGCTTGATATGGCCCTTCTTACCGCAATGATAACACTCTGAGTCCTCGTACCGACCCTTGGACTTTCCCCTGCTCTTGTCTCTGCCACCACCTGGACCCCTGCTTTTGCCCCTTCCGCGGCTCTCTGAAACCAATGCCTCTGAGTGGTGGGATGTGGATGAAGTGCCCTGAGAACGTCTCCGCATCTCTTCATTCAACACCCCGCTCTTAGCAAACTCCAGACTGACCACGCCCTCTGGAGCAGAAGCGATCATAGATACTCGTACGGTCTCCCACGAGTCTGGCAAGGTACACAGCAGCCACAGTCCCTGAACTTCGTCGTCGAACTTGACTCCCATAGAAGATAACTGATCAACCACGCCCTGGAAATCACTCAAGTGATCCGTAATAGACGCCCCATCCTTGTACCGCAGACCCATCATCGTTCGGATCAGGAACAACTTGTTTACCCCGGTCTTCTTCGCATACAAGGATTCCAGCTTATCCCATAACGTCTTCGCGTGCTCAATATTGGCAACGTGATTGTACACGTTCTCATCAACAAACTGCCGTATGTACCCACACACCTGTATGTGCTCGAACTTCCAGTCCTCCTCGGATTTATCACTGGGCCTCTCGGATGCAAACACAGGTAGATGCAGCTTCTTGACAAATAGCAAATCCTTCATCTTGCTCCGCCAATAATGATAGTTTGTGCCATTAAGGTTCACCATGCGCACCGGCTTCGCGTCCATCTCTCCTCTCTGGTTCCTCTGTCAACTCCTGACACCCTTTGAACCCAAAGCTCTGATACCACTCTGTTGGGAAAGAAACGCGGAAACCTTTCCCCAAACCGAAGAGTACCTGCGAGAGGACCGAGCAAACAACGCACGAACCCAAAAACAAGCACACACAACAATCACGCAGACACAGAGAATTTTTGACGTGGAAACCCTTGCGGGAAAAAACCACGGGACGATCGGAGTCCAACCCTGAGAAGCCTCCACTAATGGAATAGAAGAATTACACCCTCTACAAACTCCTCCCGATCCAAATCGGATCCCCACAACACTCAGAGACAAGAACAATGATTACAAGGCTACGAAGAGCGAGAACGACGAGTAGAGATTACCCGAAACACGATCTCCTTCGAAAACGACCTTCAATCCTCCGTCTTCTTCTCCGAAGTTGCAATGGCACTCTTGCCTCCTTCTCTCTCAAACTTGTGTTGCCCAATACTTGCGATTATGAATTAGGGTTGAGAAAACTCAATATAACTCCCCAATCCCGCAACCAACCTGGACCGTTGGATTAGATCCAATGATGAAAACTCATCCTAAAATCCGCTTCAGCCCCCGACGACACAGAGTTCGGCCAGAACTCTGTGCGGGGCAGCCAGCACCTACTGGCCAAACGCTGGAACAACCAGACCGAGTTCGGCCAGAACTCGGCCTGGGACCGAGTTCGGGCCGAACTCGGATCCTCTGCTCCCAGAAGCTCCAGCAGCAGCAGCAGCAGCAGCAACGTCGCCTACTTCCCGAGCTTCTCCAACTTCGGACGGCGCTCGTCGCACTCCGGGGTCTTCTCCACATAGGTTGGGAACCCCACCCACTCCAACAGGTTGGTCGCCCAGGCTGGGGGTCGACGCGGCGGGGGTCGCCCAGGGGTGGCGTCGAGTTGGAGGTTTAGGGTTTTGCTTAGGTTAAACTCTCGAACTCTTGGCTCGGCTTGGTATATATAGCTCGGGTTTGCAAAGGAACTGTTGTGGGGAATTGTTCGGTTGGCTAATAGGAAGGCTGGAATTTCTTGGGCCGGGTTGGGCTCGGCCTGTTATGGCTGGGCCTGGGGAGGATTAAGCCGGCTTCTGGGCTGTTACTGCTTCTCTTCTTTGTATAATTCTTTTTCTATTTCTTTTTCATTAGCAAATACTATTATACCAAATGTACATATATATATATATATATACACACACGTACGTATATATATACATACGTACGTACGTACATATATATACACACCATTATATATTATATATACCCATATATATATATATATGTATATTTAAATATACATACCATATACGCCTATTTATATATTTATATATAATCACATATATAATATTTATATATATACGTATACCTATACCCATATACAATATTATATATATATATATATATATATATATATATATATATATATATATATATATATATATATATATATATATATATATATATATATATATATATATATATATAATATCTATATACATATATATATATATACACATACTTTTACATATGTATATATAATTTATTTATCTCTATATATACACATATATATCTATATGTGTACGCATACAAATACACGTATATTTATTTATAACATACATAATATTTATTCCTATATATTCGTGTATACATACACATTTATACATATATAATTATATAGCTCTCTATATTTATATTATCACATTTATCTGACCAAAAATAATATAACCAATAAAATAATAATATTAAATAATAATAACCTCAATAATATCGATAATGAAATAATAATAATAAAATCCAATAAATCACTAATAGTTTATATATACCAAATTCCATCAACGTGAACGTCATTGGACGTGCCGCGTGACTACATGGACTTGGGCTCAGTTCGGGTCCAGTTTGACTAGTTTGGTACACCCGGGTCTCCTAAACGTCAAATAATAATTATAATAAATAATTAAACTATTTATAATGGTCATGTCACAACTTGGCCTGGTTTTCCTAGTTAGGACATCACTATGGCTCGGCCTTCTCCTACCATGGCTAAACACTAGTCAAAGCACGCAACTGCACTATCCGTGCCATGATTCCTAGTCGTCTGGTGCTCCAAAACCCAACTATGGCTAAAGTCACCTACCGTAATAATTAACTAAATAATCATTTTATAAAATCTAAAAATTCCTATTCAATTCAAATAAATATAATAAAAAAATAAAAAATAATTCAAAATTTCCGGGAAGGGAAGCTACAGGGAAGTTCCGAAGTCCTCTTTGGTTAAGTGTGTGCTGTGGATTGGTTTTTGATCTTCTGTTTCGAAATTTTCGAACCATTGGGTTTCTGTGGTTTTTGTTCCTGTGGCTTCTCGAAAATTCCGAGTTAAGTTCGGATATATTCTGTAGATTGGTTTTATGATTATTTTCGGGTTCTGAGTAACTTCGGTTTTTCGAATACTAGAAACATGCTGTGGATATTATTTTTCGGGTTTTAATATTAATGGTGGAAATGAATTCGTGGGTTATTTCCCTGGTTTGGGATATTATTTGTGTGGTTGGCACAATTTCCCAGTATTGGGTTATTCCAGATATAGAGAAATGCTGCCCAATTTTTCGTAAAACTATATATATATATATATATATATATATATATATATATATATATATATATATATATATATATATATATATATATATATGAGTTTCAAAACTGGTTTTCCAAAAAGGTTTTTCAAATGGATTTTTCGGGCGACGACCGTACCGGTCAATGGGCCCTAGCGAAATGCAAACGAAACCAGTCATTCTGGACATTGAGGCATTAGCTAAGAATGATAATTGGACCAATCTGAGACTCTTTAATATAATATTTATAATTATAATTATTTTCAGAACGGGTACTGCTGTTAGTATTTTTGGTGCAGGGCTTCGGCCTGCTAAATGGACCGCTTCCCGGCGTTCAGGATTCACCTGAGTTTTATTATTACTTCTAAATTCATTTATGTAAATAATTGTAAGGGCATAAGCCCAGCTTTCTATTTCTTTGCTGCGATCCTGTATTTCGTAGAATAGATTTTATTTATTTTCTGGGATGTTGGTTTGTCGATAGACTCGTAAAATATTAAAAAGACATTATTTTGGATATAGAAAATTAATATCATTTTCTCACAATAAATAATTAGGAAAAATTACAAGTTTGTTATTTAAACAAATTCACGTTCTTCTCATTTAAAGAAAAATATTAGTTTTATATATGATATTACAAAATACAAAGTTTTGCCAAATTAACCGGTAATTACCATTTTTCCAATTAATCAATAACCGGCTTATTTTAATTAAATAACAACGAACGTAGAATTGCGACGTTAGACGTTTTTCGGTAGAATAATTAATAAACTTAAAACTGAATTAGGACCAATTCTAGAGATTGTAACTAGCACACCTATAATGGTTTCATATTGGTTCTAAGCCAAGGTTCTCAACTGTAGGATCTCGGAGACGAACCTGACATCCTCCTCGGAACCGACTTTACTGATCCAGTCATAAACAAAGGCAAGTTACGGTTATATTTTTCTTGTATTTTATTTAGTAAATGTCTAGCTGCATGTTTAAACCACATTGCTACACGGAACCCTCTCCTAGGGTTCAGATATTGATTGATTGATTGTGAGAATTGGGGGAATAGTGTAACGTTTATGGCCAATACCCCTCATATTGCATATTGTGCGAGCTTACCCCTCTTACACACGGGAATAAGCCGTATCGCGTCGCTAGGATGCTATTGTATAACCCAAGCCGGTCATAGACGATTACACATTCAAATCACATTGTTTTCAATTGTAGAATGCTGGAAAATATTGTTTAAACTGTTTAGCTTGCACTTTTCCATTATTACTTGAAATATGAGATACATATTCGTACTTGCTCCCTCCTGACTGGAGACAATATTTTTAGGTGATATTGAGGATGCTGAGCTATTGTACAATAGCTATTATGACCCGGTTCTGTACCCTGTGGTGTTGCCAGAGTCCCCCTTGGAGGACGCAGGACCTGAGGCCGACGAGCCGACCACTTAGCTAGTTATTTTTAGTTTCCAGTTTCATTGTCCTTGGAATTTTTGTTAATTTGAATTCAACATTTTATTTCAGTTCTTTTATTTCCAGTTGTACTTTTCAGTTGTTGAATAAAAGTTTTAAAATTTTCGTATATTGAGTTGTGACAAATATATAGATATTGTTGTGAATACCTGCATATAGAACAGCTTACTGCCGCCGTCTCACAACGGTGCAGGCTGGACATGATCCGGTTCGATCCAATTATTTGGGATCGGGTCGTGACATGTTTTTTAGTGGTGGCCCATGCAGGTCCATAAAACAACAATTTAGGAAAACATACCTAGAAACAATTAGAACACTAGAACATTGATTTATCACAACATAGGTCCGAATTATATTTGAATAAATATTTTTGTTTGATTATAGACTGGTAGGATACCTTGCTTATGTTTGCACCATAAACCTTCCAGAGTATGGCCAAAGGGAAGACCACCCGTTCCGGCCCTGCTGAAGATGAGGTGTCATCTACCAATCACACCTCACCTCCTCAAGCACACCGGGACCCACCTCCTTTGCAGCTGACTGACCGTCGCCATGCTGCACCAGCACCCCGCCCCGTTTACGCTACTACAGCGCAAACGGCAGAACCTGCACTTTCCCGGACTGAGCCGCAGTCCCCTGCGGTAGTACCCGCACCAGCTGCCCTATCAGTGCCCGTAGATTCCACCGATCTCGTAGGCATGCTACGAGGAGTGCTTGAGGCCCAGAGAGCCCAAACAGAAGCTCATCATGAACAGACCGCAGCCCAAGCTGAAGCCCATCGTGAGAAGATCGCGATTATGAAAGAAGGCATGGAGAATGCCCACAACGTGGCTATGGCTGCCCTCGAGAGAGGAGGAACAACTTCATTGGAGCCACGACCTGCCAAGGTAAACATAAATCCAGGAGTTAAGTTATGTATCATTTAGGCAATTCTTTTGATAAGAGGCGTATTATTATGTGAAGGTCGGAGATATAGAGAGTTTCAAGAAGCAGGGCCCTCGATCTTTCAAAGGAACCGAGAGAATCATCTACGTCGATGAATGGCTAGACAGCATGGAGCGTCTCTTGATTGTCGCTCGACTCCCAGAGGACCTCATGACCGAAGCAGTAGGACTCCAGCTGCAAGATGTGGCAAGCACCTGGTACCGGAATGAACCCCGACTCCAGGACAAGCAGCTTGACTGGGACACCTTCAAGAGGCTGTTCCACAGAAAGTTCTTCCCAACATCAGAGATGCGGGAGATGGAAAGACAGTTTCAGGACCTGAAGCAAGGGAACATGACGGTTGGAGAGTATACGACAGAGTTCGGCCGACTTAGCCGCTTTGCCCAGAACTTGGTTGTGGACCCCAAGGATCGTGCTGAAAGATTCAGGTATGGACTAAGGGAAGAAATTCGCACCCCTGTGATCGCAGGCGGCGCCAAGACATACAAGAAGATTCTGATACGAGCTCAGGACGTGGAGAAGAGCCAGACTTTTCGTTCAAAAAGGGAGTATCCTGGAACTAGCAACTTCCAGGGTAACCAGAAGAGGTCCAACAACAACAACAACAACAACATGCCTTCGTACCAGCAGCAACTTCACCATCAGGTAAGGACCAGTGACAGAACGCCTCAGAAGCAGATCCCTGTCTGCGACAACTGCAAGAGGCCAGGACACCAGGCGAACATCTGCAGGAAGAAGCTGTGATACTGCCTAGTTTGTGGGTCTGCCACCCACCAAATGAGGGACTGCCCCACAGTATTCAACCGGACCGGAGCAACTCAGCAAAGAGCTTTCCTACCCACTCAGCAACAACGGTTCGAACAACATCTGCAGAAGACCGGGCGAGCTTTTGCCCTAGCAGCAGACGAGCAAGAACCAGAGCAGGAACCCACCGCTGATGTCATCACAGGTTCCATTTATATGTTTTCACATCCTGCTCTAGCATTATTTGATTCGGGTGCATCACACAGTTTCATATCATCAAAGTTTATTTCTCAACACCACCTAGATACGAAACTTAGCTGTTTGCCATTAAAATCTTTTTATTGTAAATTTCAATTACAAACAGAACAGTGTTACAATGTAGGACTTAGATGTAGTCCTAGGAGTACACTTTTGTTTATCTGGGTCCCTTGTGCCGATGGAGTGAGTGGTAATGCGTTGACTCCGTTGACGATCTGACGACGGTTATCGATTTTTTGAAGGTCTGAGTTGCTCTGGGTGCTGGAGCTTGCGAAGAGGAAGAAGACGTTGAGTGTCTGTATCTGCCTCTCTCTGTGTATATGTAGGTTCGTAGCTGTGTGTGTGGAAGAAGAAAATGATCCCTCTATTTATAGCTTTGTAGGCTGGCTGCTCATGCGCGCATATGTAGGATGCACCAATTTGTGGGGATGCCACGTGGTGATTGCTGATGGAGGCACATGGACGATGTGCTCTGATTGAGGAGTTGAACCCTTCCTGTTGCCTTTACGGGCTGCAGCCGAGCTGACACATAGCAATGGAGAGGATCTTTCAGTTGCTGAGATCTTGGGTGATTAGCACCCCTTCATAGGCTGAATCGAGTCAAAGGACATGTGTCGTAGGTCCATGGCTCAAAGATCTCGGATTTGGTGGAGAGTGATCAGATAGGATGCGCCTGGGATTGGGCGCATGAGGAGACTTTGGCTTGTAACCTTTAGGAGTCACGAACCAGTCTGGGCGTACATCTTTTAAGGCGCATGCGAGGCTTCAGTAGTGACTTGACTTCTGTCTTTAGGGATCAGAGAAAAGTCCGAGGCACACGGCTTTTGAGACGCATGCAGAGATTTGAGCGCATGGCTGCGGAGGCGCATGCGAAATGGTTGGGCGGCCACGTGGCTCGTAACCGCCGGAGGAGAGTAATGATGGTGCTGATGTCGGCGACGCTTCATCTTCTGAAAAAGCTGTCAACTGTTCAGTCCTCGGGGGATGTGCTACCAACTCTGTCAGACTTCAGTATTTAATGTTCTTGACAGGTGATGGGCCTTTGAGTGGGCGCATCGATCTGCGTTCCACTAGGCGCATGGGGACGCATGGGGGCGCATCCTCATAAGATGCTTGGTACAGATGGGCGCATCTGTATGATGCGCGGTCTGACTGGCGCATCTACTTTGCATGACACGTCTTTATTGGTCCGACTGTTACGTTCTTCGAGTGCTTTAAATAGCCGTTTTTGACTTTGGCTGAATTCGAAGCGTCAGGTTCATCACCATTTAATGCAAATTCGTTACACGGGATTCGGAGAGCCAGCCACTTGGCGCATGGGTTTGATTTACCCGGCCTATAAATAGTAGCATGGAGAGAGTTTGCTTCTCGTTCTCTCACGTCCTCTCGAAATAAATTTGTTTGCTCGAGGACATTCTGTTGACGAGATACTCCCGAGGGTGAAGATGCGACGCATTGTCTTCATTGATGCACTTGATGGTGACTGTTACATCCAAAAGTCGGAGTCGAGGGCTTCTGAGGCAGGCAGAAGGTGCCTGTTGCATCCAAAGATCGGGCTGCTCGAGCCTCGTCTCCGTTATGCTGGAAGAGCCGCAGATCGGAATTGCGGTGCTCCGATCATCTTTCTTGGGCTTTGGGAGAGCTCCTCCTTCTGCTAGAGTGGGTGTCGCCCATTCTGGTTGGGTTGAAAGCTGCTCATTTAGCCGCGGGTCGATTGCGATGCTCTCCTCTTCCTTGGTTCGGAAAGCTCTTCCTCCAGCTAGAGGGTTGATTGTCCACCCTCGTTCTGCTCAATAAATACTTCATTAGTCGAAGCATTTGATGGCGCATATGCTGAGACTTCATGATGCGCCTGACTGAAAGGGCGGCACATAACTGAGCTGCTGAAGGGGTGCACATAACTGAGTCGCTGAAGGGATGCACATAACTGAGGATGCACATAACTGAGCTACTGAAGGGATGCGCCTGGCTGAGAGCGCATGGCGAGATGCGCCTGTTTGAGAGCGCAGGGTGGTTGGTGCGCCTAGCTGTAGACTTAGGGTCTTTTCTTTGTAGAAATTTTCCTTTGTACAGCTCTTTTTTAGACATGTAACAGACTTTTATATGAATTTTTTTTTCTTTTAATGTCTATGCTTTTGCTATTTGCTGTGCCAAGTACTTTATCTGAGCTCCTTGGCGCATGTAATGTTTGGCGCATAGGATTTCTGGTCCTGAAATTTCTTGCTTCTACAAGACCCCCTTCAAAGTTTTCAAAACTTTTTGTCAAGTTTTGGAATACTTTGAATAAGAAGCATGGTGGTCGGGGCGCATGACTGTTCGGGCGCATAGATACTCTGCGTATCAGTGATGGGGCGCATGCTCCTCTCAGTTAATGATAACGATTCGATAACCAAGAAGATTAATGATGATCTTTTTGGATTTATTTGCAGTTATCTCCTCACAGAACCCGAGGCGGCGGCTGAGGTCACACTTCATCGGTTCACGCGTGCAACTAAGCCTATAAATAGACATCTGATGGAGAGAGAGAGAGAGTTCTTCCTCTCGTTGATTTCTCTTTTAGAGTTCTTCTTTTGAAAAAAATCCCTAACTTTTTTTTTCACGAAAATGGCTCCCAAGACTTCTCGCGGCGGTGCTGGCAAGGGAAAGGAGCCCGCGTAGTTCGTCGAGGAGGACGCTCCCTTCACCATCGTGACTCCGGCCGACGTTCGGCCTGCGGTGACGGGTGGATGTCATCTTTCAACTCTTTTAGACGAGTATGGAGCACATGGCTGAGTTGTATCATGTTGTTGTGCCCTAACTCTTTGTCGCCGACGCGCATGGACTTCTGTCCTGATGATGCGCCGAGGCTATTCCGCCGACGCGCATGGGTTTAGACCCTGATTTTGTGCCGAGGTTTTACTGCTAACGAGCATGAGTTTACACCCTGATGATGCGTCGAAGCTTTACTGCTAACGTGCATGGGTTTACACCCTGATGATGCACCGAAGCTTCACTGCTGATGCGCATGGGTTTAGACCCTGATGTTGCGCCGAAGCTTCACTGCTGACGCACATGGGTTTAGACCCTGATGATGCGCCGAAGCTTCACTGCTGACGCGTATGGATTTAGATCCTGATGATGCACCAGGCTGTTTGACACACTTTATCTTCTTAAAGCTTCTTGCCTAACTTTTGTTTTTGCTGTGTTAGTGTCGATGACTATCCCTTTGCTGAATGAAGTCCTTCTGGATGCTTCTTTTTGTTAAATGGGAGTTGATTTCGACGAGAAGGTTATTAACCCCACAAAGGCTGCTATCCTACTGAATCAGCCTTCCGAGAGAATGCTGCAAATCCGAAATCGGTCGCCTATTTTTCTCCAGAGTATGATAGAGAGCGGCAAACTGGAATCTGCTGAGTCCGAGGATGTGACCTTCTTGAAACCTGCCTTTTTGTTTGGTGACCGACTGATCTATACCGAGGCGAAGATACTGAAGATCAAAGAAGACTGGTTCTTCTCTGCGAAGGGCATGGTTCTGTACGTGCGATAACTTGAACGCCAATTGTCGCTGACGGCCTTCTACCGTTTAGCTTCCAAGAGAAGGATGTCATGGGAACTTACTCCTTCTCAAGGAGGGGCAGTGGGGGTACTCTTTCGATTGATGTTACTTCGAATCAAAGGGATACCTTGGCCGCCTCGCGATCCGATCCCTCGTTCAGTTGCCGAACTTTGCGTCATGGGAGCCTTTACAGTGAGGTCCCTAATGACACCTTTGCCTTTAGTGCTTCGACCTTTGCAAATCGGATGCTAACATCGAAGGTTGTGTATCCGAAAGGTGGCTTTAGGGTTGAAGGTTGGTGTCACCACATGCTGAAGTGGGACGAGTTAACCCTTTGGGTGTTATCGAAGTTCAAGGCTGAGCTTAAAGAGATTGGGCTGACGGCCGCTATCCGTGCCACACAGGCCGGCGTGGATCTCAACAAGCATATGTTTCTTGCGCTCTTGGAAACGTTCAATACCCAGACTGGTACTTTCTTTACTCCAGTGGGGGAGTTGGGATTGGCTCTCCATGAGATGTACGAGGTGTCCAAGCTTTCCTGGGGCTCGAAACCGTACGAGGAATATTTTTCGTCAAACGAAGAGATCTTCATTCTGGAAAAGAAGGACCCGGAGATGATGGCTGTTTTCAAAGAGGTGGCGAGCCATCATTATCTGATGCAACAGAAGGACAAAGGCAAGACTCAGCCTCATGTAACTGCTTGGAGGGATTATATCTTCAAGCAGGATTTGGCGGACTCCTCGAAGATCCGGTTTACGACTTCGCAGGGGCTGAAACCCGCGAAAGTAACTTCTAAAATGAGCCGACTAGACGAAACGGACCCCATTCAAGTGAGAGTGGCGAAGACGTGTACAGCTGTTTCTGGCATTGTGTGCACCGGATGTCATCCAAGGCAGTATTGACTGCATACTTGATGATATGGCTCCGGGACTGTGTGTTCTCGGGCGGATCTGGCTCTGTAGAGAGGATAACCCAGAACCTTATTTTGCCGGCGGTGAAACTGGTTTTTGGTCGCCCTTTGGCTCTCCTTCCCGCGATGGTGTGTAACCTGCTGTGGGGTTTGAGAGCTTTTGCTGATGATGTGATCCATGAGAGAGGTATGAATGACAACTTTCCCCGGGCTGAGCTACCATTCCATTATCTGATGGGATGGTTGATTCTGCATCACCCGAACGTGATGAGTCCAGGTCCTGAAGAGGATCACGTTGAAGGTGACGCCTTTATCCGCCACTTCTACAAGAGGAAGTGGCTGCACACCGGTGTCCCCGTCTGTAGGAAAGTCTTGTCTTATCTCCAGGGGTGGAAGATTGTCAAGGTCAGTCCCATATTCAAAGATTTCGAGGCTGACCAAAATTTGGAAGACTCTGGTGAGGATGCGATCACTCTGCCGAAATGGGGGTTTTGTTGGTTGCAGAGTATTCGGCCTTCCCACTTGGTCTACCGCAACCAAAATAAGTGTTACTTGGAGCCATATCTGTCGAGCCGGTTTGCTCGCCAGTTTGGTTACACCCAACTAATGCTACGGAATCCTAGTAACAGTCTGGGGTTTGCTGGAAGTTTACTGGACGGAGTCCGGGGTTGGCAATATTACAATGCTGGGTGCATTGGGATTCGTTTCAATACACCAGTTCACAACCCTCGGCCACAGATCCTGTATTCGGCCGTTAAGCTGTACTGCACCATGAATACTGTGCCTCCTGATTATGATAGGGAGACCAGTTTCATTGTTGGAACCCAGCTAGAGGCTACGAAGAACATGTTGGTGGCGGCTCGGTCATATCGTCCACCAGAGTTGGCGGGATATCGGGCTGCTGCTGCAGTATCAACGGAAGGTATTCGAAAAGATCCTCCCGCTGGGAAGAGGCGGACTGACGTAGAAGCCGGTTCGTCTGTACCAAAAAGGCCGAGAAAAACGACGACTCCAAAGGCTACGGGAGTGCCGCCTGTAACGCCAATGGAATCAGTTCCTGCTGAGGTAAAGATATTTTCCATAATCTGGCTCCTTCTGTCATTTTTTTTGACATATGCTTTCCTTTTGTAGGAACCGTTGAAGAAGAAAACCCGGGTTTCGAAACCGGGCGTCAGTAGACCGAAGGAGGTGGCGAGCTCTTCTGACGAGCGCATTCCTCCGATTGTAGCATCTTCCGTGGAGGAGAATCTTGACAATGTTGTTCCTGCGGAGATTTTAGTATCTCCAGATTATGTTGGAAGGGAAGCTGAGGTTGAAGTAGTTCCCGAGAGGGTTCAAGCCGTCGTGGGGGCCTTGGACATTGAGGGTCCAGCAGACACGGGGCTTCCAGACGAGGAAGTGTAGTGGAGTTCGTCGTCTTCAGATGACGTTCCTCCAGAGATGAGTGAGCCTGTTGCGGAAGCAACTGACATGATTGAAACAGAGGAGAGGGTTGATTCCCCTCCTTGTCATGATGAGGGGAGGTCGGCTGCAGCATTGCCGAGCCCTACCCCAGACTCAGCAGCGGAGGCTGGGGTGGCTGTCGACCGGGAGGTAGCGACAAATTCTATCCCCGCGGAGGGATTTGATGATGAAGGTGAGACTCGTCCGCCGAGCCTGACTCCAAGGAAGCCGAGCCAGGAAACAAGTGCTGATCTCACTGCTCAGCCGGAGGTGGAATGTCCCGTACGGCCTGCTGATAGTGTGTTGGGGACAGATGAGGTAGCCCCTGACGCCGGTGGTCCCTCCGAGCTTGAGAAGGGTAAGGGTTTGCTGGAACCCTCTATTGCTCCTTCTACTTGGAGTATGATATCGACGCCCCTCTCGGCTCCTTCTGTTCTTTTGGCTCCTCGGGCTAGCAGCGAAATTCAAGCCCCTATTGAGGAAGAGTCCGTTGATGTTGAGGTTTCAGCCTCGCAGATTGAAGCCGACGGGCCTTCTTCCGGTCCGCCGTCTAGAGCAGCTCCTCCAACTCCTGCTATGACGCTGCAAGTGCTGGCGGATGCAGATGAGTATGTGACGTTTATCATTGAGGCGGTGTATAAGATTCTACAGATGGGCGTATCGGCAGTGATGAATGCCAATGGGAGTTTCACGACGGCAAAAACCCTGGCGCTCCCTCACATCAGTCTAATACGTTACAACCAGGGCTATGATCATATGGCTGAGATTCTGGAGGCATCGGTGGCCGAGTTGGACCAGCTGCTTTCCGAGTTTCAGTGTATCCAGCAAAATGATCTCTCCGCCCTGATAGATGCAGAAAAGGAGAAGTTGATCGCTGAGACTGAGTCCTCTTATCAGGCCACCGTGGGCGTCTGGGAACGCGAGATGACTGAAACTGAGGCTGCGGTGGCGAGACTATCTCAGTCCACGCAGGAGAAGATGGAGTTGCGAGCTGCGTTGGACGCTAGTATAGCGGAGGTTGATGCCAAGATTCGCCTCCTTGAAGACCAGCGGGCCCAACTCTTATTAGATGCTGAGCGAGTCCAGGCTGAACATGTAGCATCTAAGGAGGAGGAAGCGACTTTCATCCGCCAGGCTCTTGCCCTGGCTCAGCAGCGGCAACAAGTGGACGAGAAGTATGAGGATGACACTTCTTCTGAGGCCATAGAAATGATGCGTCAAGAAGCCGAACGCCGGGTCCTGGCGACCGTAGAGACTCGGGCGGCAGACTTGAAGCGTCGGATCAAAGAGCTTTCGGCCAACCTCGGGGATGTTTAGGGATTGTAGTCTCTTCTCTTTTTTTTGTTATTTTGTGTAATTTGCAACTCTTGCTGGGGATATATTCCTTTACTTTTAAATAAAGAATAAAGAGTTTTGTGGTGTGTTCATTTTTGCTGTCATGAACTTGATGATTTGTGGGACCTATTATCTTTTGTGCACCTTGGTTGTTAGGTACAGATAATAAGTTTGAGAGAACCTGACATGTTTGCTCAGAGGTGATGTGGACGTGGCAAATATGGGGTTCAAATGATGGAATCTTCCTACTCAGAGGTGTTATAGACGTGGTAGGGATGACTCAGGAGGGATACACGGAACTACTCAGAGGTAATGTGGATGTGGAAGTTCTGCGATCAATGTACGACAACGTAGGGGTTGTCTGTACGGGATGTTTACTCAGAGGTAATGTAGACGTGGTAAACATGATGGGTAGCGTAGTCTTATGGAACGTAAGATTCCGCTTTATAGGGCATAGGGGAACAACTCAAAGGTAATGTCGACGTGGTTGTCCTTCTACTGGAGGATAGAACGCCACGGAACAGCTGGGTTCCGGAAGCGTAAGATTTTGTGGAAGGGAATTGTATGTGAGCCCCGATGATTGGGTCCACAAACTCCCTTGTTGGATGAAGATAGAAGTACATGTCTGAAGGATGTCAGGAGTAGTACTTCTTTAGGAACTTGTCGTTGATGGGCATCATGAACAAGTCCCCAATGGGTTTGGCGAGGCGGTAAGCACCGTTTGAGTATACCATCTCTATGATGAAAGGCCCCTCCCACTTGGGCTCGAACTTTCCTGGTGTCTTGTGAGTCAACACCATCGGCCTCCTGACTGCCAGAACCAGGTCGCCTACTTGGAAAGTCCTCTGCTTGACCTTCTTGTTGAAAGCTTATGATATACGGGCTTGATAGAGTTCGATGCGTTGTTGAGCTAGAAGACATTTTTCGTCAAGTGCCTCCGATTCTCGCAGACGGCGACATTGATTGTCTTCCTCTGTTAGTTGATTTGTGATCGCTACACGGAGTGAGGGTATTTGGATCTCGAGAGGCAGTACCGCTTCGCTCCCGTAGACCAGAGAGAATGGTGTGTTGCCCGTCGGTATCCGTACCGTTGTGTAGTAGGCCCAAAGGCATTCACCGAGCTTTTTGTCCCAGTCGTGTTGTTGGATGACACGACCTTTTTGAGTAGCCTGACGATGGTCTTGTTGAATGCCTCGGCCAATCCGTTTGCTGCCGGATTGTAGGCGGTTGATGCTACGTTTTGAATGCGATTCTTGTTACAGAATCTGCTGAAAACATGGCTGATGAACTGAGGACCGTTATCGTGGATAATCCTCCGAGGTACCCCGAAACGGTAGATGACATAGTGCTTGATGAAGCTGACCACCCTGGAGCTCTTCACTTCCGCCAGTGGAACTGCTTCTGCCCATTTAGAAAAGTAGTCGGTGATGGCTAGGATGAAGCGGTGTCCCCTTGATGAAGGAAGGGTGATCGGTCCTACAATATCCATGCCCCAGGCTTCAAAGGGCCAGGAAGCGACCGAAGGATGTAGTGGTTCTGACGGTGTATGGATGAAGTCAGCGTGAAGCTGGCACACATGGCACTTCTTAGCATAGTCGACAGCGTCGACTGCCATGGTTGGCCAGTAGTAACCTATGCGTCGTAGTCGATCATGTAACTTAGGGCCAGGTTGATGGGCCCCGCAGGTTCCGTCGTGAGCTTCTCGAAGGGCTTCGGCTGCTTGTTCGTTGGATAAACATCGAAGGAGAAGTCCATCGTAGGAGCGTCGGTATAGCATTTTAGTGGCTGTATCATAATAGAATCGAAGGGAACGCCTCCTGACCGAGACGACTTCTTTTGGGTCTTCTGGGAGGATTCCGTAGACAACGAAGTCGATGAACGAGAACCTCCAGTCTCGGACGTTAACACCAGCACTTGTTGACATGGCATGGACCGTTTGTGAGCACATGTTGTTTTTAGGACAGACCAAGTCTCGACCAACTATCGTGACATAGTGTTGAGTTCCGAGGGGTGCTGCCAATGAGGCTGCGAGGCCAGCCAGAGCGTCAGCCTCCAGATTTTGTAAACGAGGTACATGTTCGATGAAGAACTTGGTGAAGGTTGAAATGATGTTCAATGCAACTTCATGGTAAGGAATCAGATCTTCAGGGCGAACTTTATATTGCCCTCTGATCTGGTTAACGATGAGTTTTGAGTCGCCGTAGGCTTCCAGATGATTCACCCCCAGCTGTTGCGCCAGTTGGTGTCCCATGATGAGCACGTTGTACTCAGCAACATTATTGGAGCACGGCTTCGAAAGGGAGTAGGCACGCTGGATGACCAGCTGATCGGGGGAGACTAAGACTACCCCCACTCCTGCGATGATTTGGCCTTTGGGGCCTGTTCTTGAAGCGCTATCGAAAAACATCCGCCAGACGGGGCTTTCTTCGGTGACATTTGTTTCTTGGACCTCATCCGGTGTAGTGCCCCGTCCCTACATCGTGCCCCGTTTCTGTCTACGGGGTGCGCAAGAAAGGAACACTGTCGCTATCGATTCGGTCGGGACCGATAGGTCGGAATCGGCCGAGTCGATCGAACGGGAACGGTTGAATTAAGATCCATTCCACGTTATGGAATGGCTTCTTCGGAACCAAGTCCCATATTCAGCGGGTTGTGCCTCGAGGATTGGCTCTGCGGCTGAGTCAGGAGAGACCTCCCGTTGCTCTGGTTTTCATGCCGCACTTGATTTGGCTTTGGCTTTGGTTTTCGTAAATGCATTTTTCATGAATGTTTTCGATGGGTTTTCGTGACGCATTTTCAAGCTTCGCATTCATATCGAATATCCTTGAATTATACAGTGTTCTAATCAGTTGCTTATGCGATTGCAGGTGATCGCGTAGGCGATGTCAGCGCAGCCAATCGGTCGCTCGCTTGAAGCAAGCCTAAGGCGAGTGGCTGACCTCCTTCATCTCGTCCCTCTACTTCAAAACTCAATATGTAAAGTAATATGAATGCTTGTCATAATAGTGTAGAATCAATGAAATCGTGGCACGATTCTTCACGAAACACTTGCTATCGAACTGTCGGTATTAAAAATAGAAAACGTGTTTTCTTACGCAAATCCACTTAGCCTATGCAAAATAATGAATGAATCAACTAACGTTTATCGCAACGATACGGTCAAGTAAGCAAATCAACTAAGTTTAAAGGAAAACGGTCATTGGACAACTTGTCGACAAGGTGAAGTTTCCTCGAACGGTTGCCTAGGCCAAGGGACCGATTCGGCCCGGAAGGAACGAGTGTAGCAGCGCCAACCCTTCATCGGCGCGAGTTATGCGGGCACTTTCGCACAGGGCTCGCTATCCGACGCGAAAGGGGCGTCGTCTAACCAATGCTATAGTCCGCGATGGCTTGACATTGCCAGTGGCCTTCATACCCCTTCACTGCTTAACAGGTGCACGGGATACGAGATGAATATGATAGTTGCTTAATGATATCCAGTTTCATATGCTTGCCTCAAAACATGTTAACATACAAATTAAACAGGATGGTTAGAAAGATCATTGAAATAGCTAGCTAACATGTTTACGAAACTTCTTGAATCAAATGCAGAGCTTGGATTTAATTAGCCATTCGCCAGTACATGTGTATCGTGCTGATCCTCGCTCTTTGCAGGTCCCGCGAACCAGGAAGGAAGTGCCAGCTAGCTCGGCGGCGTTCGTGATTTTGAAGCTTCGGCCGTGCGTCGAAGACTTTCTCTGCGACTCCACTTTTGAAGGCTCTCGACAGTCCAAGGAAGATGACTCAGCGTCCCTCCCATCCAGGTCACTGGAGTACTTTGTGTATATTGAGGGATGTGTGCAATGTATGGAACGGTTATCTCATCGGCACTCTTTTGTAATCGAGTCATGTTGTAGCCTGTGCGGCAATGAGTCTTGTATCGGAGTCTGTAAAAGATGTTCATTATCAATAAAGATCAAGTTTCCTTTACACATTGTGTGAATTAGTTTATCTGCGTACTCTCTTAGATCTCGTGTCTCAGATTACCTTATGACTATGCCTTGTGCGAGCGTAAATTAGGTTCACACGGCATCACGCCCGGGGGACGATTATCGATTCGACGGAATCGAAGCGTGACATAATGGTATCAGAGCACGACTTTACGTCCTTGGCCTCCAATGTCGAGTTCTAGTCTCCAACCGTTGACCTCGTGTCGATGAGATGAGTTGTTCCATACGCTGAACCCCGGATATTTTCTGAAACTAACGAGAGTTGCTTTCTTTTTCCTGCAGTTACGGGAGCCCAGGCGGAAGACGAGACGAGCGCTTCCAGCGGCTCGAGTGCTTCTAGACCCGGGCATTTCGTCAATCCAACGGGAATGACGCCTACCGTAGCCGGACCTTCCGGCGACCCGATACAACGTATACTGCAGATGCTTGAAATGCAGCAACGTCAAAACGAGCTCCATCGTCAGCAAGCGGAGGCTCGTCAGACTCAATTTAAGAATCGGTTCGAGGCTCAATTCAAGCTGCAGCAGCAGCAGTTGAATACCCCCCAGCAGATCATACAGTCGATCGTGGGCAACAACAATAATTCAACGATGACGCCTGACGTGACCCAGCCTGCAGTTTGATCCAACGAAGCTGAACCAGAGGCGCCCGTACTCTCACCTGCGGCACCGACATGTTCTAACTTCGACGTGTCAAAATTCACTAAAAGCTGCCACACTTCCTTCAACGGCATAGAAGATCCCTCGGTGGCGATCGACTGGTTGGAGGAGCTGGAAGACAAGTTCGAGCTTCTGGGTGTCGAGGACTCGAAGAAAGTCGCGTGTGCTCAACTTCTACTTCAAATGAACGCGCACGATTGGTGGGCTGTGCAGAAGCGGGCTATTCGACGTGAAGACGAGACGGCGACGATCTCATGGGCGACATTCAGAGATGCGTTCGAGAACGAATATCTTTCTGCAGCCGTGCGACAGGAAAAAACGAGTTTATGCAGTTGACGCAAGGGAATATGACTGTACGATAATATGCAGCCAAATTCAACAAACTGGCCAAGTATGTTGGAGACTATTTACCTACCACTGCAAGTCGAGCAAAACGATTTGTAGTGGGCCTGCGTTCCACTATCCGTGCTCATGTCGCAGTGCCGGAATACAAAACTGTGGGCGAGGCACTCAACCACGCCATCCGTCTGGAGTCCGAGTATCCTCCTACTACTATCGACGCTGTTCACTTTAATAACAAACGCCATAGTAATGCGGGAGGCAACAACGCACATAAGCGTCAATATCGCGGCAACCAGACGAAGGAGCGGATGGTCTACAATTTCTTCCACAAGGACGGGCATCTGGACACTGAGTGCCGACTTAAGCACAGAGTATGTTTTGCGTGCGACAAAAGAGATCACCTCGTAAGGGACTGCCCGGAAGCTACGCCGAACCAACGCCTCCCGCAACATCAACAAAACCGAGGCCAAGCACCTCGGGCTCCACCGACCGCACAACAGAATGGACAAGACCGTCGCCCCAATGCTCAGGGCCGCATCTACGCCATGACTTGAGACAAAGCATTTGCATCTGATACAGTCGTGACAGGTATACTATAATTCAATAATAAACCTGTTCGTGTATTGTTTGATTCAGGTGCCACGCATAGTTTTATATCGACGGACTTTTGCCGCCGAGCACAAATTTTCCTTGACACCACTGGACCTCGACCTCACTGTTAACGTACCGTCGGGCATGCCACTACTTGCAAATTTAGTCTGCGGAGACAAAATCATCTGTATAGACGGTCCTTCTGCTCAGAAATGAAATGTTCCAAATGTTCCTGGAAATTCTTGCTCCCATGGGACCATTTGTATCTATATGCGTCAGGATCCCGATTCATGGATCTCTCGGTTCGAGAAATAAGAGGAGCAAACCATTTCTTCTGACTCTTTTTCAAATTCGATAAATGTTGGTGGATCGTATATTTCATTATAGTTATATGATTCAGAGTATCATTTCATATTTGATCCCTAATAGCTGTTGGGTGGTTAGGTCACCCCGTCTTTAGAGATAAAGAAGGGCGCGAGCTTTTTGTACGTCGTATGCCCACTTTTTTTGAAACATTTCCAGTAGTTTTGGTAGATGGAGACAGAATTGTGAGGGCCGATGTTCCTTTTAGAAAGGCAGAATCAAAGTATAGTGTTGAACAAGTAGGTGTAACCGTTGAGTTCTATGGTGGCGAACTCAATGGAGTGTGGTCAAAAGGTCAGTCTCGATGCGATAGTTCTAAATATTAAGGACTACGATATCATTCTGGGATGGATTGGCTCGGTCCGTACAACGCAACCATAGACTGCACTGAAAAGAAGGTCATATTCTGCATACCTGGAGTGCCTGAATTCTGCTACTCGTGTAGTGAGGCGTCGCCGACCTGCATGGTGATCTCCGCAATATTTGCTCGACGGATGCTGCATTCCGGGTGCAAAGGCTATCTAGCTTCCGTTCGAGACATGCGATAGGATGGTGCAAACACGGGTCAGACCGACGTTGTGGCAGAATTCCTTGATGTGTTCCTGGACGAGCTGCCCGGCATGCCGCCCGATCGAGAGATTGAGTTCACTATCGATACCTTCCCCGACACTCGACCGATCTCGAAAGTCCCGTACAGAATGGCCCCTGCAGAGCTTAAAGAACTCAAGGTGCAGTTACAAGAATTGCTCGACAAGGGATTCATCCGACCCAGCGTCTCGTCCTGGGGAGCACCCGTACTGCTTGTCAAGAAGAAGGATGGCTCTATGCATCTTTGTATCGATTACCGCGAGCTGAATAAAGCCACCATCCGGAACAAATACCCCCTGCCCCGCATAGACGATCTGTTTGATCAGCTTCAAGGAGCCACGGTGTTCTCTAAAATTGATCTGCGTTCGGGTTACCATCAACTCAAGATCAAGCCGGACGATGTGCCGAAGTCTGCCTTCCGTACTCGATACGGCCATTACGAGTTCCTGGTAATGCCGTTCGGCCTAACGAATTCCCCTGCCGCTTTCATGGATTTAATGAATCGGGTGTTCTGACCATTCCTCGACAAGTTCGTAGTAGTCTTTATCGACGATATACTCGTCTACTCGAAGAATAGGCAGCAACACACTGAGCATCTGCGGACCGTGCTTCAGACCCTTCGAGAAAATCAACTATACGCGAAGCGAAGCAAATGTGAATTTGGCTTAGCAGCGTCGCATTCTTCGGACACATCATTTCTGCTGAAGGCATTGCGGTCGACCCAAAGAAAGTTGAAGCCGTTGTCGATTGAAAACGGCCAGCGTTCGTCGGTGAGATTCGAAGTTTCCTTGGCTTAGCGGGATACTACCGACGCTTCATGAAAGACTTCACGAAGATCGCATCGCCTTTGACTCGCCTCACCCAGAAAGGAGTCGCATTTGAATGGTCAGACGACTGCGAAGCTGCATTCCAAGAGTTGAAGCAAAGGCTCGTCTCGGCCCCGATACTCGTACTTCCAAAAGGGACTGAGGGTTTCCAGATATTCAGTGACGCGTCCGGTCAGGGCTTGGGGTGTGTGCTGATGCAGCGGAACAAGGTGATATCTTTTGCTTCCTGACAGCTAAAGTCGTACGAGAAGAACTATCCCACGCATGACCTGGAGTTAGCGGCGATTGTGTTCGCATTGAAATTATGGTGCCACTATCTCTAGGGCGTGGCGTGCATGATCTATACCGATCATAAGAGCCTCAAGTATCTATTCACGCAGAAGGAACTGAACTTGCGGCAAAGGCGTTGGCTGGAACTAATCAAAGATTACGACTTGACTATCGACTATATGCCGGAAAAGGGAAATGTTGTGGCAGACGCCTTGAGTCGGAAGTACATTACCTCATTATCCATCGACCCCAGACTGCTACGTGACCTAGAAGAGATGGGCATCGAGCTCCGAGTCAGATTCTGGAATGTGCAGTTGGCAAAGTTGCAGTTAGAGCCGAGCTTGCTTGATAAGATCAAGACCGCTCAGACGGACGATCCATACCTGAAGAAAGTGCGAGAGCTAATCTCGACGGGCAGGACGACCAACTTTGCGGAAGATGAAACCGGCGTGCTTCGATTGAAGGGTAGGCTATGCGTTCTGGACGATTCAGAACTCAGAAAGGAGATACTGTCGGAGGCGCACTATACGAAATACACTTTGCATCCCGGTAGCACGAAGATGTACAAGGACCTCCGCACAAACTTCTGGTGGCACGGTATAAAAAGAGATGTGGCACTCTTCGTGTCGCAATGTATGGCCTGTCAGCAGGTGAAAGCTGAGCACCAGAGACCGGGCGGGGAGATACAAAATCTGGCGATTCTAGAATGGAAGTGGCAGCACGTTTGCATAAATTTTATTGTTAGTCTGCCGAAGATGCCACGGGGAAATGATGCCATCTGGGTCATCGTCGATCGATTAACCAGGTCATCGCATTTTATTGCCATCAAAGTTACTTGGAGCGTTGATCGCCTGGCGCAGATATATCTTGATGAGATAGTACGACTGTACGGAGTTCCAGTATCCATCGTCTCTGATCGGGATTCACGGTTCATGTCGCGATTCTGGAGTAGCCTTCAGTCGGCGCTGGGTACCAAGTTGCAGTTCAGCTCAGCTTACCATCCTCAGACCGACGGCCAAACGGAGCGCGTCAATCAGATTCTCGAAGACATGCTACGACTCTACGCAATTGACTTCAAATCAAGCTGGAACAATTATCTACCTCTAGCCGAATTTGCATACAACAATAACTATCAATCTAGCATTCAAATGGCACCGTATGAAGCCTTGTACGGACGCAAGTACCGATCAACCATTTGCTGGAACGAAGTCGGAGAGCGGCAGATTCTTGGTCCGGAACTGGTAGAACAGACCGTGCAGAAAATTCGGCTCATTCGGGAAAGATTAAAGACCGTGCAGAGTCGTCAGAAATGCTATGCGGACGTTCATCGTCGCCTCTCAAGTTTCAAGTAGGCGATCACGTATTTCTCAAAGTGTCGCCTATGCGGGGAGTTACTCGGTTCGGCACAAAGGGGAAGTTGAGTCCGAGATTCGTTGGGCCGTTCAAAATACTTGAACGGGTCACCCCAGTGGCCTATAAAATTGCCTTACCGCCGACGCTTGAAGGTGTACACAATGTCTTCCATGTCTCTCAACTGCGGAAGTATGTGCACGACCCGAGCCACGTGGTAGATTTTGGCCAGCTGGAGCTAAAGTCCGACTTATCCTACGTCGAAGAGCCAGTTCAAATCTTAGAACGCAAGGATAAGCTGCTGCGCAATCGAGCGATCCCTCTCGTCCGCGTCCTCTGGAGGAACCATTCAGTCGAAGAGTCAACGTGGGAGCTTGAATCGGAAATAAAGGAGAAATTTCCTTCGTTATTCTCGTAGAGGTAGGTTCTATCTTTAAGTTTCGAGGACAAAACTTTTTATTAGTTGGTTATGGTGTAGTGCCCCGTCCCTATATCGTGCCCCGTTTCCGTCTACGGGGTGCGCGAGAAAGGAACACTGTCGCTATCGATTTGGTCGGGACCGATAGGTCGGAATCGGCCGAGTCGATCGAACGAAAAGGGTTGAATTAAGATCCATTCTACGTTATGGAATGGCTTCTTCGGAACCAAGTCCCATATTCAGCGGGTTGCGTCTCGAGGATTGGCTCTACGGCTGAGTCGGGAGAGACCTCCCGTTGCTCTGGTTTTCATGCCGCACTTGATTTGGCTTTGGCTTTGGTTTTCGTGAATGCGTTTTTCGTGAATGTTTTCGATGGATTTTCATGACGCATTTTTGAGCTTCGCATTCATATCGAATATCCTTGAATTATACAGTGTTCTAATCAGTTTCTTATGCGATTGCAGGTGATCGCGTAGGCGACGTCAGCGCAGCCAACCGGTCGCTCGCTTGAAGCAAGCCTAAGGCGAGTGGCTGACCTCCTTCGTCCCTTCCTTCTACTTCAAAACTCAATATGTGAAGTAATATGAATGCTTGTCATAATAGTGTAGAATCAATAAAATCGTAGCACGATTCTTCACAAAATACTTGCTATCGAACTGCCGGTATTGAAAATGGAAAACGTATTTTCTTACGCAAATCCACTTAGCCTATGCAAAACAATGAATGAATCGATTAACGTTTATCGCAACGATACGATCAAGTAAGCAAATCAACTAAGTTTAAAAGAAAATGGTCATTGGACAACTTGTCGACAAGGTGAAGTTTTCTCGAACGGTTGCCTAGGCCAAGGGGCCGATTCGGCCCGGGAGGAACGAGTGTAGCAGCGCCAACCCTTCATCGGCACGAGTTATGCGGGCACTTTCGTACAGGGCTCGCTACCCGACGCGAAAGGGGCGTCGTCTAACCAATGCTATAGTCCGCGATGGCTTGACATTGCCAGTGGCCTTCATACCCTTTTACTGCTTAACAAGTGCACGGGACACGGGATGAATATGATAGTTGCTTAATAATATCCAGTTTCATATGCTTGCCTCAAAACATGTTAACATGCAAATTGAACATGATGGTTAGAAAGATCATTGAAATAGCTAGCTAACATGTTTATGAAACTTCTTGAATCAAATGCAGAGCTTGGATTTAATTAGCCATTCGCCAGTACATGTGTATCGTGCTGATCCTCGCTCTTTGCAGGTCCCGCGAACCAGGAAGGACGCGCCAGCTAGCTCGGCGGCGTTCGTGATTTGAAGATTCGGCCGTGCGTCGAAGACTTTCTCTGCGACTCCACTTTTGAAGGCTCTCGACAGTCCAAGGAAGATGACTCAACGTCCCTCCCATCCAGGTCACTGGAGTACTTTGTGTATATTGAAGGATGTGTGCAATGTATGGAACGGCTATCTCATCGGCACTCTTTTGTAATCGAGTCATGTTGTAGCCCGTGCGGCAATGAGTCTTGTATCGGAGTCTGTAAAAGATGTTCATTATCAATAAAGATCAAGTTTCCTTTACACATTGTGTGAATCAATTTATCTGCGTACTCTCTTAGATCTCGTATCTCGGATTACCTTATGACTATGCCTTGTGCGAGCGTAAATTAGGTTCGTACGGCATCTCGTCCGGGGGACGATTATCGATTCGACGGAATCGGGGTGTGACATCCGGGATGTCTTCATAGAGTCTGGAGGACTCTGGGATGGGGTGTGCAGCTAAAAAGTCGGCCAGGGCCTGACCTTTGACGGCTTTTTGTGGAACGAACACCATGTTGTATGGTGTTAGCAGGATTGTCCATGTAGCTAGCCGGGAGTTTAGTGACCCTGGCTTCGTCATGAAAACTCTGAGTGGATTGACTCGAGAGATGACATGAATTGTCTGGCCCGAGACATAATGGCGAGTCTTCTGGATGGCAAATACCAAAGCCAAACACTCTTTTTCAACGGGGTTGTACCGGTGTTCGGCCCCGATCAGTGTTCTACTGAGGTAATAGATAGCTTGCTCATAGCCTGTATAGCTGTTCTGACCCAGCAGAGCGTCGAAGGAATGATCCATGGCGTGAACGTAGAGGAGAAATGGTTTGCCGGCAACGGGTGCCACCAGGACTGGCGGGCTCGTCAAGTAAGCCTTGATATCGTCGAAAGCTTTTTGGCATTCCTCTGTCCAGACGTAAGAGACTCCCTTCTTCATGAGCTGGATGAAGGGTCGACATTTTTCGGAAAGGTTTGCTATAAACCTCCGGATGTATGCTAGACGCCCCTGCATGCCTCAAAGTTCTTGGAGGTTCTTCGGAGGGTCCTTGTCAAGGATGGCTTTGGTCTTCTCAGGATCGACATAAATACCTTTCGCCATGATAATGAAGCCCAAGAACTTTTCGCTAGAAACCCCTAGGAAGGATTTAGCGGGGTTCATTTTAAGTTGATGCGCTCGCATGAGATTGAAGACTGTCTTAAGGTCTTGTCGGTGATCTCCTTTGAGACGGCTCTTGACTGCGATGTCATCAACATAGCATTCGACTGTCTTACGAAGATGCTGACGAAAGATGGTGCTCATAGCTTGTTGGTATGTCGCACCAGCGTTCTTCAAGCCGAAGGGCATCACTGTATAGCAGAAAACCCCCTTCAGATTCCTAAATGACGTGTATTTTGCGTCATCGAGGAACATCTTGATCTGGTTGTAGCCCGAATATCCGTCCATGAAAAACATGCGTTCGAAGCCACATGTGTTGTCGATCATCACGTCGGTGATTGGAAGCGGGAATTCATCCTTCGGGGAAGCAGTATTGAGATCCCTAAAGTCGATACAGACTCGTATCTTCCCTTTCTTCTTGGTGACTGGGACGATGTTGGCCACCCAATCCGGGTGTTGTTCTTTATGGATAAATCTGCTGGTCAGGAGTTTGTCTACTTCCTGATCGATAGCGTTCATAATATCAGGACAGAAACGTCGCTATTGTTGTTTTATAGGCTTGGCATCAGGTAAGATGTTAAGCCTATGCATCACGATCTGGGGATCAAGTCCCGGCATATCTTCGTAGCTCCAGGCGAAGACATCGATATATTTTTTAGCCAATTGGACCAAAGATTCCCGGTCTTCTCCTTTTAGACTTTTACTGATGAAGATGGGTTTGGAAGAAGATCCATCCCCAAGGTCGATCTGTTCGACTTCGTCTTCGGTAGGGGGTTCGCGTAATTCAAAACGAGACTCCCACTGTTCTCCTAGGCATTGAGCCCAGGGTTCTTCCTCGAAGAATTCTGGCGTTTGGTCTTCGCCTTCATCTTCTTGAGATTATACAGATGTCATGTTGGCTGATAGCACTTTCTTGAAGACTGATCCGATACTGGTATCAGAATCCCAAGTTGATGCTTCGGATGAATGAGAATGTTCTACTTCTTCTTCCTCCGAACTCTCTGGAGTTGACGGCGGCGTGACATAGCCTACCCCCCGTCGAGTTCGATGATAGTAGTCCTGCGGCTTTCCTTTAGTTGTTGGGAGCCGGAGAGGAAGACGTCGACCCTTGTCGTAGTTCAGGCCTTTGTTGCTTTTTAGATCGTAACCCATCTTTTGGATGAGGTACTTTACTTTGTTCGTGTACCAATAGACTTGTATTCTGCCGGTATCTGGTTCTGGCTCGAGTGGTGGGAGGTCTTGATGACACTCGACTTTGCTGAAGATGATGGATTCTTCGTCTTGATTCCGCGGTGGGACTACAAAACAGACCCCTTGGGATGGGACTACTCGATTTACATGATTGACGGTCGTTATTTATGTTTACAACGACCGTAGAGCGTTATCTAATGTATACATGGCATTCCAATGTGGAAGACTAAAATAATTAGAAGACACTCTATTATTGATGAAACATGAGATTTTATCCCGCGGGATTACATTGTCCAGAGAGGGTGCATCTACATCAGCAGATATATATTCCCCTATCTCTTCATCTGTGAGTACTGGGGTTGGATCGGGAGAGTCCACCGCAGCTTTGATCTTGGGATCCGAGAGGGCTATGTGGGCCTTCTCCGGCAGCTTGGATGAGACTGATGATTGCGGAGGCTTGCCTTTAAGACGCACCTTCAGAGGTGCCTCAACTGCGCCTTCAGTGGCTGGTGCCTTCTCCTGTAGTTTTGCCACAAGGGGAGCCGATATTTGAGGCGGCTTTCCCTTGAGCCGTATCTTCAAGGGAGCTTCAGCGGGTGTTCGACCTAGAACAGTTGGTGCTTTTCCAGGTAACTTGATGTTCATGGGAGGCAACGTCTGAGGCGGCTTCCCTTTGAGTCGAATTTTTAAAGGAGCGTCAGGAATCATCTCTGGCTCCATGTCCGGCTCTGCTACCATTTCTGTCTCATCGTCAGCGTCGTTGGCTTCCCCTTCGTCGAGTGACTTGTATAGGGTAGCATCAGTAAAGTAGGCTTCGACCCCTTTGAAAGGGTCAATGTCTGCGAACTCCGTCCGGATGATGTCGTTGGTGGACACGTACTTCATACATTGGTGGAGTGTAGATGGCACCACCATGTATTTATGCAGCCACGGACGACCCAGTAGGAGGTTGTAGTTGACGTCAGCGTCCACGACATAGCAAGTCACCTCAGTTCTGAGGTGACCAATATGACACTTTAGCCGTATTTTGCCCAGCAGCTCGTTTTGCTAGCATTGAAGCCACTGATTGTTGTGTTAGAAGACGCTAGTCGGTACATTGGGATCCCCAGTGTTGAGAGTAGCATCTTCGGGATGATGCTGAGGGAAGACCCCTGATCGATCTGAATCTGCTTCACCTTGACGGAACCGATATACCCTGTATAATACAGTGGCCTGTTGTGTCGGTTGTGTTTGAGCAGCACATCTTATTGGGTGAAGGTTATGTTGGGGATAACTTCATTCGTATAATGATAGTGCGCACACGTAGTCGGAGTATCTTCAGGCTGCTTGACCTGACTGATGAAGGACTCAGCATCCTTCAGGGCTTCACAGAGAGCTTCACGAGTGTCCTTGGAAAGACGAAGGAGCTCAAACAGAGATAGACGGGCAGAAGTACTGGCAAGTTGTGCCAGTATGTCAAAGTTGTGGAGCTTGGCTAGCCCCGAAGCATTCTTCTTTCGCAGAGGCTTGTCGAAACGGGCCTCTACATGCTTCTGCTTATTGGCTGCTGGAGGCCTAGATGAGCCCTCTTCCTGGGCAGCATGGATGGTACAAGGAGGCACCACCTCGGCAGCAGCTTCGTCAGGTTGGGCGTTCTGATGTGAACGCGTCTGTACAGGAAGTGCCTCTTCCGCAGAGGAAGAGACCATGCGGCAAGACTTGATCTTCCTGCCCTTAGTTTTGGAGGTAGAGCGTACCTCCGGTTGAGTAACCTCGGAGACGAGATCAGGGTGAACCCATAAGACCTCTCCCCGAGATGTGGTGAGTGGGATGAGTCCACTCACGTTGTCACGAGTAGGTGGTAGATTGACCACCTCCATTGTCGCCTTAGGGATGGGGATGACGCCATTTTGTGTTGTGGTTGGTGGCAAGGTGCCAAATTGGAGTGACACAAGGTTGGCCGAGACTGTTTTCTCCTCGTAGTCGACGGAGATAACATTCGCATTGATCATACACTGGATGTAGTTTTTGAGGACGTAGCAGTCCTTAGTTGGATGTCCAACAAACCGATGGTAGTGACAATACGTCGGATTGTCCACTTTCCCAACCTCGTCGGGATACTTCGGGTCCGGCAACTTGATCTTGTCACCCTGCTTTAGTATCTCGAAGAGTTGCAGGGTGTCTTCATCGTTGAAAGAATAAACCTCCTTTGACCTTGGTGCAAGTGGAGGCTTCTGGGTAGGTGCTGATGCACCTTTGGAGGCATTGACAGTCAATGCCTGTTTCCCCTTCGTCTTTCGTCCAGGGTTGTTGGCTGCAGGCCATTTCCCCTTGTCCTCAAAGACAGGAAAACTAACTCCCAGAAGGCGAGCATTGGACGCCTTCTTTTCTGCTGCTTCGGCTTCGATGATCAAGGAACTCCAATCGGGAGGAGGAGTAGAGTTGAGCCAGAGTTTGATCGCAGGCAGCATATTCATGCTGCAGGAGGAGAGGAGTGCATGTTCTGGCATGCCCGGGGGCAGTCTGAAGCAGGCCTGTCGGAAGCATTTGATGAATACTCGAACTGTTTCCTTCTCCTTTTGAAGTATCTCTATGAGGGACGCCATTGTCATGTCCTTCCCGCCGTCGTAGAATCGGTCGAGGAACAGACGCGTCAAGTCGTCGAAGGAAGGTATGGAGCTGTCGGGGAGGCTGCAGTACCAGTCGTACGCCACTCCTTTCAGTGCCCCGACAAATATGCTGGTAAGTAGTACGTCCTCCTTCAGGAGATATCCCGTTTGAGACTGGAAGTACGTCAGATAGCGACGTGGAGAGTCCTTCCCATCGTATGGCGTCAATGTTTGTGGTTTATACTTAGGAGGATAAACCACTTTGTTCCATTCGAGGGGATATGGTTGGGGGATCTCCATCTTTTGGCGCTCCTCTTGTCTATTCTTCGACTCGAAGCGCTCTCGTAAGTCCCTGATCATCTCCACCATGTCTTCTGTGGAGCTGGGAGTCGGAGATGGTGGCACAGCCTGGAGTTGAGCATTTGACGGCTCCGACGTCCGAGGTGCCTCGCGGCGATCTGTATCCAAGGATACCCGTTGAAGGGGTACACTTGATTCTCCATTGGCCCATGGGTCAGGACCGGTAGAAGGCGCTCTGGCCATAGCGGACCGTATTTCAAACACTGCTTGAGTCAGTATTTGCATGGAGGCAGAGAGGGTTTTGAGTCCTCCCTCCAGGGTATCCATGCGCTGGACGAGGTCTGCTGGCGGCGCATCTGGCTCGGTATCACCCCCAGTCATGTATACTATCATGACACGGCTGGAGTCGGATGGATCAGTTGAGGCTTTGCTTTCAGCCTTGCTCTCTTGTAGAAGAGAAACTTCCCCCGGAGCCTCGTCTTGGCTACCCCCAGCTACATTCTGGAGGACATCCTCGTCTTCAGGAGCATCCGCAAGGGCCTGATTACCCCCAGTTCTGTCTTGGAGGACTTCTTTGTCTTCGAGATGCAGATCCACAGGGGCCAGACTACCCCCAGCTACGTCCGGGAGGCTGACTTCGTCTCCAGGATGAAGATCCACCCCAGCTGTGCTCCGGAGGACATCTTCGTCTTCAGAAGGAGGATCAACAAGGGCTTGACTACCCCCAGCTTCCTCCAAGATCTTCTTTCTCCCCCGAGTGCCTTCAAACACTCCGGAGGACGGGACAGTTGTCTTGGTTTTCCTCGGCTGGCTCTTGGACGAGGACAAGAAATTGCCAGTCGCCCTTCGGATTGACGAGGAGTTAGAGATTACGTTGCATGAAGCAACCTTTAGTTTTGGCTCCTCTTTTATTGACACCTTCTTCCCGAGACGACGTCGGAGGGGTGTTGATGATTGCAGCCGCTGGAACACCGACGGTCTTGATGGGACTGCTGCCTTGCAACAGCAGTTGATGGTGACTACAGCACAGGTGTACCCCGTGAGGGGCGCATTGTACTTGTCAATCGACTCTCCTGATCGGCATTTGTGAGTGATCACGTTACGCAAATCGTTGGAGAAGAGTGCCATCTTCGCACCTCCATCAGGCGCATGGCAGGGCCAAGCGCCGGGGTGGTCAAGTGAATGCTGCGCCCCCTGATCCAAAACCAAACAGGCGCTCAGATCAGTAGTGGGAGAACAATATTTACAGTGACTTGAACGAACCTCAGACACACAACCAGAGGAGGCACGGGAGTTCAAGACCACAGGGTTTGCCTTGCTCGACTTGGTTGCGAACGCAACAGATGCGTCCAAGTGAGCCAAGGACTTTGAAGGTCGACTCATTTCTGGCACAGAAGCACCCGAGTCGACCTTATACAGCTTACCATTAGCAGTGCGCATGATTGTGAGCGCATGCTTCTGGTTTGCTGCCGGTATAGCACGTTTGAGGCGCATAGCCTGTGCTGCCTTAGACTTCTTCGTACCAGCCCGCTGGGGTGCATAGGACTCAGAGTCCAAATTCACCTCGCCACTACAGCGAGTGAGTCTGTCAAAGACAGAGACCTTCTGTGGCACATCAGAGGTGATGCGCAGGGCATTAGCTGTGCCCCGTCGACGCATCTTCCTCGCCTGAGAGGGAGATGGCTGGGGAATGTGGTTAGCCGCACGTTTCCCCAAGAGATGTGCTACACCGGTGGGCGCATCTTGGCTGCTGAGGATATCAGCAGGAAGGGAAGGCTGTATTGGAGCATCCCCTTCGGTGGTGGTGCCAGAAGCGTCGATCTTGTGTACCCAGACTTGGCGAGTCTTCTTCGGCTTCGGCAGCCGCTTCGAAGGACTCGCACTGCCTTCAGAGATGAACTCCTCATACGCCTGTTGATTGAGGCGTACGACCAGCGTCTTGTGGGAGGAGCCCACCTTCACGTCGTCGGATTGCGACACAGCTTTCTCGGTGGAGGAGAAAGGGGTCCCCAGCAGAGTCGCCAGCTTGTTTGCCATTAAAATCTTTTGATAAATTTTAATTACAAACAGAACAGTGTTACAATGTAGGACTTAGATGTAGTCCTAGTAGTACACTTTTGTTTATCTGGGTCCCTTGTGCCGATGGAGTGAGTGGTAATGCGTTGACTCCGTTGACGATCTGACGACGGTTATCGGTTCTCTGAAGGTCTGAGTTGCTCTGGGTGCTGGAGCTTGCGGAGAGGAAGAAGACGTTGAGTGTCTGTATCTGCCTCTCTCTGTGTATATGTAGGTTCGTAGCTGTATGTCTGTGGAAGAAGGAAATGATCCCTCTATTTATAGCTTTGCAGGCTGGCTACTCATGCGCGTATATGTAGGATGCGTCGATTTGTGGGGAAGCCATGTGGTGATTGCTGATGGGGGCGCATGGACGATGCGCTCTGATTGAGGAGTTGAACCCTTCCTGTTGCCTTTGTGGGCTGCGGTCGAGCTGACACGTAGCAATGGAGAGGATCTTTCAGTTGCTGAGATCTTGGGTGATTAGCACCCCTTCATAGGCTGAATCGAGTCAAAGGGCACGTGTCGTAGGTCCATGGCTCAAAGATCTCGGATTTGGTGGAGAGTGATCAGATAGGATGCGCCTGGGATTGGACGCATGAGGAGACTTTGGCTTGTAACCTTTAGGAGTCATGAACCAGTCTAGACGTACGACTTTTGAGGCGCATGCGAGGCTTCAGTAATGACTTGACTTCTGTCTTTAGGGATCAGAGAAAAGTCTGAGGCACACGGCTTTTGAGGCGCATGTAGAGATTTGGGCGCATGACTACGGAGGCGCATGCGAAATGGTTGGGCGGCCACGTGGCTCGTCACCGCCAGAGGAGAGTAATGATGGTGCTGACGTCGGTGACGCTTCGTCTTCTGAAAAAGCTGTCAACTGTTCAGTCCTCGGGGGACATACTGCCAACTCTGTCAGACTTCAGCATTTAATGTTCTTGACTGGTGATGGGCCTTTGAGTGGGCACATCGATCTACGTTCCACTAGGCGCATGGTGATGCATGGGGGCACATCCTCATAAGGCGCTTGGTACGGATGGGCGCATCTGTATGATGCGCGGTCTGACCGGCGCATCTATTTTGTATGACACGTCTATATTGGTCCGACTGTTACGTTCTTCGAGTGCTTTAAATAGCCGTTTTTGACTTTGGCTGAATTCGAAGCGTCAGGTTCATCACCATTTAATGCAAATTGATTGCACAGGATTCGGAGAGCCAGCCACTTGGCGCATGGGTTTGATTTGCCTGACCTATAAATAGTGGCATGGAGAGAGTTTGCTTCTCGTTTTCTCACGTCCTCCTATAATAAATTTGTTTGCTCGAGGACATTCTGTTGATGAGATGCTCCCGAGGGTGAAGATGCGACACATTATCTTCATTGATGCACTTGAAGGTGACTGTTACATCCAAAAGTCGGAGTCGAGGGCTTCTGAGGCAGACGAAAGGTGCCTGTTGCATCCAAAGATCGGGCTGCTCGAGCCTCGTCTCTGTTATGCTGAAAGAGCCGCAGATCGGAATTGCGGTGCTCCGATCATCTTCCTTGGACTTTGGGAGAGCTCCTCCTCCTGCTAAAGTGGGTGTCGCCCATTCTGGTTGGGTTGAAAGCTGCTCATTTAGCCGCGGGTCGATTGCGGTGCTCTCCTCTTCCTTGGTTTGGAGAGCTCTTCCTCCAGCTAGAGGGTTGATTGTCCACCCTCGTTCTGCTCAATAAATACTTCATTAGTCGAAGCATTTGATGGCACATATGCTGAGACTTCATAATGCACCTGACTGAAAGGGCGACACATAACTGAGCTGCTGAAGGGATGCACATAACTGAGCCGCTGAAGGGATGCACATAACTGAGGATGCACATAACTGAGCTGCTGAAGGGATGCGCCTGGCTGAGAGCGCATGGCGAGATGCGCCTGTTTGAGAGCACAGGGTGGTTGCTGCTGTTTGCAAAAACAAAAGTTGATCTTTATTTCACAAACTTTGTAAGAAGATTACAAGAATTCTGGGAAAGCACAACTATAGGAATCCGATCTGAAGACGATCGCTTTATCCCTTGGACGATGTGAAATTTGAAGACGGTAGCCTCTGAAGAATACAGCAGCACTTTGGCAAGAACTCCTGATCTCTGGTGATGATTCTGATCTGATCTGGGATGATCTGTGTGTGATAATGAAGGACTTAAAACTCTATTTATAGAGTTCTGGAAATAACTAACTTTTGGTTATTCTGAGTTGCACAGGATGGATTGCGCAGACATTGGACTGCACAAGCAATGAACTGCGCAGGCAGTTACTCGATCGTGGACCAACTGTATGAGACGCGTGGCATTGTTTGATTGAAATGCGCTTGGTCATGTACAGACGGTTGCCACGTGGTGAGCAATTGATGGCATGTAAGCCACGTATAAATTGTCAGTTGTCTTGATGGAGTGCGCCACATGAACTGCGCTGGCTTCAGACTGCGCTGGGATTGAATTGCGCTGCAGATAGTCTGGCAGATTGTGCTGGGTGTACAGCTGTCCTCGAGCGCTGTGCTGCACGATAAACGAACAATTTCCTCGTTCTACGGGCCGTCAGCTGTCAGAAGATCTGATTTTCTGTCAGATAATGATGACGAGGCCACGTCAGCTAGCGTACTTGAATGAGTGCGCAGTTCAACCTACGCAATTAAGGTGTTGCACAATCTATCTCCTGCGCAATTCATTTGAAGGGTGCACCATTTGATTTTCCTTGCTTTTTTGATGGGTGCAACTTGATTTTTAGGACCTACAGCTGCGCCTAGCTGTAGACTTAGGGTCTTTTCTTTGTAGAAATTCTCCTTTGTACAACTCTTTTTTAGATATGTAACAGACTTTTATATGAAATAAAAATCTTCTTTTAATGTCTATACTTTTGCTATTTGCTGTGCCAAGTACTTCATCTGAGCTCCCTGGCGCATGTAATGTTTGGCGCATAGGATTTCTGGTCCTGAAATTCCATGCTTCTACATTAGCAAGATGATTAGTAGAGTTATGACCGGTGGTGGACCCATACCCATCACCGAGGCTTGTAACTGTCCCATAACTATCTCAGGCCACAAATTCTTAACACCCTTACCTGTGATGCCCTTGCCCAACTATGATGTAGTCCTAGGGATGGACTGGTTAAGTGAGCAGCATGCACTGATAGATTGTCACAGAGGATGTGTAATCTTCAGCCTACCAGGAGAACCGGAGTTTGAAATCTCTCGAGCTCCGAAAGACATGAAGAGTGTTACCTACTCCTCTATCACCGAAGAACACGGGCCTCCTCACCCTATCATAGCGGAATTCATGGACGTCTTTCCAGATAGTCTTCCAGGATTGCCGTCAGATCGAGGTGTGGAATTCACCATCGACCTAGTACCCGGCTCTTCTCCTATTTCTCGGGGATGCTACAGAGTCAACCCTAAGGAGGCAAAGGAGATGAAGGATCAGATTGACGAACTGAAGGCACAAGGATTTATCAGAGACGGGGCTTCACCCTGGGGAGCACCAGTTTTGTTCGTGTCCAAGAAGGATAGAACCGTGCGGATGTGCATCGATTACCGGGCACTGAACAACATCACCATCAAGAACAAGTATCCTCTGCCCCGGATCGATGACCTGTTTGATCAACTGAGTGGAGCTAAGGTATTTTCGAAGATAGATCTCAGGTCTGGCTATCATCAAATCAAGGTCAGAAAGGAAGATATTCCAAAGACGGCGTTCAACACCAAATATGGTCAGTATGAATTTTTTGGTCATGCCGTTTGGACTGACGAATGCCCCTGCAGTATTTATGAACCTTGTGAACAAGGTCTTCCATGAATATCTGGATCAGTTTGTTGTTGTCTTCATCGACGACATTCTGATTTACTCGAAGACTGAAGAGGAGCATGAAGAGCACCTGAGAAAAGTTCTGAGAACTTTAAGGAAGGAGAAGCTCTATCGTAAGCTATCTAAATGCGAATTCTTCTTTGACAAAGTGGATTTTCTTGGCCATGTTGTCACAGGAGAAGGAATTTTGGTGGATCCAATAAAGATATCTGCTATTGAGAAGTGGACTGCACCAAGTTCAATTGCAGAAATCAGAAGTTTCTTGGGTTTAGCTGGCTACTACCGAAAGTTTGTGAAGGATTTCTCCAGGATTGTTGAGCCGATGACGAAGCTCACCAGGAAGAATGAAGAATTCGTTTGGTCGGAAGCTTGCCAGTCAGCTTTTGAGGAACTGAAGAAGAGGCTTACAACGGCGCCGATACTTGTGCTACCCTCAGGTACCGACGGTTTCTCAATTTATAGTGATGCTTCCGGTAAGGGATTGGGCTACGTTCTTCAACAACATGGGAAAGTAATTGCTTACGCATCTAGGCAATTACAGACTCATGAGAAGAACTATCCCACACATGATTTGGAGCTTGCAGCAGTGATATTTGCATTGAAGCTATGGAAGTACTACCTTTATGGAGAGAGAGTGGAAATATTTACAGACCACAAAAGTCTTAAATATGTTTTCACTCAGAAGGAGCTGAACATGCGACAGAGACGATGGCTGGAGCTGATGAAGGATTTTGACATCAACCTGCAGTATCATCCGGGTAAGGCTAATATTGTTGCAGATGCACTTAGTCGATACCCGATGGCAATGTACTTGACCAAGGAGCGTCATTTGCTGGAGGACATGGAAAAGCTTGGGCTGGAGATTGTACTGCCCGAAGAAGAAATAAATAAACTGGGAAGAAAAGCCATTGTACCAGGAGCTGATTCAACAATGATGCAGTTGCAAGTGCATTCAAGTCTAATGGACAGAGTCAAGGAGGCACAATTCCAAGACGAGATGCTTTGCAAACTCAGCGATCAAGTGTTGGCAGGAACACTCGAAGGATTCTCAACGCCAGTAACGGAGCACTGAAGCATGGTACGAGACTGTGCGTACCAACTGGCGAACTGAGGAACGAGCTGATACAAGAAGCACACCAGTCGCAGTATTCCATACATCCAGGAGCCAACAAAATGTATCGGGATATGCGTACTATAGTATAGTGGTATGGAATAAAGAAGGACGTATCCAGGTATGTAGCTAGATATTTAATTTGTCAGCAAGTGAAAGCTAGCAGACAGAGACCAGCAGGACTGTTACAGCCGCTAGATATTCCGGAGTGGAAATGGGAGCACATAACGATGGACTTTGAGTCAGGACTGCCTCGATCCCAATGAGGGAAGGATGCCATTTGGGTTATCGTGGACCGACTGACGAAGTCAGCCACTTTATTCCTTTCAAGGTGGATCTATCCACCGAGAAGTTGGCGGCACTGTACATGCGGCACATCTACCGGATTCATGGAGTTTCGGTAAGTTTTGTGTCTGACAGGGATACCAGGTTCACCTCTCATTTCTGGAAGAGCTTGCATGACAGTTTAGGAACACAACTGAAGTTTAGCACCGCCTACCATCCCCAGACTGACGGACAATCAGAGAGAATAATCCAGACGCTAGAAGACATGCTGAGATCCTGCGTCTTAGAATTTGGAGGGTCTTGGGAAGACCATTTGTACTTGGTAGAGTTCTCCTACAACAACAGCTACCAAGCTAACATCGGTATGACACCGTTCGAGGCACTCTATGGACGTCGTTGCCGCACTCCACTTGCTTGGGACGACGTAGGAGAACGAGTATTGCTTGGACCTGAGATAGTGATCGATGCAGCAGAGAAGGTAAAGATGATTAGGGACAAGCTCAGGATTGCCCAGGATAGACAGAAGCATTGGACCGATAGCAGCCGACGGCCGTTGGAGTTTGAAGAAGGTGACAGTGTGTTCGTGAAGATCTCCCCTACCAGAGGAACCATCCATTTTGGCAGAGCAGGAAAGCTAAGCCCCAGGTACATTGGTCCTTTCGAAGTACTTAACAGGATTGGAGAAGTGGCTTATCGGGTGGCTCTACCCCCAAGTTTCGAAGGCGTCCACAACGACTTCCACGTTTCACAGCTGAGACGCTACATCCCAGACCCGAGCCACATATTGGATCATTCGGAGCTGGAAATTGGACCCAGCCTTACAGTGCCAGAGAGGCCAGTGGCAATATTGGACAGAGGAGAGAAGAGAACCAGGAATTCTATGACGCCAATAGTCAGAGTTATATGGCGGCACAACTCACCAGACGAGTCTACCTGGGAGCGAGAAGACAAGATGCGGGAGCAGTATCCGTATCTGTTTGAGACTTGAGGTAACCCCTAACCCTGTCTTTAATTTCGAGGACGAAATTTTCTAAGGAGGGAAGATTGTGAAACCCAGATTTTAGGATTAATGGATTTGTAGTGTAATATTAGTTTAGTTATTATTTATTATTATTATTATTATTAATATTAGTCGGATTTAGGAAAAATATTATTTCTAAAATTATCGTTGATTTTTTATTGTCTCCCTGCCCCGATTTCGTGACCGGAGTCTGAACCAAGTTCGAACCCGATTCGGTTTCCGAAACCCGATCCCGATCCGAACCAATTCCTTACTTCTTTTGAAATCCTAGTTAAATATCTATTATTAACTATTATTAAAAAAAATAAAAATCCATTGGCTTGGTCACCCACGACCAAGCCAACACCCCCCATACCTATTCTCCTGCTTCTCTTATTTTTCTCCTCTACATATCACTCTCCACTCTCCCATATTAAAACCCACTCCCCCCACTAACACACACCACCACCAGCCTCTAACTTCTCTCCCTCTCATTTTTCCTCACTTCTCACTCATCCCCCTCCAGAGCTCTCCCGCGCGCCACCCGACCCCAGCGCCCGACCCTGCTCCCTGCGACCAGTCGCGCCACCTCCGGCCTCCGCCGACCCCGGCGCCCTCCCGTGCGCCGCCCCCGGCCGCGTCCAGCGACCCGCCGGTCGCCCTCGCCACCGGCCGCGGCTCCTCCCTCCCGCGCGCGCCCTAGGCCGCGACCCCCCGGCGGCCATCCGCCCGCGCGTCCGTCCAGGCCGCCCCTCTCGGCCCTCTCCGGCACCCCCGGCCGGCCTCCCTTGGCAAGAGCCTTGGCACAAACTCACCACCAGTAACCCCGGCGTCGCCCTCTCCCGTTCCCGCCGTGCCCTAGCCCGGTGCCCGCTATTTTTCTCCGACGATTTCGGCCAGACCCCGCTGTCCGCGCCCGGCTCAGCTCGCATGCTCCCCGCTGCTCCAATAGCGCTGTCCAGCGCTGTTTCGGTGGTTTCCCGCTGCTGTCCGCGAGTTGGGATTTTCTCGAGTCCACGGAAATGTGGTTTCTATCTCTATTATTGCATCTGAGAGCTCTAGCCGAGCAACCCAAGGTATATTTCGTGTCCCCGTGTCCCTTCTCTGTGTGTCGATGATATTGGTCCCCGATCCCGTTGCGGGATTCGGATTTAGACGAATTCGATTTCGGGAAGTTTCGAAGTCCTCTTTGGTTAAGTGTGTGCTGTGGATTGGTTTTTGATCTTCTGTTTCGAAATTTCCGAACCATTGGGTTTCTGTGGTTTTTGTTCCTGTGGCTTCTCGAAAATTTCGAGTTAAGTTCGGATATATTCTGTATATTGGTTTTATGATTATTTTCGGGTTCTGAGTAACTTCGATTTTCCGAATACTGGAAATATGCTGTGGATATTATTTTTCGGGTTTTAATATTAATGGTGGAAATGAATTCGTGGGTTATTTCCCTGGTTTGGGATATTATTTGTGTGGTTGGCACAATTTCCCAGTATTAGGTTATTCCAGATATAGAGGAAATGCTGCCCAATTTTTCGTAAAACTATATATATATATATATATATTTTTTAAAAAAAACTATATATATATATATATATATATATATATATATATATATATATATATATATATATATATATATATATATATATATATATATATATATGAGTTTCAAAACTGGTTTTCCAAAAAGGTTTATTAAATGGATTTTTCGGGCGACGACCGTACCGGTCAATGGGCCCTAGCGAAATGCAAACGAAACCAGTCATTCTGGACGTTGAGACATTAGCTAAGAATAATAATTGGACCAATCTGAGACTCTTTAATATAATATTTATATTTATAATTATTTTCAGAATGGGTACTGCTGTTAGTATTTTTGGTGCATGGCTTCGACATGCTGAATGGACCGCTTCCCGGCGTTCAGAATTCACCTGAGTTTTATTATTACTTCTAAATTCATTTATGTAAATAATTGTAAGGGCATAAGCCCAGCTTTCTATTTCTTTGCTGCGACCCTGTATTTCGTAGAATAGATTTTATTTATTTTCTGGGATGTTGGTTTGTCGATAGACTCGTAAAATATTAAAAAGACATTATTTTGGATATAGAAAATTAATATCATTTTCTCACAATAAATAATTAGAAAAAATTACAAGTTTGTTATTTAAACAAATTCACGTTCTTCTCATTTAAAGAAAAATATTAGTTTTATATATGATATTACAAAATACAAAGTTTTGCCAAATTAACCGGTAATTGCCATTTTTCCAATTAATCAATAACCGGCTTATTTTAATTAAATAACAACGAACGTAGAATTACGATGTTAGACGTTTTCCGGTAGAATAATTAATAAACTTAAAACTGAATTAGGACCAATTCTAGAGATTGTAACTAGCACACCTAGAATGGTTTCATATTGGTTCTAAGCCAAGGTTCTCAACTGTAGGATCTCGGAGACGAACCTGACATCCTCCTCGGAACCGACTTTACCGATCCAGTCATAAACAAAGGCAAGTTACGGTTATGTTTTTCTTGTATTTTATTTAGTAATTGTCTAGCTGCATGTTTAAACCACATTGCTACACGGAACCCTCTCCTAGGGTTCAGATATTGATTGATTGATTGTGGGGATTGGGGGAATAGTGTAACGTTTATGGCCAATACCCCTCATATTGCATATTGTGCGAGCTTACGCCTCTTACACACGGGGATAAGCTGTATCGCGTCGCTAGGACGCTATTGTATAACCCAAGCCGGTCATAGACAATTACACATTCAAATCACATTGTTTTCAATTGTAGAATGTTGGAAAATATTGTTTAAACTGTTCAGCTTGCACTTTTCCATTATTACTTGAAATATGAGATACATATTCGTACTTGCTCCCTCCTGACTGGAGACAACATTTTTAGGTGATATTGAGGATGCTGAGCTATTGTACAATAGCTATTATGACCCGGTTCTGTACCCTGTGGTGTTGCCAGAGTCTCCCTTGGAGGACGCAGGACCTGAGGCCGACGAGCCGACCACTTAGCTAGTTATTTTCAGTTTCCAGTTTCATTGTCCTTGGAATTTTTGTTAATTTGAATTCAGCATTTTATTTCAGTTCTTTTATTTCCAGTTGTACTTTTCAGTTGTTGAATAAAAGTTTTAAAATTTTCGTATATTGAGTTGTGACAAATGTATAGATGTTGTTGTGAATACCTGCATATAGAACAGCTTACTGCCGCCGTCTCACAACGGTGCAGGCTGGGCATGATCCGGTTTGACCCAATTATTTGGGATCGGGTCGTGACATGTAATATTTTAATTATGCATGTACATAAAGTTTTGGACATGATTTGGTTTTATAAAATTTAGTCAACATTCAAATTTATTTATTTTTGGTGCCTTTTGTGACTAGCAATAGTTGTCTAATATTCTAAATAGACTCATTGAAACAAGATGTCGCCAAAGTGACATCTCTTGCGTAGATAGTCTATGAGGGATGTTGGATGTTTGTGTGTGTATATTCATGCGGGTATTAGTCGGCCCAAAGGAAGGTTAATACTTGGCCGAATTGCACACATACTTGTGGTGATAAATATGTGACAATTGTAAGATTTACATGTGAATAATAACCCGATCCAAAGATAGGCTTATTATTTGACATGACTTATTATCAACGTTTGATCATTGCACCAAGAGTACCACTTGCAGTTAATATCATGGTCCAAAGATTTGATATTAATGATGTACTAGGTATCTTGAGATGGGGTTCACCATTATTTGAATTTGTTTGACTATATTTTACTCTTTGGTTATTGATAAGAGCATGTTTGTCTATTTATTTTTGTTCTCTTTACATTTAATGTTGCTACAATATCTGCCAATAAGAATTTAATTTTCATGTTTAATGGGATAATCTTTAAGGGCAAAAAAGAAAATAAATACAGAAGCTGCTAAGGGTCCAGCTCAAAAGAAACAACAATATAAAACTAAGGGTTATTTCTTTTGTGACAAGCCAGGACACATAAAGAAAAAATGTACAAAGTATCACGCATGACGTATGAAGAAAAGTATATTTCCAAATTTGGTCTATTCTGAGGTTAATTTAGATTTAGTACCTAAAAACACGTGGTGGTTAGATTCTGGTGCTACTACCCACATTGGTGTTTATAGACAAGGTTGTCTGAGCTACCGAAGCCAATTGATGGTGAAAGATATATCTATGTAGGTGATGGCAAATCGGTAGAAGTGAAAGCAATATGACATTTTAGGTTATTTTTAGGAACCGATTATTATTTGAATTTGATAGACACTTTTATTGTACCGTCTTTTAGACGAAATTCAGTTTCAGTTTCTTTAATGGACAAATCTGGTTATCATTGTTCATTTGGAAATAATAAGTTTAGTATATATTTAAATCCAAATATTATTGGTACCGGTTCCCTTAAGGTTTATGATAACCTATATTCATTTAAAACTATTCCATCTTACAATAAAATCTTGTAAGTGGAGTCATGTGGTACTAAATGCAAAATTAACAATAAATATTTTTAGTCTCATTATGACATAAGCGATTAGGTCACATCTCTAGAAATAGAGTTGAACGATTTGTGTCTGATGAGATTTGGATTTTATTGACTTTATAGACTTTAATGTCTATATTAATGTGTAAAGGAAATACAGACCAAAGTTAAATTGTAAACAGCTACTTTATTGGTTATGCTACAGATCAAGGGGTTGATAATTATACAATCCCACACTAAGAATTTTTTTTTGAGACGAGAAGTGTAATATTTTTTGAGGATGTTGAGTTTGGGGGAGAAATAAAGTCCGGATCATTATCTTTGAGAAGGAATCATTACGAATCCTACTATCACTTTTGACGATGTGCAGGATTCTATACCTGTCATGATCAAGAAGTGAATTCAGAGTCTCAATAAGACAATGTCGAATTACCTCTATAAGTCGTTGTTGAGACCTTAACAACGACAACGTAGCGGCACCCCATTCAAGATAAGGTAATTATTCCTAAGGAACAAACTCAACAACCTCAAGAACCGGTAATATTAAGATGGTTCACCAGAGAAAGGAGAAATATAATTTCGGATAATATTGTCATATTTCTCTAGGAACGTGAGGAAGACTGTGGATACTGGAAGATGATCTAATCAACTTCCGTCAGGCCATGGAAAGTTCCAGTTCTCAAAGTGGATTGATACAATAAATAAGGAGTATAAGTTCATGCACGACAATCAAGTTTAAGAACTTGTCCCATTACCAAAAGGTATGAAATCCATTGGTTGCAAATGGGAAGGGTCATGTAGAGAAGTATAAAGTATGTCTTGTAACTAGTGACTTTACTCAAAATTTTGAGATTGATTTTAAAGAGTTTTTCTCTTAGGTATCTTTAAAAAACTGCTTTAAAACAATCATAGCACATGTTGTACATTTTGATCTTGAGTTACATCAAATGGATGTCAAAACGGCGTTTCTCAATGGTAACATTGACGAAACTATTTATATGATGCAGCCAGAAAACTTTGTGTCGAAAGATCCAAATAATATGGTTTGTAAATTGACAAAATTCATTTATGGGCTCAAGCATGCTTCTCGTCAGTGGTACTATAAATTTTACCAAGTTGTTACCTCGTTTGGTTTTGAGGTTAACGTTGTTGAAGATTGTGTGTATCACAAATTCAGTGGGAGTAACATTATTTTTTTGGTTTTGTATGTTGATGACATACTGCTTGCCACAAATGATATAGGCATATTACATGACACTAAGAAATTTCTATCAAATAACTTTGAGATGAAAGATCTTGGTGACGCCTCTTTTGTATTAGGAATTCAAATACACCGAGATCATTCTCGAGGTATTCTTGGATTATCACAAAAGAGCTATATCGATAAAGTGCTTAAAAGATTTGGCATGCAGGAATGCAAACCAGGTGACACCCCAATCGCTAAATGAGACAAGTTCAGTCTCAATCAGTGCCCTAAGAATAGCCTTGAAATTAAGAAAATAAAATAGATTTTTCCTTCATGATCAGTTGTAGGGAGTCTAATGTATGCTCAAGTATGTACGCATCAGGATATTGCGTACATATTAGGATGTTAGGCAGATATTTAAGCAAATATGGATGGATCATTGGGTAGCAGCCAAACTACTTAAGTAATTAATAGAGAACAAGAAATTATATGCTCTTTGTAGGAGATCGGATAATTCTGGAGATCATAAGGTATTCCGACTCCGATTTTGTTGGATGCCAACACAGCAGGAGATCCACATCAGGTTATGCGGACTAATGGAGATATATTTTAGATGAGTGTCAAACATGCACTCATAATTTCTTTTACCATGGCAGCAAGGTTTATAACATGCTGTGGGGCATCTATTCAGGAAATATGGTTGCAAAATTTTGTCACAAGGCTGCGCCTACAGTACGGTGTTAAAAGACCACATAAAATTATGATGTGACAATAAATCAGCAGTAATGTATTCCAATAACAACAGAAACTTATATAAGTCAAGGATATTGACATAAAGTTTCTAGTTATGAAGGAAAGAATTCAGAATGGTTAAAGTGTCCATATAGCACATTATGACAAACTCTATTTTAGCGGATCTGCTCACAAAAGCATTATCACGTAGGGTCTTTCATGAGCATACTGCTCATATGGTTGTTATCTCAATCAAGCATATGGCAATATAGTGGAAGTTTGTATTTTATGTATTTGGATGCTATTTGGTTTTGGACATATTTATGTATTAAAGTATTTTGGATATTTATCTGATCAGATATATAAAAATTCAGTTCATTATGTTTTCATTATGTTAAAGTATTGATCTCATTAAAGTTAAGGAGGACCAGTTGGAAATAGACATGTATTGATCACATTGCGTGTAATTTTCATGCTACGCATCCATGATTGATCTATGTTGTTTAGCTTTATTGGTATATGTGACCATTGATGGTTTAGTTACGCTATGTGACGAAGGCCGCTTTGATCCTATGTTGATATGGTTAATGGACGAGATTGTCCGGATATACCCTAAGGATTAAGATAGCAATTTATGAGATCACTAAGGTTAACACAATTATAAGGTTACATATGTGGCCCAGTGGGAGATTGTTAGAATTATTCAATAATTAAGGGGCCACACATGTAAAATTAATTGTGTTTAGGCTATCTAAATAATTAAGCCAAATTAAAGTGGTCTATTTGGAAATTGGCTTAAGGGTATAATTGTCATGGAATTAATGTGTAGATACCGGAGATAATTCTAATTTGATGAGGGGCCAAATTAGAAATATTAAAACATATAAATATATGTGTTCATTAGGGTTATGGTCTCCAACTTATACGGCCATCAAAAGAGAGGTTTTCTCTTTTTTTCTTCTGCATCCCCATCAACAGAAAGAGAGGGACAAATGATTCAGATTCTTCTTTATCGTTAAGGGTCGTAGCAAGTTGGAAGATCGAACCTAATAAAGAGACGTTCGCTTCAAGATCCATCAAGTCTAGCAATGGATTCAGGTACGCTTCCGCAATTTAATTTATTTTCTTCATCTCATAAATTGACAGGGCACAATAAATTTTTTAACACCGCACCCCACAGCCCCCGGCATGCCTACCCGCGCCTCGCCGCGACCGATGTTGTTGCTCCCTGTGGCGGCTGCTACTGATGCCCCTCACCTTTTCCCCCAAACACCCCCCCTCTCCACCCCACCCTGCGCGTTCAGCACCCTCCACCTCCCGCCCCCCCTCCACCGACGTCCCCCCTACAGGCGCGCCCCCACCCCACCCTTTCCGGCCCCCTCTTCCCCCGCATCTCCAATCCCACTGCCACTGTTGTGCCCGCACGCTGCTGCTGCTGCACCGCCGTCGCTGCTACCATTGTTGCTATTGTGTCGTTGCTGCTGTTTTGTCGTTGCTGCATCGCCGAAAGAGGGGGTTCGCTGTTGCTGGGGACGGAGGGGACTCTGCCGGAGAAGAGGAGGGGGAGAGAATAAAGGAGGGTAATTTTGACATTTTTCATCTTAGGTTAACACCAGTTGACATAAAATTGGGGGAGGATATTAAGTTGATACCTATCAAAGTTCAGGGTATCAAGTTGAACATTCAAAATAGTTGAGGGTATCAAGTTGTAATTTAGCATTTTTTTATCGGACTCACTGCTACTAGCATATTTAAGTAGCTATGTCATAACGTTATGAAAAAATTATTCAGCGGACTGGGCTCACAATGTGCCAGTGGTGAGCCTTGACTTTCCACTAAGGCCTCGTTTGGTTCACGGATTCAAGGAATCCGGAAAGGAAACTTGTTCCTTTCCTTTGTTTGGTAGCCACAAATTTGGGAAACACTTTCCTAACATGGAAAAAAATATGAGAGAAAATGGTTCCTCTCATGACCCATGGGATTCATTTTTCCTCCTCCTTTTTCAACATTAATTACCAAACATTATGACAAAAGTAGCCTTGATTTATTACCTATTTTACCAATTAACTCTTCATTATAATTATGTTGACATTGGATATTGTTGGAACAATGATATATTTTTTCTTTCCTTTCCTACACCAACCAAACATAGGAAAGGAAATTTGATAGGAATTCTACTTTCCCATTCCCATGGAAAATACATGGGAATTGATTTCCTTTCCGTGAACCAAACGAGGCCTAATAGTGTAATGATACATCAGAAAATAATGACATTAAAAAAGTGGACGAGACTCGAGAGTGGTGTGTCATTGCATTGTTGATGGAGAGTCGATGCTCATTATTGTCACGTGTGTGAGCCCGACCCACTGGATAATTTCTCAACACGAGGTTTTAATACAAACACCAGAAAAATGTCCGAGACTGTGTGAGCATTGACAGAACCGTGATCTATTACGATAGTAGCAAAACTTATTTTGCTTCTTTTTTTTTTGGGCTAGTTAGCATTTAGATCCTGAATTTTATACTACTTTAGAGTTTAAATCCTGACATGTCCAACTAGAAAGTTTAGATTCTGAATTTTTTTTATTTTTTATTTTTTTTCATTGTACCCTCATTTACAACTTGTGTTGGCTGTAGCCATCGTACTCATGTTCATGATATGGGAAAAGAAAATAAAAAACATAAAAATCAAAGGTCTAAACTTTTCAATTAGACATGTTAGGGTTTAAAATCTAAGCTTGTATAAAATTCAGGATCCAATGAAAAGTATAATAAATTTAATAATTAGTTTAATAAATTAATATAATAGTTAACTATCCGAATTATATAATAATAAACTACTTAACTAATTTTATAATAAAATAAAAAAACTATCTCAAAATTATTCAGTCCAAAAATATTACTTAACATTAATTAATTACTAATCATCCTAATTAGTTACTAATTTATTAGTATGGATGTAGTCAGTCCATATTTAGATAGTACGTACGCGTCCAAATTAAATTATTTCTTGTGTCGGATAGCTATAAAAACTGTGACAAAAACTGTTACAGAGATTAATTAATTTTTGTCACGTACCAAAAATTGCAACAAAAAAAATTGTGTTGAACACATCCACAATTAATTAATTTCTGTTTTTTATACCTAACATAATAATATTTTGTACTGGATTTGTATCATTTTTTTAATTATTTTTTTTAGACCTAAGAACTTGTCAATTATCAATCAAAAATTTTTGTTAAAAAAAACATCATAGGATATACCCCTTCCTTGCCTTTCCTGTCGACAGGAACTGATGTTAGTTCTTCCAATTTTTGGTCCCCTGATGTTAGTTCTCCCAATTTCTTCCCACTCTCCCTTTCTTCAAATCTTGTGAATAGGGTATATACCCCTCCCTTGCCTTTCCTGTCGACAGGAACTGAGGTTAGTTCTTCCAATTTTTGATCCCCTGAGTTTAGTTCTCCCAATTTCTTCCCACTCTTTCCTCACCCACCCCAAAAAATCAAAAATTGCAACAAAAAAAATGTGTTGGACACATCCAAAATTAATTAATTTCGAATTTTTTATACCTAATATAACAATATTTTGTACTGGATTTGTATTATTTTTTTATTAATTTTTTATACCTAATAACTTATCAATTATCAACCAAAGTTTTTTGTTAAAAACAACAACATAGGATATACCCCTTCCTTGTCTTTCCTGCCGACAGGAACTGAGATTAGTTCTTCTAATTTTTGCTCCCCTAAGGCTGTGTTTGGTTGGAAGGATGGAAAAGTGTAAGGAAGGAAAAAGATAAGGATTCATTTTCCTTCCATGTGGAAAGGAAAGATCATTTCTTTCCTTTGTGTTTGGTAGCAAGGATGGAAAAGATAAGAGATGTATTTTTCTTTGTTTGATATGAAAAAAAAGTGGAAGGAAAGAAAGTAAAAAATATAGGGTTTACCAATTCTACCCTCAACTAAAAATACTTATTTATAATTTGACTTCATAAATAATTTTTAAATAATACATTTATATGGGGGTATAATTGTTAATTAATACAAGCCTCCACTTTTCTTCCACTTTTGGGGGGATTGGATTTCTTAGGTTATGAAGGAAAAGTAATCCATCCACTTTTCCTTCCTTCTTATTTTCCTTTCATTCCAAACAAGAGAAAATGAATCTTTCCCTCCACTTTTCTCTCCTCTATTTTTCTTCCTCCCACTTTTTCCTCCTACCAAACACAGCCTAAGATTAGTTCTCCCAATTTCTTCCCACTCTTCCTTACTTCAAATCATGTGAATAGGGTCCCCCACCCACCCCTCCCCCCAACCCCCAACCAAAATAGGCCCTTAAAGCAAGTAGGAAGAATGAAGAATCTTCGCACATGGTATAGTAATATATTGGGCACTGCTATGCAAGGACGAAGCTACATGGTGAACATTAGGATCACGGTCACATGTGTTTCCACATTTTTTTTAAAAAAATTCTAGAGAATTTTTGACTTACATCCCACATTTTAATATAAATTTGTAAGTACATCTAATTTTTTGTGTTTATTAAACTTATATTCCACTTATTAAAAAAATTTCGTTGTGTCACAAAAAATATTCATTGTCACGAAAAATATTTTTCGCGACAAAAAATATAATGTAAGTCTAATAAACACATAAAATGGAATATAAGTACAAAATCTTATTAATAAATGTGTATTTGGTTTTAACTATTCGAAAGGTGTGTTTCATAGTCCAAAATAAATAAATAAGACACCTTCGTTTACACAGGAACGTATGGCTCCGTCCATGTGTTAGAGTAGGTGGGGTTATCCAACCTACGTGGAGAATATTTCGGAGTGCGACGAGCGCCATCCATGTGTCGGACAAGCTCGGAGAGTGCATCAGCCGCCTATTTTGGAACTATATGGTAAGCAAATATATGTTGGATTTTCATATTTACTTTGATCATATATTTGTGATTGGATCTTTCATATAATGGTAAAAAAATGTGCAAAACGGTAAAAAATAAATTAAAAAAGTAAAAAAAAATAAACAGCCAAAAGTGACCACAAATAGTATTAAAAAATGTGTAAAAATGGTTATAAAAACGTACAAAATCGATAAAAACGATAAAAAAAAGGTGAAAAAATGAAAAAAAAAAAAACGTGCAAAATCGACAAAAAATGATTAAAACGTGCAAAAACGGCCAAGAACATGCAAAAACGACAAAAAATGAAAAAAAAAAGGAGAGAAAAAGGCCCAAAATGAGTAAAAAGGACTAAAAACGAAAAAAAAAAACGACAAAAAGCAAACAAAAACGACCAAAATCGAATAAACGACCAAATTATACCATACCAACATTCCGTTTAAGTTGTAATGTAATCGCGATTACATAGAATTTATGATGTAATTGAGTTTAGAAGAAACTGATGTAATGTAATTAAACTTGTAATCACAATTACATTACATTTAATTTTTTTTGTCCAACCAAACATCCGAATTAAATTGACATCATAACGCCAATTACATTACGTTGTCCAATCATGTAAATCAAACAGGCCCTTATAATAGTTAACAACCCAAAATCAAAATGTATATTAATTACTCGTGATCTTGAAATATACTAATTCAGAATTTAAGTAATGGACTGTTCAAAGTACGACGTTCTGTAGCTCATTCGGGAAACAAACATGCCAAAATTATGTTGTAAAAAAGAGAGACTGGCCTATGCACTTTGTACTTATAATTCCTTACTAATGATCATCGCATTCCATTCCCATCAGTTTTGTTACATGGGAAGGAACCATACTGGAAAGTGATGATACTTTGGTCCGCACCAAGCTATTATATGATACAAGAAATTTAGCATGCTTAATTAGCTATGTCATAACACAGTAAAAAAAATTATTCAATGGATCGGATTCACTGCTACTAGCATACTTAAGTAGCTATATCATAACAATATGAAAAAATTATTCAGCGGACTGGACTCACCATGTATCAGTGGTAAACCTTAACTTTCCATCAATAATGTAATGACACATCAGAAAATAGTGACATTAAAAAAGTGGACGAGAGTAATGTGTCATTGCATTATTGGTGGAAAGTCGATACTTACTACTGTCATGTGATGAGCCCGACCTACTAAATAATTTCTCAATACGAGGTTACAATCCATACACCAGGAAAATGTTCGAAGTCGTATGTGCAGTGACATAACGATGATCACGAGGGTAGCAAAACTTATTTTGCTTCTGTTTTTGGGGGGCTAGTTAGCATTTAGATCCTGAATTTTATACTACTTTAGAGTTTAAATCTTGACATGTCCAATTTAAAAGTGTAGAACCTGAATTAATTTTTTTTTTCCATTGTACCCTCATTTTCATCTTGTGTTGGCTGTAGCCCTCGTACTCACGTTCAAGATATGGGAAAGGAAAAGAAAAAATAAAAGAAACTAAGGGTTTAAACTTTTCAATTAGACATGTTAGGACTTATACTATAAGCTTGTATAAAATTCGGAAGCCAATGAAAAGTTTAATAAATTAAATAATTACTTTAATAAATTAATCTAATAATTAACTATCTGAATTATATAATAATCAACTAATTAACTAATTTAAAAATAAAATAAGAAAATTATCTCAAAATTATTTAGTCAAAAAATATTACTTAACTTATTAATTAATTACTAACTATCCTAATTAGTTACTAAATTATTACTACGGACATAGTTAGCCGAAATCTAGATACTATGTACACGTACAAATTAAATTATTTAGTGTGTCGAATACCTATAAAAACTGTAAAAAAATGTTACCGAGATTAATTAATTTTTGCCATGTATCAAATATTGCAACAAAACATGTTACCAAAAAATGTGTTGAACACATCCAAAATTAATTAATTTCGGTTTTTTATACCTAAAGTAACAATATTTCGTACTGGATTTGTATCAATTTTTTATATGCCTAATAACTTATCAATTATCAACCAAAATTTATTGTTAAAAAATCACATAGGAAACCAACTACATCCATCCAGTGGGCGAAGCTGGATGTAGCAGCCAGGATATATACCCCTTCTTTGCCTTTTCTGTCGACAGGAACTGAGGTTAGATCTTTCAATTTTTGGTCCCCTGAGGTTAGTTCTCCCAATTTCTTCCAACTCTTACCAAACAACGACATACCTCTTCCTTCCTTCAAATCATATGAATAGGGTCCCCATCTAGTGGCGAAGCTGGATGTAGCAGCCGGGATATATACCCCTCCCTTGCCTTTTCTGTCGACAGAAACTGAGGCTAGTTCTCCCAATTTCGTCCAACTCTTACCAAACAACCGCCACCGCCACCCAACCCACCCCTTAGGGTCACGGTCTCACGTTTTCCACATTTATTTTAAAAAAATTATAGAGAATTTTTGACTTTCGTCCCACATTTTTATATAAAATTGTAATTATATTCAACTTTTTATGTTTATTAAACTTACATTCCACTTTTTGTAAAGGAAGCGGCTACGTTGCCCGCGGGCTTGGACCTCATTCATGTCCCGCGGGCCACGTGTCGCCTTCTAATTGGAGGGCGGGTGGGTCCGAAAGATAGCAGGGGGGATCAGTAGGGTGGCGACACGTGGCTCGCGGGCCAGGACTGCGGTCCAAGTCCGCGGACAACAAAGTATTTTCGCTTTGTAAAATATTCGTTGTGTCACGAAAACATTCATTTTGTCACGAAAAATATTTTTCATAACAAAAAATGTGATATAAGTTTAATAAACACATAAAATAGAATGTAAGTACAAAATCATATTAATAAATGGGACGAAAGTAAAAAAATGTGTATTATGTTTTTAACTATTCGAAAGGTGTGTTTTCATACTCCTTTTTTTTTCCAGCACGTGCGGGCTCAGTTAAAACGTGTGTGCCTTGTACACGATTTTTAACCGGTCGTTATATCATTTCGGATTTTTCGTGCAGATCTTGTCGCTTTGTCGACATCGTCCCACACGCACACCCCACGCACTCCGTGCGCTCCAGATCTTCACGAGACGGCCGTGACGTCCTTCGACGTCCGCAACTCAACACCTCGCTTCGCCCACGACGCCGAAGGGGCTCCCAACGTCTTCATGACGCATAAGACAGTCAATGCCATTCAGCCACCCGTTTTATGCGCACAACGTTCTTACGACGTCTTTTCGACCTCCTTACAGCGCCGCACAACCAGGGACGGATCCAAGGGTGGGTTCGGATGGGCTGGAGCCTAACCCCCCCAAAAAATACATTTTTTTTCATATAAATTTTTTTTTGATTTTTTATATGGATTTATCTACTTCCAGTCCATCCAAAATTTTGGTAGTCCATTCCGGCTATAGTTTCTGGACCCACCCCTGCACTCGACGGACTATGTGGTCGACTTTTGTTTATATCCGTAATAAAAGGTACCGGTTCTCGACTGTACGTACAACGTCCTATCAGTTCAATTTTTATGAACGAACATCATATTCAAATATATAAGACACTTCGTTCACACAAGAACGTATGGCTCCGTCCATGCTGATACGAAGAAGAGGAAAAGATAGCTGAGAGGATTTTTGTGGAGGCTCATGACTCCTTCCATCCGATAGCTGAAGGTAGGGGTGAGCGTCGGTATAATCGGTCGGTATTTGGTTAGATTTTTCGGTATTTTTTTAAATCAGTATTTAAAAAATCAATACCAATATCGTACCATTTAGAATCGATTTTTTTCGATATCGGTTAAATCGGTATTCGGTCGATTTTTGTTCGGTATCGGTATTTTACCATTTAACATTTGATCAATCAACACACTTAATATGAACCTCTTAACCTAGAAAAATATTTTTTACTTTTTTTTGGAAGCATTAAATTTCAAAGCCAAGCCTCTACCAAGCAAGCATTTAATCAAATTTATTAGAATAATATATAACAAGTCACAAACACCTAAAAAAGAGCTTAAAAGATCAAACACGATCACTAAGTTTAATTCTTAGTATAAGTTTAACTATACTAAAATTTATTTCAAAATTATATGAAAACACAAAAATATAAGCTCAAAAGACCAAAACTCAATTCTTAGCATTCTTAACATAACTTCAAGTCCACCAAAATCCATTCTAAGTTCTAACAAACTAATTTCCAACTAAAACAAAGATAAAAATGAAAAAGAGTAATATAAAATTAATCACGAACAACATTCTAACGATATATATATATATATATATATATATATATATATATATATATATATATATATATATATATAATCGGTTCGGTTCGGTATTTTCGGTATGGTATAACATTCAAACCGTTACCACTACCATTATACCATATTTTAATCGATTCGGTAATTCGGTATCGGTATATAATTTCGGTTCGGCTTTTCGGGATATTTTTAATCGGTATTCGGTCGGTTTTTCGGTAGCGGTCGGTATTTGCTCACCCCTAGCTGAAGGGGTTGTTGTGGAACGTGTCTTGTCTTAAAGCCAAACTGGTGTTGTATTCTGCTGGAAAAAAAAAACTAATTTATTCGATTTTAATAGAATTGAAATAGTCAAAATCAAATAAATTAAAAATTTAAAACCGAAACCTATCCGTAATTAGCCAGAACCGAACCGAATAACGATTCGGTTTGTTCGGTTGAACTATTTCTATTGTGTGATGGATAGGGTCCAAAGTAATAATCCTGGATAAATGGTATTAAATATTATAGTTTTTTTTATACACATTTGATTATATTTTGTATTTGTGTTCAAAGTTGGACTAGTTGTTAAATTATCAAAGTTTGATTTCAAAATAAATTGTTATCAAAATATACACATTGTAGTTACAACATATACATAGAATTGAGTGTATTAACATAATCGCACAAGTCTTATTTGGTTTTCGGTTTTGAAACGAAATCGAAATCCAATAAACATTTTTAGTAGGCTAAATTACAACTTGATACCCTCAACTATCTAAAATATTCAACTTGATACCCTCAACTTTGATAGGTACTAACTTAATACCCTCAACTATATAATAATTTTATATTGATACCCAAAATTTTAAAAATGACAAAATTACCCCTCCTTCCTTCTTCCACGCGAGCCCTCCCACCCCCACCGCCGCCCCCGTGCACCCCTCCCCGTGGCCGTGGCCCCGTGCCCCCCCTCCGACTGCTTCCCAAGCGCGCGATCCCGCCGCCTCGCGCAACTCCGGTCTGGCCAACATGGGGTGGGGGGAGGGGAGTTGCGAGCTGGAGGGGGAGGGGAGGTCGTCGATGGGAGGGAGGGGGGAGGGGGTGGGGAAGGTCACCGGCGGGAGGGAGGGGGGTTTGGGTGGAGGGGGGAAGGTCGCCGGCGTGGGGGGGTGGGGGGGAGGTCGTCGGCCGGAGGCAGGAGGGGGGGGGGGAGTTCGCCGACGGGAGAGGAGGGGGGGAAGTTCGCCGACGGGAGAGGAGGGAGGAAGTGTAGAAGCATGGAATTTAACAACCAGAAAGACCATGCGCCAGACACTACATGCGCCAGAACTCGCACAGAACACTTCACAGCAAAGTCAATAAGTATAGACATTTGAAGAAGGACTTTTCATTTTATATATAAAAGTCTATTACATGTCTAGAAAAGGTTGTACAAAGGAGAATTTCTACAAAGGAAAGATCCTAAGTCTACAGCCAGCGGCCACCATGCGCCTTCAGATAGGCGCAGCGGCCACCATGCGTCTCCAGATAGGCGCAGCAGTCACCATGCGCCACCAGTGAGGCACAGCAGATACTATGCGCCTCCATCCAGGCGCATCCCGCCATCTCTTCAGCAGCTCAGTTATGTGCATCCAGCTCAGTTATGTGCATCCCTTCAGCAGCCCAGTTATGTGCCACTCTTCCAACCAGGCTCACCTGGCCGAGCAGGAGTGTGCCGCTCTTCCAGCTAGGCTCACCTGATAAATGCTTCGATACACAAAGCATTTAACCCTCTGGCTGGAACCAAGGAAGAGAAGAGCACCGCAAATCTTTGGCCAGGGGAGGCTTCGAAAGAGCCTCCAAAGGCCAAGGAAGACCGTGATCGAAATCACGGCGAAAGGTAGCTTTCAACACAATCAGAGTGGGCGACACCCACTTTGAAGGAAGAGAGAGCCTAGCACCGCCATTCCGATCTACGGCTCTTCCGGAACAACGGAGACAAGGCCCGAGCATCCCCATCTTTGGATGCAACAGGCACCTTCCGCCTGCCTCAGAAGCCCTCGACTCCGTCTTTTGGATGTAACAGTCACCTTCAAGAGCATCAATGACAACATGGCGTCTCATCTTCACCCTCGGGAGCACTTCGTCAACAGAATGCACCCGAGAACCTGAGTTCATATTGGAAAGACGTGAGGGAATGAGAGGCCAACCTTCTCTCCATGCCACTATTTATAGACCGGACAGATCAAACCCATGCGCCAAGTGGATGGCTCTCCGAATTCCGTGCAATGAACTCACATTAAATGGATGAACCAGACGCCTCGACTTCAGCCAAGCGGCTATTAAAAGCACTCGAGAAGCAAAATAGCCGCATCATCAAAGACGTGTCGGATGCGCCGGCTGGTCAGCGCATCACACCTCTCAAACAGATGCGCCCTGTACCGAGCGCATCAAAGGGGATGCGCCCCCATACGTCCCCATACGCCTAGTGGAACATCAACCGACGCGCCCACTCAGCTGTCCATCGAATGTCACCAACATTAAATGCTGAACTGACAGAGTTGGCAGCACGCCTTCCCAAGTCTGAACGGCTGACAGCTTTTGCAAAAAACGAAGCGTCCACAACATCAGCATCATCATGACTCTATCCCGACGGCTACTGCCACGTGGCCACTCGACCACCCGCATGCGCCTCCACGGCCATGCGCCCAAACCCGCATGCGCCTCAAAAGCCATGTGCCTCAGACCCTTCACTGATCCCTAAAGACAGAAGAAGAGTCTCCAGTTGAAGCTTTGCATGCGCCTCAAAAGCCATGCGCCCCAGACTGATCTCTGATCCCGAAAGACAGAAGGAAAGTCGCTCGTATGCGCCTCAAAAACCATGCGCCCAGAACGGCTCGTGACTCCTAAAGGTCACGAGCCAAAATCTCATCATGCGCCCAATTCAAGGCGCATCCCACCAAATCATCCCCCCACCAAATCAGAGATCTCCGAGCCATGGGTCGACGACACGTGTCCTTTGACTCAACTCATCCAAGATCTCAGCAACAGAAAGATCTTCTCCTCTGCTACGTGCCGACTCACAACAGCAGTATGAAGAATTCAACTCCGCGAGTAGGGCGCATCATCCATGCGCCTCCATCAGCAATCTCCACGTGGCATCCCCACGCACCGGCGCATCCTACATATGCGCGCATGAGCAGCCAACCTGCCCAGCTATAAATGGAGGAATCATCCCCTCCTTACACACACACACAGAGACATACATACGAACAATCCAGACAGAGATCATCAGAGAGGCAGATACAGACACTCAACGTCTTCCTCCTCTCAGCCAGCTCCAGCACCCAGAGCAATCTACACCTTCAGAGAACCGATAACCGTCGTCAGCCCGTCAACGGAGTCAACGCATTACCACTCGCTCCATTGGCACTTAGGACCCAGATTAAACAAAAGTGTACTCCTAGGACTACATCTAAGTCCTATATTGTAACACTGTTCTGTTTGTATTAAGATTTGCAATCAAATGATTTTAATGGCAAACAAGCTGGCGACTCTGCTGGGGACTTCTTTCTCCTCTTCCGAGAAAGTTGTGTCACAGGCCGACGACGTGAAGGTGGGCTCCTCCCACAAGATGCTGGTCGTGCGTCTCAATCAACAGGCGTACGAGGAGTTCATTTCTGAAGGAAGCGCGAGTCCTTCGAAGCGGCTGCCGAAGCCGAAGAAGACCCGCCGTGTCTGGGTGCGCAAAGTCGACGCCTCGGGCGCCACCACTGAAGGGGATGCGCCAATCCAGCCCTCCCTTCCTGCTGACGTTCTCAGCAACCAAGGTGCGCCCGCTGATGCAGCGCATCTCTCGGGGAAACGTGCGGCTGACCACATTCCCCAGCCATCTCCCTCTCAGGCGAGAAAGATGCGTCGATGGAGCAGGGGCGCAGCCAAAGCCCCGCGCATCACCTCTGATGCGCCACAAAAAGTCTCTGTCTTTGACAGACTCAATCGCTGTAATGGCGAGGAGAATTTGGATGCTGAGTACTATGCGCCCCAGCGGGCTAGTACAAAGAAATCCGAGGCGGCACGGGCCATGCGCCACAAGCGTGCTATGCCAGCAGCAGGCCAGAGGCACGTGCTCACAATTACGCGCGCTGCCGATGGCAAGCTGTACAAGGTCGACTCAGGTGCTTCGGCACCAAAGACGAGTCGATTTTCAAAGTCCTCATCTTACTTGGGCGCATCCACTGCGTGCATAACCAAGTCGAGTGCGGCAGATTCAGTGGTCTTGAACTCCCACGCCTCCTCTGGTTGTGCGTTTGAGGTCCGTTCAAGTCACTTCAAATATTGTTGTTCCCCCACTACTGATCATGATGCCTGCTTGGTATTAGATCAGGTTGCGCAGCACTCACCTGTCCGCCCCGGCGTTTGGCCTTGCCATGCGTCTGAAGGGGGTGTAAAGGTAGCACTCTCCTCCAACGACCTGCGTAATGTGATCACTCACAAGCGTCGGTCAGGAGAGTCGACCAATAAGCACGATGAGCCTCCCACGGGGCATACTTGTGCGGTGGTCACTATCAACTGCTGTGGCAAGACGGCAGTACCACCAAGGCAGTCAGTCTTCCAGCGACTGCAGTCTTCGACACCCCTTCGACATCGCCTTGGGAAGAAGGTGTCAACAGAAGAGGAGCCAAGAGTTGCTTCATGCAATGTGGTCTCCAACTCCTCATCTCTCCGGAAGGCGACCGGCAATTCCTCATCCAAAAGCCAATCAAGGAGAACCAAGGCAGCAGTCTCGACCTCTGGGGTGTTCGAAGGCACTCGGTCGAAGAAGAAGTTCTTGGAGGAAGCTGGGGGTAGTCAGACCCTTGTTGAGCTTCCTTCCGAAGACGAAGATGTCCAAAGCACAGCTGCGACGGATCTTCATCCTCGAGGCGAAGTCAGCCTCCCAGAAGCACCTCGAAACGAAGATGTCCCTCAGGACACAGCTGGGGGTAGAGACGAAGACGCCCTTCAAGACGGAGTCGAGGACAATCAGGCCCTGGCAGATGCGCCCGTCGAGAATGACCTCCAGAATGTGACTGGGGGTGGCCAAGCTGAAACACCAGGAGAGGTGACTCCCCCACATGAAAGTGAGGCCGAGAGCGAAGCCTCAACCAATCTATCCACTCCTGGCCGTGTCAGGACAGTATACATGGCTGGGGATGATGCCGAGTCTGATGCGCCACCGCAGGACATTGTTCAGCGCATAGACTCATTAGAGGGAGGACTCAAAACCCTCTATGCCTCTATGCAAGCACTGACTCAAGCAGTGTTTGATATTCGGTCGGCCTTGACCAGAACACCTTCAACCGGTCCCGACCCAAGAGTTAATGGGGAGTCGAGTGTACCCCTTCAACGGGCACCCTCTGACACAGAAGCACCTCGGACATCGAAACCCTCAAACGCTCCGCTCCAGATAGTGCCACCTTTCCCGACTCCTAGCTCCACGGAGGATGTGGTCGAAATGATCAAGGACCTGCGGGAGCGCTTCGAGTCCAAAAACAGGCAAGAGGAGCGCCAGAAGATGGGCATTCCCCAGCCTTATCCCCTCGAGTGGAACAAGGTGGTTTATCCTCTAAAATATAAACCACAAACACTCACACCATACGATGGGAAGGACTCTCCGCGTCGATACCTGACATATTTCCAGTCACAAATGGGGCATTTTCCAAAGGAGGACGCGCTCCTCACCAGCATCTTTGTTGGGGCCCTAAAAGGGGTGGCGTATGACTGGTACTGCAGCCTCCCCGACAATTCTATATCGTCCTTCGACGACTTGACGCGCCTCTTCCTCGATCGCTTCTACGACGGCGGGAAGGACATGACGATGGTATCTCTCATAGAGATACGCCAGAAGGAGAAAGAAACGGTTCGGGTGTTCATCGAACGCTTCCGACAAGCCTGCTTCAGGCTACCTCCAGGCATGCCAGAACATGCGCTCCTCTCCTCTTGCAGCATGAACATGCTGCCCGCAGTGAAGCTCTGGCTCAACTCTACTCCCCCTCCCGACTGGAGCTCCCTGATCATCGAAGCTGAAGTCGCAGAAAAGAAGGCGGCCAATGCACGTCTTCTGGGTGTCAGCTTCCCCGCCTTTGATGATAAGGGGAAAATGTCAGCAGCCAACAACTCCGGGCGAGAAGCAAAGGGGAAACAGGCATTGACTGTTAATGCCTCGAAGGGCGCATCTGCACCTTCTCAGAAGCCTCCACCGGCACCGAGACCTAAGGAGGTGTATTCATTCAATGATGAAGACACCCTGCAACTCTTCGAAATATTGAAGCAGGGTGACAAAATCAAACTTCCGGACCCAAAGCGGCCCGATGAAGTCGGGAAAGTGGACAACCCGAGGTACTGTCACTACCATCGGTTTGTCGGACACCCGACCAAGGACTGCTACGTCCTCAAGAATTACATCCAGCGCATGATCAATGCCGATATAATCTCCGTCGACTATGAAGAAAAGACGGTGTCAGCCAATGTGGTGTCACTTCAGTTCGGCACCTTGCCGCCGACCACCACACAAGATGGCGTCGTCCCCATCCCTAAGGCGACAATGGAGGTGGTGAACTTGCCACCTACCTGTGACAATGTGAGTGGACTCATCCCACTCACCACATCTCGAGGAGAGGTCCTCTGGGTTCACCCCGACCTCGTCTCCGAAGTAACTCAACCGGAGGTACGCTCTACCTCCAAATCAAAAGGCAGGAAGATCAAGTCTTGCCGCACGGTCTCTTTTTCAACGGAAGAGGCACTTCCAGTGCAGACGCGTGCACAACAGAACGCTCAGTCCGACGAAGCTGCCGCCGAGGTGGTGCCTCCTGGCACAATCCCTGAGGAGGGCCCGTCTAAACCCTCAGCAGCCAATAAGCAGAAGCAGGTGGAGGCTCGTTTCGACAGACCTCTACGGAAGAAGAATGCTTCGGGGCTAGCCAAGCCCCACAACTTTGACTTACTGGCACAACTGGCCAGTACTCCTGCGCGCTTATCTTTGTTTGAGCTCCTGCGTCTTTCCAAAGACTCCCGAGAAGCTCTCTGCGAAGCTCTGAAGGACGCTGAATCCTTTCTCAGTCAGGTCAAGCAGCCTGAAGACCTCCCAACTACTTGTGCGCACTGTCATTGTGCGGAGGAAATTATCCCAAACATAACTTTCACCCAACAAGACATGCTGTTCAAGCACCACCGACATAACCGACCACTGTATTACACGGGGTACATCGGTTCAGTCAATGTGAGCCGGATTCAGATCGATCCAGGATCTTCCCTCAGCATCATCCTGAAGGCGCTGATGTCAAAACTGGGGATCCCAATGTATCGGCTGGCGCCCTCCAACACAACCATCAGTGGCTTCAACGCTAGCAAAAGCGAGCCACTGGGCAAGATTCGACTGAAGTGCCACATAGATAACCTCAAAACTGAGGTGACTTGTTATGTGGTGGATGCCGAGGTCAACTACAACATCCTGCTCGGCCGACCATGGCTACATGAGTACATGGTGGTGCCTTCCATGCTCCACCAATGCAAGAAATATGTATCCACCAACGGCGTCATCCGGACGGAGTTTGCAGACATCGGTCCTTTCAAAGGGATTGAGGCTTACTTCACCGATTCCGACTTGTACAAGCCACTTGACGAGGAGGAAGCCAACGATGCTGATGATGAGGTAGAGACGGCAACTGAGCCGGACACGGAGCCTGAGACGAATCCAGATGCCCCACTGAAGATCCGACTGAAGGGCAAACCACCCCAGAAGGCGCCTCCAATGAGCATCAAGCTATCCGAAAAAGCATCGACTCCTGAGGCTCCCCTGAAGATACGCCTCAAGGGAAAGCCGCCTCAAACATCGGCTCCCCTGGTGGCGAAATTATAGAGGAAGACACCACTCACAGGAGGCGCAGTTGAGGCACCTCTGAAGGTGCGTCTCAAGGGCAAGCCCCCGCAGTCATCCAAGATGCCAGAGAGGGCTCACATAACCCTCTCAGACCCCAAGATCAAAGCTGTGGTGGACTCTCATGATCCAGCCCCAGTGCTTACAGACGAGGAGCTTGGCGAATATATCTCTGCTGATGTAGATGCACCCTCCTTAGACAATGTAATCACGCGGGATAAAATCTCGTACTTCATCAATAATAGAGTATCTTTTAATTATTCTTGTCTTCCACATTGGAATGCCATTTATACATTAGATCACGCTCTACGGTCGTTGCAAACACAAATAACGACCATCCATAATGTAAACCGAGTAGTCCCGTCTCAAGGAGTCTGTTTCATAAACCCTCCACGAAGCCGAGACGAAAGATCCGTCATTTTTGGCAAAGTCGAGCATCATCAAGACCTCCCGCCACTCGAGCCTGAACCTGATACCGACAGAGTACAAGTTTATCGGTATACGGATACAGCAAAGCACATCATCCAGAAGATGGGCTACGACCTGAAAAGCAACAAAGGCCTAAACTATGGCAAGGGTCGACCTCTCCCTCTCCAGCTTTCAACACCCAAAGGAAGGCCGCAAGACTACTACAACAAAACTCGACGGAGGATAGGCTATGTCACGCCGCCATCAACCCCAGAGAGTTCAGACGTAGAAGACGTAGAACATTCCCACTCGTCCGAAACGTCGACTTGGGATTCTGATACCAGTATCGGATCAGTCTTCAGGAAAGTGCTGTCAGCTAATATGACGTCAGCACAACCTCAAAAAGGTGAAGGCGAAGACCAAACGCCGGAACCCTTCGAAGAAGAACCCTGGGCTCAACGCCTAGGAGAGCAATGGGAGTCTCGTTTTGAGTTACGTGAACCTCCCACCGAAGACGAAGTCGAGCAGATCGACCTTGGGGACGGATCTTCTTCCAAACCCATCTTCGTCAGCAAAAGCCTAGAAGGAGAAGACCGAGAGGCTTTAATCCAGCTGGCTAAAGAGTATATCGACGTCTTTGCCTGGAGCTACGAAGACATGCCAGGACTCGATCCACAGATCGCAATGTATAGGTTGAACATCTTACCTGATGCCAAACCTATCAAACAACAACAACGACATTTCCGTCCGGACATCATGAATGCCATCGATCAGGAGGTGGACAAACTCTTGACTAGCGGCTTCATCCGTGAGGAACAACACCCAGATTGGGTAGCCAACGTCGTACCTGTCACCAAGAAGAACGGGAAGATACGAGTCTGTATCGACTTCAGGGACCTCAATTCTGCTTGCCCGAAGGACGAATTCCCGCTTCCGATCACCGATGTGATGATCGACAACACATGTGGTTTTGAACGCATGTCCTTCATGGATGGGTATTCAGGCTACAATCAAATCAAGATGTTCCCCGATGATGCGAAACACGCGTCATTCAGGACTCCAAAGGGTGTTTTCTGCTACACAGTAATGTCCTTCGGCTTGAAAAATGTCGGTGCAACATACCAACGAGCTATGAGCACCATCTTCCGTCAACATCTTCGCAAAACAGTCGAATGCTATGTTGACGACATCGCAGTCAAGAGCCACCTCAAAGGAGATCACCTACAGGATTTGAAGACAGTCTTCGACCTCATGCGGGCACATCAACTCAAAATGAACCCCGCTAAATCCTTCCTGGGGGTTTCTAGCGGCAAATTCTTGGGCTTTGTCATCACGGTGAAAGGCATTCATGTTGATCCCGAGAAGACCAAAGCCATCCTCAACATGGACCCTCCGAAGAATCTTCGAGAACTTCGAGGCTTGCAGGGACGTCTGGCATACATCCGGAGGTTCATAGCAAACCTTTCCGGTAAATGTCAACCCTTTACTCAGCTCATGAAGAAGGGAGTCTCTTATGTCTGGACAGAGGAGTGCCAGAAGGCTTTCGACGACATCAAAGCCTACTTGACGAGCCCACCAGTCCTGGTGGCACTTGTCGCGGGCAAACCATTTCTTCTCTACATCCGTGCCATGGATCATTCCCTTGGCGCTCTGCTGGCTCAAAACAGCGATACAGGCTATAAGCAAGCAATCTACTACCTCAGTCGAACGCTCATCGGGGCCGAACACCGGTACAACCCCGTTGAAAAGGAGTGCTTGGCTTTGGTGTTTGCCATCCAGAAGACTCGTCATTATGTCTCGGGCCAGACAATTCATGTCATTTCTCGAGTCAATCCACTCAGAGTCCTCATGACGAAGCCAGGATCATTAAACTCCCGGCTAGCCACATGGGCGATTTTGCTAACACCATATAATATGGTGTTTGTCCCGCAAAAAGCTGTTAAAGGTCAAGCTCTGGCTGACTTTTTAGCTGCACACCCCATCCCAGAATCCTCAAAACTCTATGAAGACATCCCGGATGAGGTCCAAGAATCCAACGTCACCGAAGGAAGCTCCGTTTGGCGGATGTTTTTCGATGGCGCTTCGAGAACAGGCCCCAAAGGCCAAATCATCGCAGGAGTGGGGGTAGTCTTAGTCTCCCCCGATCAGCTGGTCATCCAGCGTGCTTACTCCCTTTCGAAGCCGTGCTCCAACAATGTTGCCGAGTACAACGCACTCGTCATGGGACTCCAACTCGCACAACAGCTGGGGGTGGACCATCTGGAAGCCTACGGTGACTCAAAATTCGTCGTGAACCAGATTCCAGGGCAGTACGAGGTTCGCCATGAAGATCTGATCCCTTACCATGAAGTTGCATTGAACATCATTTCAACCTTCACCGGGTTCTTCATCGAACACGTGCCTCGTCTAAAAAACTTGGAGGCTGATGCTCTGGCTGGCCTCGCAGCCTCATTGGCAGCGCCCTTTGGGACTCAATACTATGTCACGGTAACAGGCCGAGACTTGATTTGTCCCAGAAATAACCTGTGCTTGCAAGTGGCCCACGCCATGCCGACGAACACTGGTGTTAATGTCCGAGACTGGAGGTTCCCGTTCATCGACTTTGCTGTCTACGGAATTCTTCCAGAGGACCCGAAGGAAGCCGTCTCAGTCAGGAGACGCTCTCTTCGATTCTACTACGACACAGTTACTAAAACGCTGTACCGACGTTCCTTCGATGGGCTCCTCCTTCGATGCCTATCCAACGAGGAAGCAGCCGAAGCCCTCCGAGAAGCTCATGACGGAACTTGCGGAGCTCATCAACCCGGTCCTAAGTTGCAGGATCGACTGCGACATATGGGCTACTACTGGCCAACCATGGCCACCGACGCTGTTGAATATGCTAAAAAGTGTCACGTATGCCAACTCCATGCTGACTTCATACATACACCGTCTGAACCACTACATCCTACAGTCGCCTCCAGGCCCTTCGAAGCCTGGGGCATGGATATTGTGGGACCTATCACCCCTCCTTCATCAAGAGGACACCGCTTCATCCTGGCCATCACCGATTACTTCTCCAAATGGGCAGAAGCAGTCCCACTGGCGGAAGTAAAGAGCTCCAGGGTGGTCAGCTTTATCAAACACCATGTTATTTACCGTTTCGGAGTACCCCGGCGGATCATTCATGACAACGGTCCTCAGTTTATCAGCCACATTTTTAGCAGGTTCTGTGACAAGAACCGCATTCAAAATGTGGCATCCACCGCCTATAATCCGGCAGCAAACGGGTTAACAGAGTCGTTCAACAAAACCATCGTCAGGCTACTCAAAAAGGTCGTGTCATCCAATAAACGCGACTGGGATAAAAAGCTTGGCGAATGCCTTTGGGCCTACCACACAACGGTACGGACCCCGACAGGCAACACACCATTCTCTCTGGTCTACGGGAGCGAAGCGGTACTGCCTCTCGAGATCCAGATACCCTCACTCCGCGTGGCAATAACAAACAAACTCACAGAAGAGGACAATCAACGTCGTCGTCTGCGGGAACTGGAGGCACTCGATGAGAAGCGTCTCCTAGCTCAACAACGCATCGAACTCTACCAAGCCCGTATATCACAGGCTTTTAACAAGAAGGTCAAACAGAGGACTTTCCAAGTTGGTGACCTGGTTCTGGCAGTCAGGAGGCCGATGGTGTTAACTCACAAGACACCAGGAAAGTTCGAGCCCAAGTGGGAAGGACCTTTCATCATAGAGACGGTATACTCAAACGGTGCTTACCGCCTCGCCAAACCCAATGGAGACTTGTTTATGATGCCCATCAACGGCAAGTTCCTAAAGAAGTACTATTCTTGACATCCTTCAGACATGTACTTCCCCAAGGGGATCTGTGGGCCCAATCATCGGGATTCACAAACAATCTCCTTCCACAAACTCATCCACTTCGGGAACCCAGCTGTTCCGTGGCTTCCTTCAGTAGAAAGACAACCACGTCCACATTACCTCTGAGTTGTTCCTCTACACCCTACAAAGCGGACTCTTACGCTACGTAAGCCGACGCTACCCTTCATGTTTACCACGTCCACATTACCTCTGAGTAAACATCTCGTACAAACAACCCCTGCGTTGTCGTACATTGATCGTCGAACTTCCACGTCCACATCACCTCTGAGTTGTTCAGCGTATCCCCCAGGATCATTCCTACCACGTCCATCACACCTCTGAGTAGGATGATTCTATCATTTAGACCCAATGATTGCCATGTCCACATCACCTCTGAGCAAACATGTTGGTTCCTTCAAACTTATTATCTGTGCCTAAAAACCAAGGTACGCAAAAGATAATAGGTCCACACAAATCATCAAGTTCATAATAACAAAAATGAACACATCACAAAAAGTTGTGTACTTCTTTATTTTCTGAAATAGAGAGTACAAAAGGCTACATTATCCCTCAGCAAAGGGTTGCAAAAGAACATAAAAAGAGGAAAAGCTACAGTCCCTGAACCTCCCCAGGGTGGGCTGAGAGCTCCCTGACTCGAAGCCTTAGGTCGGCTGTACGGGCCTCCACAGTCGCCAGGACTCGTCGCTCAGCTTCTTGACGCATCAATTCAACAGCCCCAGCGGAAGTATCGCTTTCATGCTTCGCATCAAGCTGTTGTCGCTGCTGCGCCAAGGCAAGAGTCCGCTGAGTAAAAGTCGCTTCTTCCTTCTGGAATGCTGCGTGTTCAGCCCGGACACGCTCGGCATCTAACTGGAGTCGGGCCCGTTGGTCCTTAAGGCGGCGCATCTGGGTGTCGATCTCCGCGATATCAGCATCCAATACAGCTCGAGCTTCCGCCGTCGTCTTCATAGACTGAGACAACTGCTCTTCCGCAGCCTCAGTCTCAGCCACCTCGCGCTCCCAAAGGCCCACAGTGGCCTGGTATGAAGACTCGATCTCGGCAATCAGCTTTCCCTTCTCCGCATCTATCAGGACGGAGAGGTCGTTTCGCTGAATGCGCTGAAGTTCCGCAAGCCGCTCGTCCAGCTCGATCACCGAAGCCTCCAGAATTTTGGCCATATGGTCATGGCCTTGGTGAATGCGGATCAGCTTGATACAGGGCATTGCCAGAGTTCTTGCCATCGCAAAGCTTCCATTGGCATCCATCACAGCAGATACACCCTTCTGCAGCATTTTGTATACCCCCTCGACGAGGAATTTCACATACTCGTCTGCATCCGCCAGGACCTGCGGCGTCATAGCAGGAGTTGGAGGAGCTACTGCAGTTTGCGGACCGGAAGAAGATCCGCCAACCTCAACCTGCGAGGCTTGAACCTCAGTATCAATGGGCTCTTCATCAACGGGGGCTGGACTGCTAGCCCGAGGAGCCGAAGGAACAGAGGAAGCCCACACAGGCGTCGAGATAGTACCCCAAGTAGGAGGGGCAACGGAGGGTTCCACACCCTCGCCCTTCTCAAGCCCGGAGGAACTACCGACGTCAACGGCCACCGCTTCTACCCCCAACGTCATATCAACAGCTGGTACCTCCCTCGGCAGAATAGGGAGATTATCACTTGTCTCTTGACCCGCCTCAGCGGTTGTGACCGGCAGACGGGTCTCGTCATCAAGTCCCTCTACAGGGACAGAATCTGTCGCTACCTCCTGATCGGTAGCCGCCTCAACTTCCACGGTTGAAGCCGGGGTAGGACTCGGCAATGATTCAGCCGACCTCCCCTCATCATGATAAGGAGGGGAATCAACCCTCTCCTCTGTCTCAACTATATCTGTTGCCCCCGCAGTAGACTCTTGCGGATCCGCGGCAACGTCATCTGTAACACCCAATTTTCCAGATGAGGGTAATTTTGAAATTTTCTAATTTTAATTATTAATTATTGATATTTGATTCACATTATAATTTTTAGTGATTTTTAATAAATTTTAAAACTATTTAAGAATTTATTTTAGTCATGACTGGTGATTTTGATGTGCTATTAGTGAAACCTGAGAGACTACATGACCTAGAGCCTAACCATGTCATTAGGATGATTTATTACCATTTTTAGCCTAGGAATAATTTAGTCATTTTGACTTAATTGAATTATTGGTGATTTGTTGAATGGGTGAATTCCAGTAATACTTTGACTTGTTGAGACCTAGTGGACTAGCCTAGAAGCTAACCCTAGCCATGGTGACCCTAGTCTAGGTTGAGTTAACCTATTTTAGTCATTAGAGAATAGGTTTAGAAGGAGGGGATTTGGTTTAGTGGATTTAAGTCATGGTCATGAAATGGCTTATGACTTAATGGTTTAATTGATCATGACTTAAGCCCATGGGCCATTTAGTGAACCCTAACCCTAATTAATGAACCTATGAGCAGCCACATAGGGATCCCCACCCTATTTAAACACTTATTCATTAGGGTTGCCTCCTTTTTATCATTCCTACACTTGGAGAAAAGAGAGGTAAGTTTCCCCTTTCCAAAAAATCCCATTTTATTCATTTGATCTCCTTTTTCATCCTAGTCTTTTGCATTGGGTTTTAAATTGAGTTTATGGACTGTTGGTGGAGAGCCATTTCAGTTTGGGATCAATTTGGAGCTTTTGGCCATCAAGAAGAACACCCCCCCATTTGGAGCTTTTCCATGCAAGTTGCACCAATAGGTAAAACCATTTAAATTGATATAAATTTCAGTTTTCTTTGCATGTAGGGCTAGATCTAGGAGTCCCCTAGGTGTCCCCGAAATTTGGGTGGAATTCGTGTCCGTTTGGTGTCCGTATCGGACACGTGTCGTATTGTATGTTAAGTGTTTGATGTAATGCCTCAATGAACTTTTTGTTCTCCATTTTCAAAACAAATTATATATTTTGAAAGCTCCTGATGTGTGGAATATATTTTGTGAAGACTGATTAGATTTCTGTAGTTTTTTCGTGTCCAAATCGGACACGCACCACGTGCACGACACAGCGCACAGGCACCGTGCGGCTGCCCTGCTGCTCGACCTTGATTGCGGACACGACACGCAATGTTTTGACACCTAATTTTGTGGACACTTCCCTCTAGTGACTGACACGACACATGTAAAATTTCAAGGGATCTCGTTTTGTGTGCACGAAGAAAACACACTCGCACGGGTTTCTCAATACACTGTGCGCACTGTTTTTCTTCACTGTTTCGTGTCTCGTGCTCAGGACACGCGACACTTGGACACTGGTCTGGGTGACAAACACGTACCCCTAGACCCCCTCTAGCCCTAGACACGTGCACGAGATATATGATTGACTGTGTCGTGTCCTTTTGGACTCGACATGTGTGTACGAGCCCAGTTTTTTACAAGTTTCTGATACACTGAATTTTTGCATATTTGGACACCTTCGTGTCCTAATTTTTGGACACTTTCAGACACCACTGGACACGTGAGATATGTGTCTATGACTGAACACAAATTTTCCTATTTTAATTTAAAGTTTGATATTGAAAATTTGATTTCGAAAAGGGTTACTGATACCATGTTCTTGTTTAGAGATTTCTGAATTTTGTTTCCTTTTAATCTGTTTTTAAATACTGTTAAAATCACTAAATTGATTTCCTGCACATGTGATATATACTGCTAATTGGGTTTCTATAATATTTTGGGTTTTTGCATTAGAGGATAGGAGTTTGAGTATTGAATTGGCCTGTGAACTGTTCCCTGTGAACTGTTAGCTAGTTCATATGCAAACTGTCATCTGAAGTTGAAATTCCTGAGATTAGTTTCTATTCCTGTGCACACACACACAGGTACACACTTGCAAGCACTGTTTCCTATTTTGAACTGAGATGTTGGGATTTTATGGATTGGTATCAATGGGATGTATATGTCTGATACTTGTGTCAGTACAGAAATTGCAGTTCACTAGTTCAGTTTCCTAGGTAACTATATGATAGTTCATTTTATATATAAATTGAGTATATACATGTTACCTATGTTGATTGTTTATACATTTCCTGAGATACAACTGATCTCAGTTTCACCTTGGCACACTGCTGCTAAATTCCTGTGTACACACCAACTTCACTCCTGTGCTACACACACCTCAACCTGAGTTTAATTCCTAATTTTCTTTAAAAACTAAATTTTGATGTTAAATTGTCACCTTGTTTCACTCTCATGTGTATTGGTTCATGCTAGGATAGGTTGACATGATTGATGTTGTGTTTCAATAGGATATATGGGTAAGGCATTACTGACTTCATCATTGACAGGTTCTGATACCCAGTTTAGAGTGGAGTCGATTTTCTTTATATGTATATTGTTTAGTTAGGAATTAGAAGACTTAGTAGCCAGGCTTAGAAATGAACAGTTCACTGATTTTTCCCTGAGATTGGTTAATGCAGGAAGTTGAGTTTCCAGGTTCCCTCTTATTTGTTTCCTGTCACTTCTTTAACCTGAGATTAGATTGATTTGATTTATATATTGTATGCTAACTGAACTGATTTGGGTTTGGGGTTTTGGTTTGCTATATGAATATATTGTAATAGTTAACATATATGTTAGATTATATATAAGTATTGTGAGATATGTGAGGATGTATATATATGTGTGGCTTGTTTGAGAGTATAGGAGTACATGTTATGTGTATTGGTGTGTCCAGGAGGGGGAAATTTGTGGAAACAGAAGAAGAAGGCAGCAGCTTGCCCTGGCAGTGCATTTCATTGCCTGGCATTACATTGCAGCATGCAGCTAGGCAGCAGTTGCCTTGGCTTTGCCCTGCATTACATTGCAGCAGCAGGATGCATTGCAGCTGCCTTGGCTTGGCCTAGCCTGGCTTTGCATTGCATTGGCAGTGCCATTAGCAGCAACTGCAGTAGCCTGGCTTTGCATTGCATTGGCAGTGCCTTTAGCAGCAACTGCAGTTGCCTAGATTGGCATTGCATTGGGAGTGCAGGTTAGGGGCCTGTACAGGCAGGGGCTTGTTGTGTGAGTTAGTGTGTGTGATGTGTCCTAGGTAAGGTAATGTATGGTTCCTTGTGAGAGAGTCTATGTGAAGGTTTTGGGAGATGGAAGTTAGTATTCCCTATATGTGTGTATCATAGGTACATTCATAGTATGTAGGAAATGTTATGGGTATGTATATAGGAGAGTGATATAAGTCTAGGACTAATAGGTAGTTAGTTGTTTGTTAAGTCATGGAATGAATGTTGAAGTGGAGGATGAGCTTGATTAGCTTAGGGTATCATATAGAGTCTAAGATGTGTATCTAGGAGAGGGCATGGGCCATTGACCACATGGTTTGAGAGGGTGAGGAATAGTGTGAGTTGTTGTTTGAGAGTTCACTTATAGTATATATATTATATATAGATGTGATATGGATTAGTTGATATTGTACTTATATAGGTATAGATAGGTGATAGATATAATATTGGGAATGGACTATATGGTACTAAGGTTATAGACTTTAGGTATGTATTTACATTGTATGTATATAGAATATAGTAATGAGGTATCCTAGCTATACTAGTATATGGTTGGTGTAGAGGTAGCCTTAGATAGAGTTTGACCAAACTCTAGATATTTGACCCAATAGACTAAGATTGACCAATATTGACTAGAGTTGACCCAGTGTTGACCTGGTTTGCCCTAGACAGTTGACTAGGTTTGACTTAGAGTTGACTTTGACCTAGATTGGCCTAGAATTCATATAGTTTGCATTGTAGCCTTTATTTTCTTATACTGAACATGTTATAACCCATATTACTCTGTTTAGGACATTGTGACTCTGGTGCAGGCATCTGACATTACACTACTCTTTTCAGAGTATCAGGCGAGTACATTCTCTGATAGTTCTCTCATTTATTTGCCAGTTACTGTATTTCAGTTCTATTTAGTTTTATGTGATTCTCTGATACCACACGTATGGATATTTCTGGATTCATGTATGCGACACACTCACCATGTTATCTGGCCTATATTACTGGAATCACTAGAATCATTCTGGAATCTATTTCTGGAATCATTATATTTTGGCTGGACTCATCTCGATTCTCGTGTCGAATTCTGGATTCACTTGTTTACGGGGCGGGAAAATATTGAGTAAGACATGTAGATATACCCCAAATCTGGAATCTCCCTACTGGAATCTACTGGAAGCATAGCCATCTCTCGCCTGATCAGTGAGAGGTGTGCCTGATTACCCACAGCCGTCTACATGTCGATCTCGGTATTTTAAAACACACTATTAGATTAGCTGGACTCACCTGGATTCTTGATCACTACCTAGAATCATCTGGTACTGGATTCATCTTGTATTAGATTCATCACGTACTGGATTTATAGTAGTTTACACTTGTTTTACATTTACTGCCTGGACTTATCATGTTACTCAGTTCAGCTAGATTTATTTACAGTCGTCATTGCCATCATTCTTCTCTTGTTTAGTTACTTTACTTTCCTTGTATCTTACTGTTTTTTTATACCATCACCTGTATACAAACTGCCATATTCATCAATAAAACTGTTTATAACTGTTTTATAGTTACCTGTCATTTACTTGGGTTTTCTTGATGAGTTGTACTCGTTCCTGTCTTGACTGGACCTGTTGAAAATTTTACAGATGATTGCCCTGAGGACACATGCCCTACATTTTACTGAGGAGATGGCTTAGCTACCAATGGTCCCGACACTCAGGAGTGATCGGGATTTAGTCTAGTAGACTTGCCTTTATTTTTTATTTAGAGCTTGTTGTATAGAATTGAGACTTGAGATGTATTTGAGATTATTCAGATGTTGTTATTATTTCAGTATTTAATTTTTTTGTCTTCAAACTCTTAGTTACAATTCTGTGTTATCTTATCGTGCTTAGACTGTGATTGAGATACACCTTATCTTATACTTGTCCTCCGTTCGGAGTTGATCATGATGAGTACATTATATACTGCATGAGTTGATGGTTAGTTAGTGACTTAGAACAGCGTTCTACCGCCGACACTGCGGCGTAGGCTGGGCGCTGTTACGTACTCGTACCCTCACAGTGGGTGCGGGTCGTGACATCATCCAAGGCCGACGCTGTGGCCTTCATCTTCTCGAAAGCTGCTGCATCCTCAGCTTCCCATCTGACATAATCCGGAGATGCTGGAATCTCTACAGCAACACCCTCGGTATTCTCCTCCATGGGAGATATCATAGTAGGCGGAATACGCATGTCAGACGAGCCCGCCATCTCCTTTGGCCTACTCCTACCAAATTTTGGAGTGCGAGGCTTTCTTATCAGCGGCTCCTACACAAAAAGGGGAAAAGCATGATTACATAAGGAGCTGAACTTGAAATCAAACCTTACAGGACATCTTACCTCTGCAGATGCGGAGTCCGAGGACACCGTCGGTGACGACGCCCTCTTCTGCTTTTTCGATACAGGAGAGTCGACTTTTGTATCTGCACCCCTTTTCGTTTGATCAACCGAGGGTCTTGCCTGACCCCCGGTAGATACGGCGGGGGCGCCTCGACCCGACTCGGGCGGACGGTACGACCGAGCCTTCGCCAAAGTGTCTGCACCCGCCGCTAAATGGGTGCCTGCAATAAAACTGGTCTCCCTATCATATCCGGTGGGCGGAGCAGCCATAGCACAGTAAAATCTGGCGGCTGAGTAGAGAATCGGCGGCCGCGGATTCTGGACAGGGAGCGTAAAGCGGGCTCCAGTACATCCGGCATTATAGTAATGCCAAGCTCGTGCACCATCCAGCAAACTTCCAGCGTACCCCAAGGTAATACTGGGATTATCCAACATCAATTGGGCGTACCCGAATTGCCTCGTAAAGCGGCTCGGCAGATACGGTTCCAGGTAACACTGGTTCCTGTTCCGATATACCAAATGGGACAGCCGGATACTTTGCAGCCAGCGGAATCCCCATGGAGACAGAATGGTGGCATCCTCACCCGAGTCCACCAGATCTTCGTTGGCCTCAAAATCGGAGAAGACAGGACCAACTTTGGCGATCTCCCATCCCTGAAGATGGGATAAAACTTTCCTGCAAACGGAAACACCGGTGTGCGACCAATTCCTCCGGTAGAAACGCCGGAGGAACGCATCTCCGGACCTGTGGTCTTCCTCAGAACCCGGGCTCATCACATTGGGATGGTGTAAAATTAACCACCCCATCAAATAATGAAACGGCAGTTCGGCACGCGGGAAGTTGTTGTTTTTGCCCCGCTCGTGAACGACATCTCCCGCAAAATTTCGAAGACCCCGCAACAGGTTACACACCATTGCGGGGAGTAAAGCTAAAGGACGGCCGAAGGCCAACTTCACGACCGGCAGAATTAAGTTCCGAGTCACCCTCTCTACAGAGCCAGACCCGCCTGAAAAGACGTGGTCCCGGAGCCAAATCATAAGATACGCGACCAATACTGCTTTTGACGACATCCGATAGGTGAGATGCCAAAAACAGCTATATGAGCGTTCATCCGACTGCTGGTCCTCGTTCTCCAAGGGATTCTTCTCGCCCAACCTGCTCATTTCAGAAAGCACCTCGTTGCGAGAAAGTGCCGGTGGAGTAGAAAAATGGAAAGGATCCTCCTTGTCCTGCCTAAAGATGTGATCTCTCCAAGCAGTCACATGAGGCTGCGTCCCGCCCCTATCCTTCTTCTGCATATAGTAGTGATGACTCGCTACTTCTTTGAAGACAGCAATCATCTCATCAGCTTTGTCTCCCAAGACCTGGAATTCTTCATTGGTCGGGAAGTATTCCTCGTAAGGTTCTGATCCCCAGGGGAGTTTTGATACCTCGTACATCTCATGAAGCGCGAGCCCTAGCTCCCCCACTGGAGTGAAGAAGGTCCCGGTATGGGTATCAAACATCTCCAAAAGCGCAAGGAACATGTGACTGTTAATCTCTACACCTGCCTGAGTGGCACGGACTGCGGCGGTCAGCCCAATCTCTTGGAGCTCAGTCTGAAACCGCGACAGGATCCAGTGTGTCAGTTTGTCCCATTTTGAAACATAATGGCACCAACCCTCTACCCGAAATTCTTCCTTGGGGTATGATTGTTCCATCAACAACATGCGACGAGCAAAAGTCGAGGCACCCAAGGCAAAAGTATTGACGGGAACATCGCTATAAATACTCCCAGGACGAAGAGTCCGCCAGGTGTAAGAGGTACCAGCTCGCGAGGCGACCAGAGTATCCCTCTGATCAGAAGAAGAATCAATTCTGATGACGCCTGTTACCGCTCCTCCTTGAGATGGAGTAATGTCCCAGGACATTCTCCTTTTAGAAGCAAGTCGACAGAAAGTTAACAAAGGCCATTGACGTTCAAGCTGCCTGACGGTCATATGCACGCCCCTGGCTGTAAAGAACCAGTCTTCTTTGACCTTCAGCACCTGGGCTTCAGTAGAAGAAAGGCGGTCCCCGAACAGGAACTCGGGCTTTAAGAAGGTCACTTTATCGGAAGTGGCGGATTTCAGAACGCCACGTTCCATCATCCGTTTAAGGAACCCGTGATGTTGTTCCCGAATTTGAATCATTCTTTCGGGATGCTGATCCAACATAATAGCCGCTTGAGCAGGGTTTATCACCTCTTCATCATAATCTACTCCCATCTGACAGAGTGCAGCGTCCAGGAGCACTTCGTTCAAGAGTGGGATAGTCATCGACACTGACACAAAAAAAATGCAAAGATATTAGAGACAACACAAAGATCAGAGCTTCATGACTCGTCAGATGCGCGTATCAAGCGCGTCTGAAAAAGGAGCCTCAGCGCATCATCAGGGTATAAACCCATGCGCGTTAGCGGTAGAGCCTCGGCGCATCATCAAGGCGTGAGCCCATGCGCGTCAGCAAAGGCTTCGGCGCATCATCAGGGCGTAAAACCCATGCGCGTCAGCAATTAAAGCCACAGTGCATGATAAAGGCCTGAGCCTATGCACGTCGGCGGGGAAATTTTCAACATCGATAGGAGACAATAAAGCTCACCGACTACCGCCGGCCGAACTTCGACAGGCGGGCGAGGAATGTCACTCACGACAGCCTCTACGGGCTCCTTCTCCTTCTCCTTTCCTTTGCCGGCACCGCCGCGAGGAGTCTTGGGAGCCATTCTAACAGAGAGGAAGAAATTAGGGTTTTCTTAGAAAGAACTCTAAAGGAGGCAAAGGCACAGAGTAGAAGAACTCTCTCTCTCTCCACCTCTCACCTATTTATAGGCCGTGGTCGCACGCGTGAACCCGAGTGATCTCAGCCGTCGCCTCGGGTCTTGTGAAGATAGCAGCAGATAAAACCAAAAGATCATCATTAATCTTTCGGTTACCGAGGCATTATCAAATTCATTAATTGAGAAGAGCATGCGGCTGAACAGGCATGCGCCCCAACAGTCATGCGCCCTGATCGCCATGCTTCTTATTCAAAGTATTCCAAAACTTATTCAAAAGTTTTGAAAACTTTGAAGGGGGTCTTGTAGAAGCATGGAATTTCACAACCAGAAAGACCATGCGCCAGACACTACATGCGCCAGAACTCGCACAGAACACTTCACAGCAAAGTCAATAAGTATAGACATTTGAAGAAGGACTTTTCATTTTATATATAAAAGTCTATTATATGTCTAGAAAAGGTTGTACAAAGGAGAATTTCTACAAAGGAAAGATCCTAAGTCTACAGCCAGCGGCCACCATGCGCCTTCAGATAGGCGCAGCGGCCACCATGCGTCTCCAGATAGGCGCAGCAGTCACCATGCGCCACCAGTGAGACGCAGCAGATACTATGCGCCTCCATCCAGGCGCATCCCGCCATCTCTTCAGCAGCTCAGTTATGTGCATCCAGCTCAGTTATGTGCATCCCTTCAGCAGCCCAGTTATGTGCCACTCTTCTAACCAGGCTCACCTGGACGAGCAGGAGTGTGCCGCTCTTCCAGCCAGGCTCACCTGATAAATGCTTCGATACACAAAGCATTTAACCCTCTGGCTGGAACCAAGGAAGAGAAGAGCACCGCAAATCTGTGGCCAGGGAGGCTTCGAAAGAGCCTCCAAAGGCCAAGGAAGACCGTGATCGAAATCACGGCGAAAGGTAGCTTTCAACACAATCAGAGTGGGCGACACCCACTTTGAAGGAAGAGAGAGCCTAGCACCGCCATTCCGATCTACGGCTCTTCCGGAACAACGGAGACAAGGCCCGAGCATCCCCATCTTTGGATGCAACAGGCACCTTCCGCCTGCCTCAGAAGCCCTCGACTCCGTCTTTTGGATGTAACAGTCACCTTCAAGAGCATCAATGACAACATGGCGTCTCATCTTCACCCTCGGGAGCACTTCGTCAACAGAATGCACCCGAGAACCTGAGTTCATATTGGAAAGACGTGAGGGAATGAGAGGCCAACCTTCTCTCCATGCCACTATTTATAGGCCGGGCAGATCAAACCCATGCGCCAAGTGGATGGCTCTCCGAATTCCGTGCAATGAACTCACATTAAATGGATGAACCAGACGCCTCGACTTCAGCCAAGCGGCTATTAAAAGCACTCGAGAAGCAAAACAGCCGCATCATCAAAGACGTGTCGGATGCGCCGGCTGGTCAGCGCATCACACCTCTCAAACAGATGCGCCCTGTACCGAGCGCATCAAAGGGGATGCGCCCCCATACGTCCCCATACGCCTAGTGGAACGTCAACCGACGCGCCCACTCAGCTGTCCATCGAATGTCACCAACATTAAATGCTGAACTGACAGAGTTGGCAGCACGCCTTCCCAAGTCTGAACGGCTGACAGCTTTTGCAGAAAACGAAACGTCCACAACATCAGCATCATAATGACTCTATCCCGACGGCTATTGCCACGTGGCCATTCGACCACCCGCATGCGCCTCCACGGCCATGCGCCCAAACCCGCATGCGCCTCAAAAGCCATGCGCCTCAGACCCTTCACTGATCCCTAAAGACAGAAGAAGAGTCTCCAGTTGAAGCTTTGCATGCGCCTCAAAAGCCATGCGCCCCAGACTGATCTCTGATCCCGAAAGACAGAAGAAAAGTCGCTCGCATGCGCCTCAAAAACCATGCGCCCAGAACGGCTCGTGACTCCTAAAGGTCACGAGCCAAAATCTCATCATGCGCCCAATTCAAGGCGCATCCCACCAAATCATCCCCCCACCAAATCAGAGATCTCCGAGCCTTGGGTCGACGACACGTGTCCTTTGACTCAACTCATCCAAGATCTCAGCAACAGAAAGATCTTCTCCTCTGCTACGTGCCGACTCACAACAGCAGTATGAAGAATTCAACTCCGCGAGTAGGGCGCATCATCCATGCGCCTCCATCAGCAATCTCCACGTGGCGTCCCCACGCACCGGCGCATCCTACATATGCGCACATGAGCAGCTAACCTGCCCAGCTATAAATGGAGGAATCATCCCCTCCTTACACACACACACACAGAGACATACGTACGAACAATCTAGACAGAGATCATCAGAGAGGCAGATACAGACACTCAACGTCTTCCTCCTCTCAGCCAGCTCCAGCACCCAGAGCAATCTACACCTTCAGAGAACCGATAACCATCGTCAGCCCGTCAACGGAGTCAACGCATTACCACTCGCTCCATTGGCACTTAGGACCCAGATTAAACAAAAGTGTACTCCTAGGACTACATCTAAGTCCTATATTGTAACACTGTTCTGTTTGTATTAAGATTTGCAATCAAACGATTTTAATGGCAAACAGGGAGGTCGTCGACCGGGGGCAGGAGGGGGCGGCGTTGGAGGGGAGGGACAATTTTGTCAAAAAAAATTCAGGGTATCAAGTTAGTACCTATCAAAGTTGAGGGTATCAAGTTGAAAAACTGAAATAGTTGAGGGTATTAAGTTGTAATTTAGCCTTTTTAGTATTTTCAAAACCGAAACAAGTTTATTTTTTTTCAACCGAACCGGATCTCTTAATCGATTCGGATCTGTTCGATTTCCGGTCCAAATCTGAATAATGCTCATCCCTATTATAGGCCACCTAGTAGCTGGTTTCATCGTGCTTATGTAAGAACAAGACTTATAATCGACACCCTGGTGAGACTTGGTTGTCGAGAAAAACTTTGATACAGTAGGAATATCAAACTTTTGATACCCCCTATGTATGACAGGTGGACCCCCTCAAAATTTATGTGTGTGTGTATATATATATATATATATATATATATATATATATATATACTAGTCATAACCCGTGCCCATAGGGCATGGTTCATTTAAGGTATTCCTCCTCAAAATTTTGGACCCCCAATTTTAAACGAACAATAATAATTATGAGGCCCCTATCAAAATATTAAATCCCAACCACTGCTGGATGTGAATTTTCTTTGGATTTTCCATAAAATCCTACTCTCAATAATGCTCATCCACAACCATTATGAGTGCAAACCCCACTCTTTGGATTTCCCATAAAACCCCACTCTCAATAATGCTCATTCCCCATAAAACCCCACTCTCAATAATGCTCATCCACAACCATTATGAGTGCAAACCCCACTATTTGGATTCCCCATAAAACCCCACAACCGTTGATTCACCAAGATTAAATCCCAACCACTCTTTATCTTGGCACAGTCAGCCCTAGGATTCAAAAACCTTTGTGTTTTATATATATATATATATATATATATATATATATATATATATATATATATATATACACGTTTTACGAAGCGGAAGGGACCCACCTGTCATACATAGGGGTATCAAAACTTTGATACCCCTACTGTATCAAAGTTTTTCCCCTTGGTTGTCTCTTCAGTCATCTTGCCGAAATGAGACTGATTTGCAGAAAGGAAAGAATATTATTTAATCTTTCCATATATATGAAAAATTATTATTTTCATTATTTTTTTGGTGTTTGAAAAAGGCTAAAAAATATAATAAGAATACATGCAGAAGATTGAAGGGAATTTTTTTTTCTTAAAGTGATTGAATTTTTCTTTTTCTTTTAGAGTAATTCTATAGAGACACATTTTTATTGACATATTTTGTTGACACACTTATGTGGCAGGTGATTTGGCATTCCATGTCACCCGAATTAATTGAGAGCTTATTAATTATTATTTTTGGTATGTCCAATTTTGTATGTATGGAAGGTTTTCAATCTTTGGCATGTGTTACAATTTTGCATGGCCAATTAATTATTCACTTGCCAAAATTATCCATGTCCTTTTAATTAGTTCATGTGTTGCAATTTTGCATAACCAATTAATTATTCACTTGCCAAAATTGTCCATGTCAAATTAATTAGTTCACAATCCATGCAAAAGATTCAATCTTCTTGCATGTATAGAATCCAAGCAATCCACCATCGTCAACTTCATGAGCAAGCTCCAACGAAAGTAAAATAATTTTGTACAAAGTTTTAAAATGGAGATGAGTAGAAGAAGGAAATGGAGATGAGCAGAAAAAAAAATTAAGAAGATAATAAGTGTGGCTATTAACTGGTCATGCAAAATTGTAACACATGCCAAAGATTGAAAACCTTCCATACATACAAAATTGGACATACCAAAAAAATAATTATTAAGCTCTCAATTAATTCGGGTGACATGGAATGCCAAATCATCTGCCACATAAGTGTGTCAATAAAGTATGTCAATAAAAGTGTCTCTATAGAATTATTCTTTCTTTTATGGGATGTTTGATGTGCGGAATACAATGTAACCTAAAATTCTATATTTTCATGAATCAGATTACCGGCAGTAAAGTTTCCTAAAAATATTATATTCTCATTTTTAGTAAACATATAAATATTTCCACACAAAAAAATAAAAAATATAAAAAGTAAAACAAAAAAAAGAATATTTTAGCAAATACCTCCATTCAAAATATAGAAACTAGCATATACCCCCACTATTTTTAAAAACTAGCAAATGTCCTAATTCCTTTGTATATTAGCCAAAATTATGGTTAAATAGTGGAGGTATATCTTAAATTTTTATTTGTTACATACAAAAAAATGAGACATCTGCTAAAATTTTTTTTTTAAAAGGGAAGGCATATGCTAGTTTCTATATTTTGAGTGGGAATATTTGTTAGAAATCCGCAAAAAAATAGAAATATATAAAAATCATTCTTAAAAAAGTGACAAAGATAAAAAGATTGAAAAACAAAAAGTCATTCTTCAAAAATAAAAAAAGAAGTAAAAGAAATAAAAATCTTAAAAACCTAAAAAAAAGAAAAAGAACACAGATATGAAAATAAAATCGTAAAAAAATGGAAAAAACAAAGAAACTAAAAAAAGAAAAAGAAAAAAAAAACAAAAACAAAAACAAAAAACTTTAAAAATGAAAAATAAACAATAAACGAAAAGTGAAAATAAATCTTAAAAAAATAAAAATACCACGCAAACCTTTAAAAAACTGGAAAAAAAATCTTAAATAAAATGAAAAAACCAAAAAAAATATTAAAAAATGAAAAATTAACAAAAAGCTGGGAAAATGAAATTTTTTTAAAAAAAGTTAACAAATGAAAAAAGAATAAAAAACTGAAAGAAGTAAAAAAAATCTTTAAGACGACAAAAAAAATGAAAAATGAAAAAAAACGAAAAAAAAATGAAAAATTCTTACAAAACTGAAAAACCATAAATAATAAAAAATCGAAAAGCCTTACAAAATGAAAAAGTAACAAAAACTGAAAAATATATGTTATAAAATGAAAGGGATCAAAAACCAAAATTAAAAAAATAAAAAAAAAAGAGTAATAGAAAAATAAAGCAAAAAAAAAAAAAAATGTCCAGAAAAAAAAAACACTAGGATTCAATATACCCAGCTAATATCTAATATGTTTTGTGCGTAAATTATTTATCTGAATATTCGTAATATTTCAGTAATAAATTTTTATAACCTAAATAGACATGGGATAGGTTTTCCCTCCTAAATATTTTCGAAAAAAAAAAAATCATATACCAAACGCCACTTAGGAACAACTTTTGTTTTATACTCCTTTCCTTGTCATGACATGGTTTGTCACACGATGGAAAATTGGAAATAGTACTATGATTAGTCCTGTGTCCAAGGATTTAATATTTTCTCATCTTCTGTTTGGCCTGCAACAACTTTGGCAGCCTTGTAATCTATAGGTGTCTGTCTTCTTCCACGGTGATCAAATCCTACATATTTTCTTCCAGCTTCTGTATATTTTTCCTTGCTGACCAGGTATCAATTTGTTTCAAATTTGCATGAAAGGGCTACTGAGAAGGACTAGCATATATTGAGGGGGAAAATATAGGGAAATTTAAAAAGGAGAGAAAACGGGACTAGTATAGCAGACAACGAGCGAAAGCAATGGGTAATTTTGGTATGAATTTCTGAATGTGCAAATGATGGTCCATGATCCAGATAAATTATTCGGTGGGGCGGGCTCACCATGTGGCATGACAGTATTGAACAGTGAGCACATCCAATGGTATAATGACACAGGATAATATCAAAAGCCAAAACATAAACTAATCAAACAATTGCCAAATATTATTAAGATATGATCACAAAAAATAGTAAGATATTATTACGTGTCATTATACCATTGGACTGGCTCACCATTCACTGCCATGTGGTGATTCCGTCCCATTGATTAATTTCTCCATAACCCGGCTGCAAACTTCCTAATTAGATCTAGTTGGTAAATTAACTTGCCTTCTAAAGACGTAATTAACAGGTCCCAGGTCCATCTCAACTTATAAGACCAGGGAAATTTCAACAAAGAAAAGCAAAGTGAACAAGCAAGAAATATAAAGAATGTAATCTTCTTTCACTCGCACAACCTCAAGATTTTCTGGAGAATTACATCTTATATAGCTGTTTTTTTAAAACAAATAGAGCAGCTTTTACATGCAATGACAATCACTCTCTGAAAGCTCAAACAACAATTTATCAGTCTTCCCAATGAAAAGCTAAGATTAGTAAGAACCAACTCAACAATTTCGGAACACTCTATAACCATGTGCTCTCATGAAATATGTATTGTCCAGAAAACCAAAATGATGAGACATTTCAGTGAATGATGTCTGCCTCTTTTTCTCCAGTAGTAGCTAGAAGAAAATCATGAGAAAATCATAAGAAATGAGGAGCTTAGGTTCATCAGTTGAGTTGAGAAGATAAGCAGCTGCTGACAGTATGACAAGCAAAGTATTCTACAAACAACTGTGAAGCAAAAATTGCACCTATAATCATTTTGTTTACTGCCAGAACAGATCACTTGGCTGAGTGTGCTCAATCCTTCTCGAGCAACAAATGAAAACATGGTGATTGAATCTCGCCATCTTTCTGATTAGATTAGCATTTTCCTGCTATATTTCATAAAAAAATTAGAGAATGCAACTTATGAACCACTTTTATTTGGTAGTTACGAACTCTTATCATGGGTTATTTTGTTCTCTACTATTTCAGAGAAAAATTGTCCTGTTCCTATTGTGCTATAATATGCACATTATGTTCCAATACTAGAGAATTTCAGTTTGGTGCCCCCTAGATGTTTCCAACTTACAAATCTCGACCTGAAAATCTTCTATGACGAGAGTTGTTAACAAGCTATCAGTTTTGCTTGAACATTCTGTTTCCTTGTAAATTCAATTTTTTTTTTTTCTATTTCACTGATCTTATCAGGGTAGGGTCTTATTCAAAATTCATAAACGACTATGGCTTACTCTCTTGTTATTTGAATGAGTGACCATTCAGGTTATTGATTTACATCAATACACTTGGTTTAACCTAACAATGAAAAATAATTGGTGACATGAAATAGCACATAGCATTACCATACATAGAACCACCAAGTACAATTCAAGGCATTATTTGGTCAATTGAATAGTCAACATTGAGAAGAACTTTGAGAAGAATTTAAATCTTTTAATTCTCACTTAGTTTATGTCAAACATATTGTGTATTATGTACTTCAATAAGAGAAAAGGCATGTCCATGGTATATTGCACTAGGGATTGACATTCCTTCACTCATTGATTTCATGTGTCATAGAGATAAATGTAATTACCAATAGCAAATCTTATCGTCTTACCTCTTCGTCTAGACTCTTTATAGTTCAAGGGAAAGTTGGAGGTTGTTCTTTGGTTGCATTAGTTTAAACTGCATATACAAAATGTAGGCCTACCTACCTGCCAACTAACCGTCTATGTTCTATGCACGATCCTCTCATACAAACAGAGAGGGTAGATGCCAAGTTCATAACCGATCATAAAAGTTGTCAAATCTTTCATAAAACTTTTTTATACTCCATATCCGACCCCATTTTGTTAAGAGTTGGCTTGAATAACGATAATGAATAATAGTATATTGCACTATGACAGCTTCGTCTCACACGAACAAGAAACTCTTCTTTCTCACATTTTTCCTTCACGCAAAAGTATGCCATCCATGTATTGGTTCCTGTTAAATATACCTTGAGAACGTATTAAGTTACATGTTCTTTTGTTGTGGCTTTTCTATCCCAATTTTGACATAAGCATTTTATAACCAACCACTTGTACACTATACCTAACTACATAATCAGACCATTTGGCTTATTCTTAGATTACAAAACTGTAATTAACTAACCATGTAGTTCACATCAACACGACAAAGTATCCAGAGAGAATCGGAGAGTATTCGTCTCAACTTTCAAGTAGTACCTGATACTTCTCTTTAGGCTCATCAACAGTTCTACACCCAAATATATGTATCAAGATTTACGTTGGACCCCATTCCAAGCTTCCAACATATTCTTCTTCATGGGCGTGTTTGGATGCTTGCAGGTGGTTTGGAAGTGGGCTGCCAACAGGATTTGGCAAGCCCATGATGCATTTCTGCTGTTTGGCAGCCGACAAGAAGTGAACTTGGATGTGGGAGTGATAATTACTCAACACATACTGTCAGCTACATAAACGTGGTTAAATTCAATTTTATACCTCCTCTCTATTACACCGGAAGTGCGCAGAAGTGGGCAGCAACACTATTTTTTTTAAAAAAAATTCTCCCATAATTTTTTCACTAAATAATTAACTAATAATCATAATTAATTGGTATCTAGTTAATAAATTTATTTTATTAATTTTAATTTTAGGATTTTTAACTGAATTGACTGATATGTATCGTGTTCATGTCCTTGGGTCTTTACTTTGTCGTGTCCTATCCGTTAAATAATTAGATAATAATAATATTTGGTGATATACTTAAATTAAAAAAGTTAAATAATAAGTATTAATAAATACTTACCAATTTAGATAGATAACTAATTAGTGTTTTTGTTATAATGAGTTTTTTACTTTCACACCTCCTTCATATTCAGACATTCAAACACAAAAGTATGAATTTGACCACTTCCACATACAAAATATCATCTATCTAAACACTGAAAGTCGAATTCCCAGAGCTAGCATGAAAGTTAAATGTATATGCAAAGCACTTTCCCACTTTGCATATGCACTTTCTCATTTACCGCCCACTTCCGCCATCCAAACAACCCCATTTGTAATGGCGGCAAGTTTCCAACCTCATGAATCACATAATACGGATTTGGATATCTTAATACCAATATCTCGTAATGTTCCCTAATGCCAGTGCAAATAAGAGACCTGCACCATGAAAATTTGTCAATATTTTCCATGGTCCCCTATTTACATTGACATTACGAGATACGGGCATTAAGCGATCCGAATCGCCAGATAGCATTTTATTTGCAAATGTGGTTAGTTTTAACAGTGCAAAGACACTTCAACAATCGGACACATATTCAATACGACACTTCACAATTCAGCATACGCTAGGACCCAGTTTTGTATCTGCCTCGCCGAATCTTTATTGTGTCGTGCCATGTTCGTGTTCGTGCAAACATAGGATGCCTCATTTCTTTCTCAATCAAGACGTGCAATTCGAGTATGGTAATCAAAATGGCGATAAATGAAAGACAAATGAAAACAAGAACAATTCGACAACCCCTCCAAATGAAACAGACTCACCATCCATCCATTCATCCATCATCCACTGCTCTGCTCGTCCTCCAGCTTTTTCACGAACGCCTTGAGCACCATCACCACCTCCCTGGCGGGCGCCTGCAGCGTACCGATTACCGATATTGCGGGGCTCTGCATCGCCCCCAGCAGCTTCGCGTAGACCTCCGCCCGGCTCGGCATCGTCTCGAGCGCCTTGAACTCGTCCGGCCCGTAGAACTTCCCCTCGAAGACCGCCCCGGTGAAGTCGTTCGCGGCGGGGTCCAGCTTCTTCTCCTTCTGGAACGCCCGGTACGGCTTGAGCGCCTCCGGGATCTCCTCCGTGTGCACGAACATCCACGCGTTCATCCCCTTCATGCAGGGCCGGAGGGCCTCCCACGGGGTCCCCTCTATGGCCTTCCCGACGAGCGTGTTCTTGGCGACGACGAGCCTGACGGAGTCCGGGAGGGACTTGCGGAGGTCCTGGAGGTTCTTCACCGTGAGGCCCTTGTAGCGGATGCCGGCGAGGAGGTGGCAGTTCTCGAGCTGGGTCTTGACGGTCTCGACGGTCTCCTCCTTCTTCGTGCGGCTGATGGCGGAGCGGATGGAGAGGAGGGGCCTGGGCCTGGAGGCTAGGGTTAGGGTTTTGGTGGGCTTGGGAGGGAAGGGAGTGCTGGGGTTTAGGAGGGAGGAGAGGGACGACTCCATTGGGGAGTTGGGGGAGGGGGAGGGGGAGGGGGAGGGGGAGGGGGAGTGGAGGAAGAGGGAAATGGATTGAACACCTTATCTGCGTCAACCAATTATAGTCTGTTTTCTTTTTTATTTATTGTTTTTATATACTTTTCTTTTTCTTTTTCCTTAGATTTACATATCATACATTTTTTATACAATAATGCTAAGTTTACTACCAAATTCTTACAACCTTTTTATAACCCCACTCACCAACCCCTTACACATGGGTCCCACCGGATCCCACCACCCCTCACACCCCCCTGTTACATGGGCTCCATCCGACCCCACCACTTACTCCTCTCCTCCAATCGAAATCCGACACGTGGCGGGAGTAAAAGGGTTGTAAGAATTTGGTTGTAGGCATAGCATTGCTCTTTTTTATATGACAATTGACTTGACATGTTAAATAATATTATGTACCATCTAATATGATAGTTGTCATGACAAATTTTATCACAAAATTAGTTATCCAATAAAATTAATGTTAATATTAATTCTAATGTTAATATTAATTCTAGTTTTAAAATATGTTATGTCATGTGCAACGTCACCAGCCATATAAGGAGAAATACTTTGAAAGTCACATTCTTATTCTAAGAAAGAAAAGAAAAAAAAATATTTATATTAATATTAATATTAAAATCTGTTATGTCGTGTGCAACGTCACCTACCATATAAGGAGTAATAGTTTGGAAGTTCACCTGCCATATGAGGGGAAATAGTTTGGAAGTTGCATTTTATTCTAAGAAAAAAAGAAAAGAAAAAGAAAAGAGTAATTAACCTCTTCTTAAAAATTATGAACATATTTCCATACATTTACCCCAAGAAAATTTGTTTGTACAAACGGGTGTATTTTCTTATAAATTAGTTCACTTTAGAAACAACAAAATATTAAGCAAATTAATGTTAAACAAGTTATCAAAAATATTGAATTTATATAATAAAATTATATCAATTTTGCTTGATAAAATAGTCGATATTATGCAATCAAGTATAAGAGCTTTTATTGTCGAGCTCTACAGACTACAATGAGCTTCTACTATTTGGAAAAAAAAAATATGGACGCAAAAAATGAAAAGTTTATGGATGTTATAGTCAATTATTGTTATTTTGATTTGAGATGGCCGATTGTAAAAAATAGGATGTCTTTAAAAATATGCTAATTTTCACAACCTATAAAATGAAATATCGAATATGAAACAAATTTTAATACGTCTTCATAGAACGTTAAGATTATTTGTGAGTGCGGGTCACAGAACCAAGAAATCCGTCCGTCGAATTTTATTTCTCAAAATATTTGCATAATATGAGATAAGATATTTAATACTTCTTCCTAGGACTTATAATCATATGAGAAATCCAAAAAATAGTCTACTTATCTAGTTGTCCACCTAGATTTTATAGCATGACCCCCATCCACAAGGTTACCTTGGCTAGAAATTTGGCATCAACATAGAGAGCGTTAACAGAGGTCGAGGACCAGATATGAAAATTGTCAAATCTTTTTATGAAAATTTCTTATAATGCATAACCCTGACCCCATTGTGATGGGAGAAGGCTTGGATGGTAATAACGACGTATGCACTATATATTTCATCTTTTCAATACCCAACATCCAAAATAAAAGTGAATCATTGATCCATTAATCAAGCACCTTACCATTTTTCCGAAGACAACAACATTATAAGCGTAGGAGTATCAGAAATCTCTGATAAGCTTCTAAAAGTGCATTTAGTATTTAGATATTAGGAAATGTAAGTAGATGTCTCAGATGAGTAATTTAATTCTTTTTGAAGATTTGATGTTTATGTGGTAACTCTCAAACCATGTCTCTTGGAAAAATTAACACAAAAACATCCTCCTCACTTCGAAAGGTTCGACACGATTTAACTCCATGCGACTGTTTAACTATATAATTGTCTAGACCATGTCCAGAAGTTATTCATGTCTTAATGGCACTCTTTATGGACCGTCTAGAAGCCATTAGTGGGATCTCTCCTATATATTGAGAGCATAAACTCTTGGCACAATAAGAAGAAGAAGAAGGAAATTAAGTTTTGGGGAAGAAATAGATCCTTCTAGCGAGCATTGTTTTTTTTTGTTTCAAAGTTGATCGTTTGTCGAAGGAGTTTGCAACAATGCTTCCGCACGTGTTCGTGAAAATGGAAGGTTATATCTCAAAGCGTTTTAGAAGTTCAATTACATTTTTTGTAAAATTAGAACTTATTGGTTCCTGAAAGCGGATCGACGAAAATATATCGAATCTCAACTTGAGCAACGATGAACTTCAAACAGATGAAAATCAAGTGTTGTTCAAACGGACTAGGGCATAATATTGTACAACAAATAGTATCTGGAAGACAATGACAGAATATTGTACAACAAATAGTATCTCGAAGGAAGAAAATTAAATGTTGTTCAGACGGACATTTATAGTCATGTCCAAAGAACTCGTAATAGAAGAAAAGGCGGCGATATAGGATCATATATATAGTTTATACTATTATATAATATAAAAAATTAGGTTCATAAAAAAAATTTCTTCCAAATATGTTCTTAACTAAATTTGCTAATTAAAATTAGTGATTAAATTTAATGATGACAACTGGATAATAATGTATTAAAAAATAGGTTAGGTATAAACAAATTAAGAGAAATGTAGTTTATTATTTTGGTGCATTTTGCTCTTCTCAAGCACAAAATAAATTAATTAAAAGGTGGTTAAAATACGTGTGTAACTTAAGTGCATATATACTAGTTCTATATAATAATAAAAGGGGAATCTTACCCATGGATTTTTTTTAATTAAAATCATTTATTAAGTTTAACATTGGTAGGTAGGTAGTTGTGTATTGGAAAAAGAAAAATTAAAGAAGTATGTTCTTTACTCTTCCAAGTAGTGAAGATAAAAAAAAATGCATTTATACTAAGGAATTACAATAAACAAAAAATGTTACTTGAGCTCAGATTGTAATATTCTCATCATTAAGTATGACGGTTTGTGGGAACCCATTCCACACAAGTAAACTCCTCATTGCTCAAACAGTCTGGTAAATATGTTTATATAAAAAGCTTCTATGCCTTTTCCCTCGTCGATGTGGGACTATTATTACTGCCCAGAAGCTATGTCAGACCCGAGACTCATGATTTCCAGGAGAGAAATGGCAGAATAGCCTGGCCAGTTCGCTTAGATCAAATCATATCATAGGCTTGAAATATAAAAGTTCAAATCATATCAATTGACAACCCTAAAAAGGTTTTCTAAAGTTCAAGTGGCATGAATGGACAATCATTTAGGGGTTAAATTTGGGTTTTCGAACATAAATTTTACTACAAATTAGGGTACTCCGAACACTAATTTTACTACAAATAACGTCGAACATGAATTTTACTACCAGATTGGCATATAGAAGTTGGTCGTAAATTTCTGAACGATATGAGCTCAATTTGTTCAAACCATTGGAAATTTCTGAAATCTGAACGATAACTACACCAACCGTGCTCCATCAGTGTAAGTAGTCTCTTTACATGCACTCACAAGTAACCTGACAGTTTAAATTCAGAACACAAAGTTTTCTTGTACCTCTACACGCAAAAGAAAGAAGGAAAAAAAAGTTCGCTGAACTTTAAATACAACTATTAACCACACAAGATGAGGTAATATTTGTCCACAAACACGTTTCACCTCTACACAAAGTACATCAAGTAAATGGTAATGTCTGTACAAATACATCAAACAAGGGAAATTTTGGTAGAAACTCAGTTCAGCTACTTGGAAACAACATTGCTCTCTCTGCCAAATTAAAATCAAGATATTTCCCTTGGAATGTTTAATAAAATAGGAACAACATTTATCACAGACCACATGGTGGTGGTAGATTAATTTGCAGTTCTAGAGTGCTTGATGAGCCAATCAAGGACATTGTCGATGTTAACAGACTCCTTGCACGAAATCATGTAGCAGTAAACTTCTCTATTGTCACGTCCCGATTCCGTAAAATCGATAGTCGTCCCTCGGACGTGATGTCGTACGAATCTAAGTTGCGATCGCACAAGGCGTAGTCATAAGGTTATCCGAAATACAACATCAAGTTAGAGTACGCAGAGAAATTGATTGACACATTTGAAATAGAAGTAGACTTTTCATTGATAATAAAACTTCATTTACATTGACTCCATTACAATCATTGTCGCGCGGGCTACAACATGACTCGACTTACAAAATGAACGCCGATGAGATAGTCGTTCCATACATTACATACTTTTTTACAAGCAAAAACTATTACACTTTCCACCTGCTATCGAAGGAAGTCGAGTCGCCATTTGTCTTCTTTTGTACTGAGTGCAGAGTCTTCAAAAGGATTTCCGAAATAAGCCTTCAACACGCGGACGAGACTTCAAAAAGGTTCACGTCGCCTTGAGCTTTAAGTGGCACGCCCTTCGTGGTTCGGGGTACCTGCGTGGAGAGCAAGAATCAGTACATTATACTTTGTACTGGTGCGTGGCTATTTATGTTCCAAGCTCTCATTTGGTTGAAGAGTTTATATGACTTAGTTTATGAATGTTTCTAACCATCCTAATGAATTTCAAACAAGCATATGACAAACATAATGTAAAATACGTTGGAACTTACCCACGGCGGACCGTGTCGCGCCTTATGATACTTACCATGTTCTTTCCTGTCAATTGTTATCATTTTCATATCAAGTGTAATATTTCGTATGGTTGGTCAGTGGCTCCCAGAGCCATCGTGGACTCCTTTTTGCTTTTGTTAGACGGGACACCTTTCAGCACGAGTAGCGAGCCCCGCTGCAAGTCCCCGTCTAACTCGTGCCCAGCACAACTTTTTGTAATTGTTTTCTTTCTTGGCCGCAACGGTCCCGTGGCCCCGGGTTACCGTGCGAAAAAACTCTACCTTGTCGACAAGTTGTCCATGACCATGCAAAGACCAATTTTCTTTCAGTTATTAAGACATAGCCTACATTCTCTTTGAAAACTCAATCATTTTATCGTATCCGTGCCTTGCATTTATTCTTTCATTCGCAACATCATTATCGATTTACCTAAGAAGGGGGTCGAAAAGAGAAGGGTTAACCACTCACCTTGAGTTTGCTTTGAGACGAGAGAACTTGCTGGTCGCGCTAGACGTCGCCTACGCGATTACCTGAAATCGCACAAGCAACCGATTAGAACACTGCATTATTCAAGAAGTTCGATAGGAAATGCGAGTTCGAAATGCAAGCCATAAAAACCATCGAAAACATTCACGAAAACGCATTCAGAAAACAAAGCCAAAACCAACGCAAGCGGCGTGAAAAACAGAGCAACGGGAGGTCTCTCCCGACTCAGCCGCAGAGTCAATTCTTGAGGCACAATCCGCTGAATATGGGACTTGGTTCCGAAGAAGCCATTCCATAACGGAAAATTGATCTTAATTCAACCGTTCTTGTTCGATCGACTCGATCGATCCCGACCTATCGGTCCTGACCGAATCGATAGCGACAATGTTCCTTTCTCGCGCACCCCGTGGACGGAGTACAGGACATGATGTAGGGACGGGACACTACATCTATCCTTTATATGCTCAAGACCCCTGGAGTGATTCCACAACAGCGTCAAGTGATGAGAGTTTTGCAGAATACAAAAACAGGAAACATAAATGACATATTTCATGAGTATTTTTCTTTACAAATATACTAGTAATAGCGAAATGTATAGCAAGCTTCGGACTCACAGTTGATCAACTAATGCCTGCTTTGAAAGAGCTTCAGATTTGTCAATTTTATTGCCAAGAACGAGCAGGGGAATCCCATTGAGTGATGGTTTCATCAGAAGGTCATGCAATTCGCTTTGGGATATAGGAACGGCATCTCTATCTGCAGCATCCACAACATATCTGTCTCCAAGCACATAAATCAAATGAATAAAAATATATAAAGCTAAAAAAAAAATGGAGGACTCCATGCATTAGATGGAAAAGGATGAGAGCAACGCAGCTAGCTCCTTGAAGCCATACTACAATTAGGGTGTGTTTGATTGCAAGGTGAAAAATATGTGGAAAAGAAATTAATTCCATGGAACTATTTTCTTAAGAAAAAAATTCCATAGAATTTTAAAAAAAAATTCATGAAAAACTTAATTCGGGTGTTTGATTGCCATTAGTTTCCACGGAAAATAGTTAATTTCCATGGAAAATGATGTTTTCCTATGGGTTTGACAAGTTTCATTTTCCACCATTTTAGATGAAAATATGAAAAATGATATTTTTTTGGAAAATAATTCCATGTAAAAATCAAACACTACAATTGGTGGAAAATTTGTGACGGAAATATTTTCCATGGAAAAAAAAGCCCAATCAAACACAGCCTTATTGGTTTATCTATTAAAACAAGCCACGAAGCACATGAGATCATGACAAGGTATAAAGATATACTTCATATATCTAATAAAATTGAACACAAAAGAAGAGAAGATGGATGATATTGATCTGCTATTTAATTTAGGAGGCATGGAAAGAAAATTGTATTTAAGACTTCATACAAGCCCCAACAACCCCTTCCACTCTCCTATTTCCCAAAACAGTGGAAAAACAAAGTTTTTATGTGCAATTTATTCACAACTCTCTGATATTCCACTTTTACTAGGGGATTCTCTCTCCCGCCATATAATCAAGTCATCACAACAAGAACATCAGGAGAGGAAATTTTGTGCACAGCATCTAAATGTTATAATCTGCAAGTTCAACTTTGTAATTCATACCAGGTCTACTAAAAAAAGAGGGCCGAAGAACCAATAAACAAGTTACCAAAAGCAAGTAATGAAGCACCGAGTGGATCTACAAAAAGAGAATCATAGAAGCTCAAAATTGGGAGACCTGAGGAATAATAGTCAAGACAGCTCCTCGGTTTGGTTGCCCAAGAGCCAGATGAGGGACAAGATTGAGATATATAATAGAAGAAAGTGCATAACTTTGAAGTTAAAAACAACAGTTAATTAGTCTCAAAATTTAATGAGCAAGAGTCATGACAAAATGCCAGGTAAGAAAATACCATACTAGAATCAAATAAATTAACTCTCAGACTCGAGTTGACAATGGTCTGTGATAATGAGCTAAATATACAGACAACTTTACAATATATAAAGCCAAAATATGTAAACTCATATCTGACCAGTTGTCCAACGTAAACTGGTAAATTAACAGTGTTGTGAAAGGTCTATTAGGAGTCCAGCCTATTAGAGGTGGAGCAGCAGTCATGGAATTGACGGCGGAGGCAGTCAGAAATCCGACCGTATTTTAGCAGAAACTGTTAGAAAATTTTATTGTACCCTGTCGATTCATGAGATGAATAACATAAATTAAATTGATTGCGGAAGCGTACCTGAATTCATTGTCTTTGCTTGACGGATTTTGAAGCAAACGTCTCTTTATGGGATTTGATCTTCCAACCCGCTACGGCCCTTAATAACAAAGATGAAATCTTTGTTCCTCTCTTTGTTGATGGGGATACAGAAGAGAATAGAGAAACCCTCTCTTTGGTGGCCGTATGAGTTGGGGACCATAACCCTAATGAATACACATATATATAGATATGTGTGTTGTAATATTTCTAATTTGGCCCCTCATCAAATTAGAATTATCTCCGGTATCTACACATTAATTCCATGGCAATTATACCCTTAAGCCAATTTTTCAAATAGACCACTTTAATTTGGCTTAATTATTTAGATAGCCCAAACACAATTAATTTTACATGTGTGGCCCCATAATTATTGAATAATTCCAACAGAAACCGACGAACTTGCTGGCCGAAAATCTGGCTGGATATCCGGTTGGTAAGGTACCGTTTGGGAAGGGTGGAAAATGGGAGGAAGGAAAAAGTTGAGGGAAAAGTGAGAGGAAAATTTTAAATGATGGTGTTTGGAAAGGGGGAGAGAACATGGGGGAGGAAAATTTGAGAGGAAAAAGTAGGCGGGTCCCACCAAAAAATTTTCCTCCCAAATGTGGGAGAAAAATGGAGAGAGATGAGAGAAATTTGAGTGAATTTACCCCACCACCCCTCAAAAAGTTAAAATTAAATTATCATTTGAGAATACCAAGGAGGAAATAGTAATTATACCTATATCCATAAACAAATAAAAAATTGTTTTTAAACTTTTCCTTCCCCTACTTTTTGTCCATCCAAACAAAGGAAAGGAAAATTAACTTTCCTCCATTTTCCTTCCCCTCCATTTTTCTTCCCCTCAAATTTTTCTCTCCCTCCCCCCAAATGTTCCCAAACACAGTGTAAGTGTGCTTTTCCTAGAACTCTGCAACCAGAAATCCGACAGATTTCATGGGTTAGGACTGGACGATTCAGAATCAGATTTTGATCATGTTTTTGACGGTCCAGATGAGTTTTGGCTGATTTGGGGCTCTAAGTCAATATCCTAATGAAGTTAGGATTTGAGTAACTCCTATAAATAGGAAGTTGAAGGCGATTTTCAAGGTGTGCTCTTCATTAGAGTTCAAGGTAGGGGTTGCAATTGGGACGGGTCAGGTCAGATCTGGGTCAACCCGTTTAAGCTCAACCCAAATCCAAACCCGACCCATTTATTCACAACCCGTTAAAGGTAAATTTGAACCCGATCTATGAAAACAGAACGGATTAATCCGACCCAACATGTTTAAACTCTACCCCTAATCTGATTTTTTTTCCCTATCTAAAAGGGTTTGTCATCATCGGTGCCGACATTGCTGGCCAACGTGAGGAGTAGGCAAGGACGACGTTGGCTGGTCACGGGGAAGGAGTAGACAAGGACAAGGACAATTAGTCATAAGGGGAAGAATGTTAGTTTATCCGATCAACCATATAGAAAGAAGATGAAATGTCGTTAAGCAATATGGAAGAATGAGAAAATGAAGAAGAACATGGAGGAAGAAGTAGTGTTGTGAGGGGATTGAGTATTGACAGTGTTAAGATAAGAATAAGAATAAGAATAAGAAGAAGTGGGTTGTGAAGGGATTGAGTGCAGATATGTAGTAGCTTGTACATGTGTGTGTTGGTAAGTTGGTATGCAGAAAATAAAAAAAAAAAGTTGTAAAGTCGGGTATTAAATGGATCAAACATGTAAAGTGGGTTACCATCCTTGACCCGAACTTGACCCGTTCATTAAATGGGCTAGATGGGTTCACCCATTTAGTATCCGAACCCATATAGACATGACCTGAACCCACTTAAGAAGGCGGGTTGATGGGTGGGGTTGGCCGGTAGAGCCCAAGTGGTCACCCTTAGTTCAAGGGAGTTCCACCACCGTTCTAAGAGTTCTACGACACTTAGGTTCTTGCACTTAGAGAAGAAGGTGTTGAAGGAGCATCATCTTCTCCGACAGGGTTTGAGATGATTATCGCGGTGTCAATGGAGGAACCATTACTAGGTGTTCCTTGTAACAGGTTGAGTTATTAAGTGCTCTCTTCTATTTGTATTACCTTACTCTTGAGAAGTGTAAGGGATTAACTCTTGGGACAAGGGAGTTAACAATATCATTGTAATTGCTATCTTTGTAAAGGTTGGGACTTGCCCAAGTAGCCCTAGCCACCACAAATCAGGTGCCTTAAAAAGGTTAGGACTTGCCCAAGTAGCACTTAGAGAAGAAGAAGGTGTTGAAGGAGCATCATCTGCTCTGACGGGGTTTGAGATGGTTATCGCGGTGTCAATGGAGGAACCATTACAAGGTGAGAGATTCCTTGTAACGGGTTGAGTTATTAAGTGGTCTCTTCTATTTGTATTATCTTTCTTTTGAGAAGTGTAAGGGGTTAACTCTTGAGACAAGGGAGTTAACAATATCATTATAACTGCTATCTTTGTTTACAAAAGGTTGGGACTTGCCCAAGTAGCCCTAGCCATCACAAATCAGGCGTGTTTGTTCTTTTTTGGCCTCATAGCAGGTCTACAGTTCGTGTCTTCTCTGTGGGGTACGGTCCACACTTCCGCACGCACACTTCCCCTGCAAGGCCAACTACTACACCCATGTGAACCTTCATCAAAGTCGATAGACAATATATATTTATACTTATCAATACACTACAACTAAATAAGAGTATTAGTATATTAGTCACAAATGTAAGAGAGTGGGTCTTAGTGATACGACAATAACAACAAAGCATTTATCCAAAAAAAATTGAGCGGCTATTGGAGTGGGCTATTATGTATCAATAATGCTAAGTTTACTACCAAATTCTTACAACCTTCTTACAACCTCACTCACCCACCCCTTACATATGGGTCCCACCGGGTCCCACCACCTCTCACACCCCCCCTGCTACATGGGCTCCACCCGACCCCACCACTTACTCTCCTCCTTCAATCGAAGTCCGACACGTGGCAGATTGTAGGAGAGTTGTAAGCATTGGTTGTAGGCATAGCAAAGCTCATTATGTATTTGAGCGGGCTTAAGTCAGGGGTCAGTTGACAATAGAAAAACTCTCATAAATGCCTTACACAGTGTTCGTGAAATACCAGTTTCATAAATCCCACCGTGCTTCTCAAACCAAGCATTAGTCAAACATGCTTCAAAGCATTAGTCAATACTCATTCTTTTTCTCCCAATTCAATATCTATAATATAAAACCCGACAACATTAGTCAAACATGCTTCATAAAACCCAACAACACAAAAGTTGTATCCTTGTGAAAGGATGAGAAGCAGGAATATAGCTAAATAAAGGTTATGTTTTAATACTACAATATAACTAATCAATTAGAATGTTACATATTTAGAATAAAGAATAACAATACATTAAGGATATTAACTGTTGCGGTAGTGAGGAAATTACACGATTGCAGAGACTCCGCGACAATAACGCTCCCATATGGTTCGAAATCTCCTTTGTCCTCCCAGATCCTATACTTTAATGGTTACATTTCCCTTTGTGACTTTTCGCATATTGAAACCTGCCTAGTTTTGAAAAGAGAACCTGCATCAAATTGGGAGATCTCAAAGATTCACAAAAGAACTACTTTTTGACCCATTATATGTGGAGGTAATGTTACATACTGTTGGAATCATGTCCTCACTATAGCCACCTATCTGGATAAGCATGAAAAAAGAATGAGAATCAAGAACATTGTGAAATTCTGGAAAAAGCAGAGAGAGAGAGAGAGATACTTACAACAATTGCATTTACAAGAGATGTCTTTCCTGCATTCTGAAGGCCAATGAGGGAAAGCTCCATTTCCTGTTTGAAGAACAAGCTGGATGCAACTACAAGAATTAGGCAAAATATTGCAGTAGTATGGAATGATAGCGGACTGCTGACAAAAGAAGGCATATTATTATGAAGAACTAAACAAGCTACCAATATTATATATGTCTTCCAATCATAAGATAGGATGTACTCAACATGTTCTTTTGGGCAATGGATCACAAAAAAAAGTCATGCAAAATCATAACATAATACACAGAATATAATTTGGTGTTGCATGACTTCATGGAATTCTACAAGATATTTAACTACCAGATCTTAGTTTCTGTAGGGGTCTATACAGTTTAGTAAAAGTACATTCCTAGTGTCACATTCTACATGCTTGTAGATCTTGTTAATATATACATCAACCGACCAAGAGGAGATCTGATCTTGGAACAGTCTACCTAACAAATACATTGGTTGCAAAGCCTAAAACTATAAGAATTGTCCATAGGTGTGTTTGAAGACTCTTATCTGTGAAAGTTGTTGAAAATCTAAATCTAATTACTATAAAACATAAGTTCATTAAGTTGTATATCACTTAGCTAACAAAGTTGTGCTTATCAAAAGGCATAGTCAAAGATGGTGGAAAAATGAGAGTGTCATTATTTTGAAAAAGATCCTCAAAACAGCATAATTGATGCAGTCGTGTCAAGTTTCCTCGTCAAACGTTGTTCCAAAGAACATTTTTTACACTACACAACATGTGATCCTACTTCAATTTATTTTATATTTTTAATGGATGAATTTCGCCCACATAAAGATCCTTGTCACTTTAACTCTTTAGTTTTGTTGTCCTAAAGTATCCGGTAAGAAAATAAGTGCACCTTTGCCAATACAAGAATTCTTGAAGCACCTTAACTGTAGAGAAGTGCTTAAGCTGTTGACATTCCAGGACAACTGTTAACTAATTGGACCTAGTAATGTGATTCTGGCATGTATAATACCGACTCTGGAACTCTTTTCTGTTGTTAGGATAGTTCAGACTCAAGAAGTCTACATTTATTTGTCGAGACATCAAGGGAGCATGAGTTGGTATTATTGCTGGATACTAAATATAGATGCATATTACTATATATAATCCACAAAAGTATAGATAACTCTGGAAAGGAAGTCGCAGGGCACAAAGAACAGAAGACTATCAATAGAAGAAGCCACCGCGACATAATTACATAGTTCATTTCATAATCTCGTATTCGCTTTTCAAATGTTGAGTGATACTACTGACTTCTTCCATATTGTTGTTTCCATGATAATGACCTGTTGCAGAGTTCTCGTAGATAATTTGATATTTAGAGTTACAACTTCCTTCTTTATGACACCTACAGGCTACAGTTCCTAACCAACTGTTTCAGGGTTTCAATTGGATGTGGGACTGATCGGGGATCATAACTCAAAACAAGATTGCTTTCAGTGTCATGTTTTACGGAAGTTATCCGTTTCTAGCTGCTGTTTTGATAGCGAACTTCTTAGAGAATTTGTTCTAATTGTTGCACTGTATAAAAGATGGATGGTGCAAATGTGAAGGAAATTATGTTTTTTATTAAACATACTTTAGGTCGTGCATCCTCATGTTGGCACAAGAATCGTGTTCTGTCTAAAGCAATGTCATAGTGAGCAGTTTCATTATGTGTTCGGTCCAAGGCTGCTCACCACCGAATCCGATTAAGCACCAACAAATTGTGGTTTCAGAGCCAGCGAGTGTATCTGTTTCACCAGCTACCACCTGTTAATTCTGTAGAACCCTAGAGGGGAGGTGAATAGGGAAATAAAATAAAACTAAACATAAGAAGCTATATTACTGAAATAAAAAGAGAGAGAGAGAGAGTGAGAAAATCAAACACGCGACGTATCATGGTCTCCTCCCTAGAGGCAATCCAGTCTCGGAACTCTCTCCGGCTTAAATCTACTATTGAGTAAATAGTACACACGAGTTTGGATCCGAAGAACGCACCAACTTCAACACGAGTTTGGATCCGAAGAACTTGCCAACTTCTTACACACGAGTTTCTTACGAAGGCTCGCCAACTTCAAAAAGGAAAGGAAGAGAACTGTAGATCTTCTAACACTTGAAGATCGAAAAGTAAAACTCTTGAATACTCTAGCACTTTTGGATTGGATGACAATTAAAAGCTTGGGTAGAGTAGTAATGGTGGAGCTCTTGGTTGTTGAGAAATTTATGACTTGAGTGGTGTCACGACCTGATCCCAACTAATGGGTCGAACCGGATCATGCCCAGCCTGCACCGTTGTTGAGACGGCGACAGTAAGCTGTTCCAGTAGCAGGTAACCATACAACAACACTATATTTGTCACAACTCAACATCGGAAAATGAAATTTTATTAAACTTTGAAATTTAAATACAAATGGAAATGTTATGAATCAAATAAACAGAGTTTGAAAATAACAACAATGCAGAAAAGGAAATCTATCTATCAGCCGGATCATCAGCCTCAGTCCCAACGTCCTCCAATGGAGACTCTGGCAGCACTACTGGGTACAGGACATGGTCGTAGTAACTGCTGATTAACAGCTCAGCATCCTCAATATCCCCTAAAAATGTATCTCCAGTCAGGAGGGAGCAAAGTACAATTCATGCTAATTTAACAGTTAAATTAAATAAAAGAATCATGCAGTTCTAAACAGTTTAAATATGAACAGTTTTCAACAGTAAAACAGTGTGATTTGAACAGGCAATGAAATATGACCGGCTTGGGTTTGTTACAGTAAAGGATAGGGAATTTGTTACAGCATGGTCATACTCATTACACTATTCCCTCAGTTCCCAGTAGTTACAGTGCTCTCAGAGAGAGTTTCGTGTTTGCATCGTGGTTTAAACTTGCAGTAAAGCGATTAATTAAATAACTGTAAACTAACACAAACTATACTTGCCTCAAAGGATTTGATTGGAGAGGTAGAAGAGTTCGAGACAGGAAATCAGAATCGTCCTCGAATTCCTACATTTGAGAAATTGACTCAGATTCCAGGTTTACCAATCTAGCTACGCTAGTTGAAATCTCTATTTGTGTCCTAATCCAATTTTAATTCTTTTAATTAACAAAACACGAAAATACGATTATTTGTGCGTTGATTTAGTACAAGATAAAGATCGTTTTAAACTTTTGAATTCGAAAAACTTCGTCGATACCAGATTAATTATTAAAACTTGATATTTTCATAGTTTATAAATATAAAGCTAATTTTCTTATTTAGTGAGAAATACATGATTTTTAATTAAATAAAAACTTGTCAATTTTAGGTGAGAAGATCTTAATTATTTTTATACGAAAATACTTTTTATTTATTTTACTCGTTTAATACAAAAACTCGCAAAACCAGAAATAACTAAAACCTACGCTACCAATTACAGTTACAGACCACAGCCAGCTGGGCTTATGCCCATTACAATTTATTTACATAAATTGAAATAAGACAAAACTGCCGTTAGTCCTAAACTTTAAATATGAATAAAATATGATCAGAATTAAATAGTAAAAATAAAGATAAAATATAGAGTCTCAGATATGGTCTAATCCTCAACTGGGCTAATGCCTCAACGTCCGGACGAAGCCGGTTTCGTTTGCACTTAGCCGGATCCATTGACCGATACGGTCGTCACCCAAATCCAAATATTAAATAAAATTCCGAAATCCGTTTTAAATTCATTTTTAAAATAATCTAGAATTTACGGAAAAATTCGGCAGCATCTCCTCTGTTTTTTGTCAACCCAAAAACTGAAAAATAGCGCCGATAATTTTCCTGCAAATCCCAAACCAGGGAATCCCCAAAATATATATACAGAAAAACACAACCAATCCACAAAATATTCGGAACGACCCGAAATAATTTCGGAAGTCCGATTCCAACCCAAAAACTCACAGAACGCTACCGGAAAAAACCGAAAAGCCAAAACATACCAAAAACCAATTCCCGAAATATTCCGGAAATCCAAAATAATCCACAGAACCTTTCCGAAGGTTCCGAAAAAATACGACGTCGCTAAAACCGAATTCCCAAGGGGAATCGGGGACCATTTCTCATCATAGACTATATGAAAAAGAGACGGGACAGGGGTTATACCTCAGGTTGCTCGGCTAGAGCTCTCAGATGAAAAATAGAAAAAGAAATAAGAGTTCCGAACAGCAACACAAAACCGGGACAGCGTCCAAACTGAAATCCAGCTCCTGGTCGGGAACAGAAAGTCCCAGAACGCGAATCGGGGCGCTGGGACAGCAGCGAACAGCAGCAACGCTGCCACAGAACAGCGGATCGGGGCGCGCCGGAACGATGCGAAAGCGGGGAGGTCGAGCTAGGGCTCGGGCGCCGGGGCTGGAGTCAGGCGCTGAGCCTCGGCGTCGGAAAGGGGAGGCCGACAGGGGTGTCGGGCTCGCGGGGCGCGCTGAAGAAAGGGGCTCGGCCGGAGGGGGCGAATGGGGCTGGACGGGCGCGCGAGGAGAGTCGGGCGCGGGTGCGGCCGGGCCAGGGGTCGCTGGCGGGTGTGGGCGCGGCGTCGGGTCGTCGGAGGCCGGCGGGTGTGGGCGCGGCTCCGCTGGACGGGCGTCGGAAAGGGGTCGGGAGAGAGGGGGTTAAGAAGGATGGGGGTGGTTGGTTGTACTAAAAATAGGGAGAGAGTGAGTGAATAAGGAGGAATATTTGGTGAATGTATGGAGAGGAGCAGAAGAGGGGGAGAGAAATAGGGAGGGCTTTGAACGTGGGAAGGGGTTATGCTGGTCCCTCGTGGACCAGCTCCCAATTTTTTTTTTTATTTATTGAAACCAAATCAGGATTAAAAAGGAATTGGGTTCGGGCTCAGGCTCGGGTCTGGGTTTGAACTCAAAAATCCATGTTATTAATTTTTGAAATAATTTTAACACTCAAAATAATAATAATAATAATAGAAATACTAATAATAATTTAATTCACAGAAAATGGGTTTCACAATCTTTCCTCCTTAGAAAATTTTGTCCTCGAAATTAAAAGCAAGGTTAGGGATTACCTTAAGTCTCAAACAGGTACGGGTACTGCTCCCGCATCTGGTCTTCTCGCTCCCAGGTCGACTCGCCTGGTGAGTTGTGCCGCCACATCACTCTGACTATAGGCGTCACGGTGTTCCTGGTCCTCTTCTCGCCTCGGTCCAATATCGTCACTGGCTTCTCTGGCACTGTGAGGTTGGGTCCAATCTCCAGCTCTGAATGGTCCAAGATATGGCTCGGGTCCGGGATGTAGCGTCTCAGCTGCGAGACGTGGAAGACGTTGTGGACGCCTTCGAGACTTGGGAGTAGAGCCACCCGATAAGCCACTTCTCCAATCCTGTTAAGTACTTCAAATGGACCAATGTACCTGGGGCTCAACTTTCCTGCTCTGCCGAAATGAATGGTTCCACTGGTAGGCGAGATCTTCACAAATACACTGCCGCCTTCTTCAAACTCCAAAGGCCGTCTGCTGCAATCGGCCCAATGCTTCTGTCTGTCCTGGGCAATCCTGAGCTTGTCTCTAATCATTCTCACCTTCTCTGCTGCTTCGGTCACCATCTCCGGTCCAAGCAACACTCGTTCTCCGACGTCGTCCCAGGCAAGTGGAGTGCGGCAACGACGTCCATAGAGTGCCTCGAACGGTGTCATCTCGATGCTAGCTTGGTAGCTGTTGTTGTAAGAGAACTCTACCAAGTGCAAATGGTCTTCCCAAGACCCTCCAAATTCTAGGACGCAGGATCTCAGCATATCTTCTAGCGTCTGGATTGTTCTCTCCGATTGCCCGTCAGTCTGAGGGTGGTAGGCGGTGCTGAACTTCAGTTGGGTTCCCAAGCTGTCATGCAAACTCTTCCAAAAGTGAGAGGTAAATCTAGTATCTCTGTCAGATACGATACTTATCGAAACTCCATGAATCCGGTAGATGTGCCGCATGTACAGTGCTGCTAACTTCTTGGTGGATAAACCAACCTTGAAGGAAATAAAATGAGCTGACTTCGTCAGTCGGTCCACGATAACCCAAATGGCATCCTTCCCTCCTTAGGATCGAGGCAGTCCCGATACAAACTCCATCGTTATGTGCTCCCATTTCCACTCCGGAATATCAAGCGGCTGCAATAATCCTGCTGGTCTCTGTCTGCTAGCTTTAACTTGCTGACGAATTAAACATCTAGCCACATACCTGGATACGTCCTTCTTCATTCCGTACCACCATACTATAGTCCGCATATCCCGGTACATTTTGTTGGCTCCTGGATGTATGGAATACTGCGACTGGTGCGCTTCTTGCATCAGCTCGTTCCTCAGTTCGTCAGTTGGTACGCAAAGCCTCGTACCATTCTTCAATGCTCCGTCGTTGGCGATTGAGAATCCTTCAAGTGTTCCTGCCAACACTTGGTCTCTAAGTTTGCAAAGCGTCTCGTCTTGGAATTGTGTCTCCTTGATCCTGTCCATAAGACTCGAACGCACTTGCAACTGCATCAATGATGATTCCTCTCCTGGTATGATGGCTTCTCTTCCAAGTTTCTTCATCTCCTCCTCGGGCAGTACAATTTCCAATCCAAGCTTCTCCATGTCCTCCAGCTAATGGCACTCCTTAGTCAAGAACATCGCCATCGGGTATCGATTAAGTGCATCTGCAACCACGTTAGCCTTACCCGGATGATACTACAGGTTGATATCAAAATCCTTCATCAGCTCCAGCCATCGTCTTTGTCTCATGTTCAGCTCCTTCTGAGTGAAAACATATTTCAGACTTTTGTGGTCCGTAAATATTTCCACTCTCTCTCCATACAGGTAGTGCTTCCATAGCTTCAAAACAAAAATCACCGCTGCAAGCTCCAAATCATGTGTGGGGTAGTTCTTCTCATGAGTCCGTAATTGTCTAGATGCATAGGCAATTACTTTTCCGTGTTGTTGAAGAACGCAACCCAGTCCTTTTTCGGAAGCATCACTATAGATTGAGAAACCGCTGGTACCTGCGGGTAGCGCAAGTATCGGCGCCGTTGTAAGCCTCTTCTTCAGTTCTTCAAAAGCTGACTGGCACGCTTCAGACCATATGAACTCTTTATTCTTCCTGATAAGCTTCATCATTGGCTCCACAATCTTGGGGAATTCCTTCACGAACTTTCGGTAGTAGCCAGCTAGTCCCAAAAAGCTTCTGATCTCTGCAACCGAGCTTGGTGCAGTCCACTTCTCAATAGCAGCTATCTTCTTTGGATCCACCGAAATTCCTTTTCCTGTGACAACATGGCCCAAAAATTCTACTTTGTCTAAAAAGAATTCGCATTTGGATAGCTTACCATAGAGCTTCTCCTTCCTCAAGGTACTCAGCACTCTCCTCAAGTGCTCTTCATGCTCTTCCTCCGTCTTCGAGTAGATCAATATGTCATCGATGAAGACAACAACAAACTGATCCAGATATTCATGAAAAACCTTGTTCATGAGGTTCATGAATACCGCAGGAGCATTCGTCAGTCCAAACGGCATGACCAAGAATTCAAATTGTCCATACTTGGTGTTGAACCCGTCTTGGGAATATCCTCCTTCCTGACCTTGATTTGATGGTAGCCTGATCTGAGATCTATCTTCGAAAATATCTTGGTTCCACTCAGTTGATCAAACAGGTCGTCGATCTGGGGCAGGGGGTACTTGTTCTTGATGGTGATGTTGTTCAGCGCCCGGTAGTCAATACACATCCGTACGATTCCATCCTTCTTGGGCACGAACAAAACTGGTGCTCCCCAGGGTGAAGCTCCGTCTCTGATAAATCCTTGCGACTTCAGCTCGTCGATCTGATCCTTCATCTCCTTAGCCTCCTTGGGGTTGACTCTGTAGCATCCCCGAGAAATAGTGGAAGAGCCGGGTACTAGATCGATGGTGAATTCCACACCTCGATCCGACGGCAATCCTGGAAGACTATCTGGAAAGACGTCCATAAATTCCGCAATGATAGGGTGATGAGGCCCGGGTTCTTCGGTGATAAAGGAGTAGGAAATACTCTTCATATCTTCCGGAGCCCGAGAGATTTCAAACTCCGGTTTTCCTGGTGGGCTGAAGATTACACATCCTCGGTGACAATCTATCAGTGCATGCTGTTCACTTAACCAGTCCATCCCTAGGACTACATCATAGTTGGGCAGGGGCATCACTAGTAAAGGTGTTGAGAACTGATGGCCAGAGATGGTTATGGGACAATTACAAGCTTCAGTGATGAGTATAGGTCCACCACCGGTCATAACTCTACTAATCACCTTGCTAAGTCCCGAATCTATGTGGTGTGCAGACATAAACTTTGATGATATAAAACTATGTGATGCACCCGAATCAAATAATGCTAGAGCAGAATGTGAAAACACATAAATGGAACCTGTGATGACATCTGCAGTGGGTTCCTGCTCTGGCTCCTGCTCATCCGCTGCTAGGGCAAAAGCTCGCCCGGTCTTCTGCTGGTGTTGTCCAAACTGTTGTTGCTGAATAGTTAGGGGAGCTCTTTGCTGGTTGGTTCCGGTCCGGTGGGCTGACATGGGACAGTCTTTCACTTGGTGGGTGGCAGACCCACAGACTAGGCAATGTCCTAGCCTTTTCCTGCAGATGTTCGACTGATTCCCTGGCCTCTTGTAATAGTCATAGACAGGGATCTGCTTCTGGTGTGCTCTGTCATTGGTTCTCGCCTGATGATGATGCTGCTGGTGGTGCGAGGGCCTGTTGCTGTTGTTGTTGGGCCTCTTCTGACTACCCTGGAAGTTGTTAGTTCCAGGATACTCCCTCTTGGATCGAGAAGGCTGGCTCTTCTCCACGTCTTGAGCTCGGATCAGGATCCTCTCATAAGTCTTTGCGCCACCTGCGATCACAGGGGTGCGAATCTCTTCTCGTAAGCCATACCTGAATCGCTCAGCACGATCCTTGGGGTCAGCTACCAGGTTCTGGGCAAAGCGGCTTAGTCGGTCGAACTCTGCCGCATACTCGCTGACCGTCATGCTTCCCTGCTTCAAGTCCTGGAATTGCCTCTCCATTTCCCGCATCTTCGATGTCGGGAAGAACTTCCTGCGGAACAGCTTCTTGAAGGTGTCCCAGTCGAGCTGCTTGTCCTGGAGTCGGGGTTCATTCCGATACCAGGTGCTCGCCGCATCCTGTAGTTGGAGTCCTACAGCTTCAGTCTTGAGGTCCTCTGGGAGTCGAACGACGCTCAAGAGACGCTCCATACTATCCAGCCATTCATCGGCGTAGATGATACCCTCGGTTCCTTTGAAAGGTCGAGGGCCTTGCTTCTTAAAGCTTTCTATGTCTCCCACCTTCATGCAATAATACGCCTCTAATCAAAAGAATGGCCTTAATGAAATATAACTTAACTCCTGAATCATGCTTACCTTGGCAGATCGTGGCTCTGATGAAGTGGTTCCTTCTCTCTCGAGGGCAGCCATGGCCACGTTGTGGGCATTCTCCATGCCTTCTCTCATAATCGCGGTCTGCTCGCGATGGGCTTCAGCTTGGGCAGCAGTCTGCTCTCTGTGGGCTTCTGCTTGAGCTCTCTGTGCTTCAAGCACTCCTTGTAGCATTCCCACTAGGTCAGTGGGATCCACGGGTACTGGTGGGGCAGCTGGTGCGGGCACTACTGCAGGGATCTGCGGCTCAGCCCGGGGAAGTGCCGGTTCCGCCGTTTGCGCTATGGAAGCGTAAACGGGCCGGGGAGCTGGTGCAGCATGGGAACGGTCTGTCAGTTGCAAGGAAGGTGGGTCCCGGCGTGCTTGAGGAGGGGTGTGATCAGTTGATGACACCTCATCGTCAGCAGGGCCGGATCGGGTAGTCTTTCCTTTGGCCATGATCTGGAAGGTTTAGGGTACATACATAAACAAGGTATCCTACCAGTCTATAATCAAATAAATATATTTATTTATATTATTCGGTCCTATGTCGTGATAAATCAATGTTCTAGTGTTCTAATTGTTTCTAGGTATGTTTTCCTAAGTTGTTGTAGGACCTGCATGGGTCACCACTAAAAACATGTCACGACCCGATCCCAACTAATAGGTCGAACCGGATCATGCCCAGCCTGCACCGTTGTTAAGACGGCGGCAGTAAGCTGTTCCAGTAGCAGGTAACCATACAACAACACTATATTTGTCACAACTCAACATCGAGAAATGAAACTTTATTAAACTTTGAAATTTAAATACAAATGGAAATGTTCTGAATCAAATAAACAGAGTTTGAAAATAACAACAATGCAGAAATGGAAATCTATCTATCAGCCGGATCATCGGCCTCAGTCCCAACGTCCTCCAATGGGGACTCTGGTAGCACTACTGGGTACAGGACAGGGTCGTAGTAGCTGCTGATTAACAGCTCAGCATCCTCAATATCCCCTAAAAAATGTATCTCCAGTCAGGAGGGAGCAAAGTACAATTCATGCTAATTTAACAGTTAAATTAAATAATAGAATCATGCAGTTCTAAACAGTTTAAATATGAACAGTTTTCAGCAGTAAAACAGTATGATTTGAACAGGCAATGAAATATGACCGGCTTGGGTTTGTTACAGTAAATGATAGGAGATTTGTTACAGTATGGTCATACTCATTACACTATTCCCCCAATCCCCAGTAGTTACAGTGCTCTCAGAGAGAGTTTCGTGTTTGCATCGTGGTTTAAACTTGCAGTAAAGCGATTAATTAAATAACTGTAAACTAACACAAACTATACTTGCCTCAAAGGATTTGACTGGAGAGGTAGAAGACTTCGAGACAGGAAATCAGAATCGTCCTCGAATTCCTACATTCGAGAAATTGACTCAGATTCCAGGTTTACCAATCTAGCTACGCTAGTTGAAATCTCTATTTGTGTCCTAATCCAATTTTAATTCTTTTAATTAACAAAACACGAAAACACGATTATTTGTGCGTTGATTTAGTATAAGGGAAAAAGATCGTTTTAAACTTTTGAATTCGAAAAACTTCGTCGATACCAGATTAATTATTAAAACTTGGTATTTTCATAGTTTATAAATATAAAGCTAATTTTCTTATTTAGTGAGAAATACATAATTTTTAATTAAATAAAAACTTGTCAATTTTAGGTGAGAAGATCTTAATTATTTTTATACGAAAATATTTTTTATTTATTTTACTCGTTTAATACAAAAACTCGCAAAACCGGAAACAACTAAAACCTACGCTACCAATTACAGTTACAGACCACAGCCAGCTGGGCTTATGCCCATTACAATTTATTTACATAAATTGAAATAAGACAAAACTGCCGTAAGTCCTACACTTTAAATATGAATAAAATATGATCAGAATTAAATAGTAAAAATAAAGATAAAATATAGAGTCTCAGATATGGTCCAATCCTCAACTGGGCTAATGCCTCAACGTCCGGGCGAAGCCGGTTTCATTTGCACTTAGCCGGGTCCATTGACCGATACGGTCGTCACCCAAATCCAAATATTAAATAAAATTCCGAAATCCGTTTTAAATTCATTTTTAAAATAATCTAGAATTTACGGAAAAATTCGGCAGCATCTCCTCTGTTTTTGGTCAACCCAAAAATTAGAAAATAGCGCCGATAATTTTTCTGCAAATTCCAAACCAGGGAATCCCCAAAATATATATACAGAAAAACACAACCAATCCACAGAATATTCGGAATAACCCGAAATAATTTCGGAAGTCCGATTCCAACCCAAAAACTCACAGAACGGTACCGAAAAAATCCGAAAAGCCAAAACATACCAAAAACCAATTCCCAAAATATTCCGAAAATCCAAAATAATCCACAAAACCTTTCCGAAGGTTCCGAAAAAATACGACGTCGCTAAAACCGAATTCCCAAGGGGAATCGGGGACCATTTCTCATCATAGACTATATGAAAAAGAGACGGGACAGGGGTTATACCTCAGGTTGCTCGGCTAGAGCTCTCAGATGAAAAATAGAGAAAGAAATAAGAGTTCCGAACAGCAACGCAAAACCGGGACAACGTCCAAACTGAAATCCAGCTCCTGGTCGGGAACAGAAAGTCCCAGAACGCGAATCGGGATGCTGGGACAGCAGCGAACAGCAGCAACGCTACCACAGAATAGCGGATCGGGGCGCGCCGGAACGACGCGGAAGCGGGGAGGCCGAGCTAGGGCTCGGGCGCCGGGGCTGGAGTCAGGCGCTGAGCCTCGGCGTCGGGAAGGGGAGGCCGACAGGGGTGTCGGGCTCGCGGGGCGCGCTGAAGAAAGGGGCTCGGCCGGAGGGGGCGAATGGGGCTGGACGGGCGCGCGAGGAGAGTCGGGCGTGGGTGCGGCCAGGCCAGGGGTCGCTGGCGGGTGTGGGCGCGGCGTCGGGTCGTCGGAGGCCAGCGGGTGTGGGCGCGGCTCCGCTGGACGGGCGTCGAGAAGGGGTCGGGAGAGAGGGGGTTAAGAAGGATGGGGGTGGTTGGTTGTACTAAAAATAGGAAGAGAGTGAGTGAATAAGGAGGAATAGTTGGTAAATGTATGGAGAGGAGCAGAAGAGGGAGAGAGAAAAAGGGAGGGCTTTGAACGTGGGAAGGGGTTATGCTGGTCCCTCGTGGACCAGCTCCCCAATTTTTTTTTTATTTATTGAAACCAAATCAGGATTAAAAAGGAATTGGGTTCGGGCTCAGGCTCGGGTCTGGGTTTGAACTCAAAAATCCATGTTATTAATTTTTGAAATAATTTTAACACTCAAAATTATAATAATAATAATAGAAATACTAATAATAATTTAATTCACAGAAAATAGGTTTCACAAGTGGCTAGCCTTCAAGAGAGAGAAGGAATCCATTTATATAGAAAACCAAGAGTAGGTAGCATTTAATGCTCCTGAATATAACCCAGATGGCATACCGTCGGTATGGACCGTATTCCGTTTGGAACAGTAATGGTAATAATTATATCCGTTTGAGAGCATTTAATGCTAGTACTTGTCCATTCAAAAATCAAATCAGATAAACCGGTATACCGTCGGTATGCAGCGGTATGCCGTCGGTATATTGATGTTCGTCACAGAATATTTTGTGGCTAACAAAATGGTATACCGTCAGTATACTGTTTTATGCCGTCGGTATGCCAAAGTTCGTCACATAACATTTTTGTGGCTTACAAAACGGTATACCGGCGGTATACTGTTGTATGCCGTCGGTATGCCGATATTCATCACATAACATTTTGTGGCTCACAAAACTGAATACCGTCGGTATGCCGTAGTATACCGTCGGTACGCCGATGTTTGTCGCAGAACATTCTTGTGGCTCAGAAATGGTATACCGTCGGTATACAACGGTATACCGTCGGTACGCCGTTCTTTTAGACATTAATTTTTGACTGAAAAAATAGAAGAGCATTATGATTTGTCATCCAACCTTAGGTGTTTATACAGAAGGACCTAGACCTTGTACAGACTCGAAATCTTGAATCTGTTAAGAGCTGTCTTTAAGGAGCGCTGGTCTTTCCTTCAGTCTTCTTCTTAGAAACTTCCATAAGACTTTGATGACTCGGTTTGAATGGACAAAACTTATTGTAGTAGAGCTTTGAAAGGATATCTTATAGCTGAAATACAGAAAAACCTAGACTACGAAGATGTTGTCAATGTTATCAAAATAAACTGTGCCAACAATCTCCCCCATTTTGATAATTGACAAAACAGAGAGATAGCATCTTCAGGGAGTAATGTAACTCCCTGAATCAATTTTGATAATTTTTGTTATTTTCCTAATTTTCTTTTTAGTTTAATATTGTTTCCTTGTGAAAATTTTAATTTTTGTTTGATTAATGGTTTAACTAATAAATTTTGAGTGCTCTTGAATTTTTTCGATTTTTAGAAAATTATATATATTAACTTGTAAGAAAATTCAGTTCTGTTAGGTTGTATTTAATGACCAATTTTTGCATAATGTCTTATTTAGTTAAATAGGATTAGTAAATATATTTATGGACTAATTAAATTGCTTAAACAAAATTGACCCTGGTTCTGCTAGGGTATATTAATGGTTGATTTTAATTCTAGCTAAGTTCTGTGAAGCCTATCCATGGTTAAGAGTGTGGTTAGGTGTGGTTAGATTTGAATATGTAGTTAGCTAATTTTGTGATTAGTAGTAACTAACTTTTATACTTAACCAAATAAGTTAGAATTTATATTTGGAAATCTGTTTCCTATTTGATTTTGAAATTCTGTTAAAATAGTTTGAATTTGAAAATCAGTTACAACATTGTTCTATACCCCCAGATCTGTATTTAATTACAGCTATACCACAAATATTATTTTATTATAAATACACAGTTCCCAAAACTTTCTGACACACTCTGCACATATCACACCATTGACACTGTACACTCCCTCTCCTCACTATTCCGGTGATGTCACCACCGTGCGATGCCGTGAACCGAATGGAGATCACCGGAGTTAGTCTCTGTCACCAGAGCTCCACCACCAGGAGGCCAAAGCCACCCCACCTCTGCTTCGAGTCTTCACCGGTCTCCTCTACCTCGAACTGATGGACGACTCCAATCTCCTCCGAGGTGTCACCAGATCTGAGCCACCGTATCCTCGCCGTCACACGCCGGAGCTCGCCGTCGATGGATCTTACGAGACCTCGTCAGAACTTGGCCTGCACCGATCCTGTGTCAGACTCGAGGCTCTGCCACCCTCCAGATCGGATCCACCATCGGATCTACCGTCGTCCGACTCACAGTTGTCGAGCACCGAGCCATTCCGATCCACCACTGAGAGAGCGTCAGGGGTGTCGAGTCGCTCACCCGACCGCCGCAAGCTCGGCCGATGGCCAGATCCAGTCGTCGTGTCCGTTTACACCGCTCCGCCGTCCACCGCCTTGTTCCCGAGCCGCGCATGGCATGGCAGGTGATCGGACCCCCTCATTTCCTCGCCGAGCTTTGGCACCGCCGACCAAATCTCGTGGTAAGCTCCGGTCCGCCTCCCTCTTGAACCTCTGCTCACCTTCTTCTATTGTTCTCTTTGCATTAGTTTTTGGGAGGGAATAATATGTGCTGATGGAGATAGGGTGAATGAAAGAAATTTGGGGTTTGGAAGAGGCTTGTAGTATTGTGTTGTGTGGTGTGTATTGTAAGTAAAGGAATTGGACAGTAGACATTAGAGAGAGTTCTTCCTTTTGTTGTTTCAGAAGGAAGAAGAGGAGTGGTAGGTTGGAGAATAGAGAAGGAAGAATAAGTGAAGTTGAGGAAGAAGAATGTGAGTTCAGTGGGATTCTTTGTGAGGAAAATGGGATTTCTTTGTGAAGTGAGCTGAGTTTGTAAAGAAAATAGGATATGGATTGATTACTCGGAATGAGCGGCTATAGCAGTGGAGAAAGAAAGAGAATCTTGGTTGCTCTTGTGTGTTTGAAAGAATGGAGAGAGAAGTCAGTGAGTATTTTATTTAATTCCACTCAACGTCTCTTCCTATGAGATCAACTTGACCCTTCAAAAATCGAGGGCACATTGGAGTAGTCTGAGGAAGTTTCCTTGTGTTTTGAGTCCAATGCTAGTTGTCTCTTCTTGAACCTAGGGACTAGAGAGCCTTTCAAAAAATTGAAAGGGCAGCCTACATTCTGTGCCTCTTCGGAATTCGAAGGGGCAACCTTGGTGGTTTGGTCCCATTTTTAAATTTTAAAATGTTAGGAGATGTTATGTTGGGTTTGGTATGTTGGTTATGGGGCCGAGCCTGGAGGAGTAAATGTTTGGGCTGTAAGGAAATGGTAAAATATAGAAATGAAGCAGTAGCATTATTTAGATTGGGCCGGGCTGGTCTTGATTGGATTGTCGAAAACTTAGAAGAACCAATTATGACTACAAGTCAGCAACAGTGTTGGATTTGAGGGTGTTAGTAAAATTATCTCATTGCTATTTTCTGTATAGATTATTACCAAGTTAAACTTATCATAGCTATTCATGACAACTATTTTAGTATTATTTTGGGCTTGGGCTGGGTGTGTGATAAGTATTGGCATAATAGTTAATTTTGATCCTCGACATTTTTATTTAATGTTGTAGAGATACTCCAAATGTTCATATTCTGCTAGCTAGTTAATGAGTTTTAACTGTTATAAAAAAATGTTTTCCTTAGTAACTAATATATATTATTTAGTTAATTTTTTAGATAATATCTAGTTCATATTATTATGTTAAATATATTTTATAATATGGCCCTCTATCCTCTCTTATTTAGTATTTTTCTTAAAAAATGGTTTCTTTGGTAAACATAGTTTAAATTGTTTTCCCTAGTATTATTTGGATTAAAACTATATTATACTTTTTGTAAAATGTGGTTTAAAAAGCAAGTTTCTATATAGTAGACTAGTAGATGTATCAGTTTAGTTAAAAACTATTCTTTTTAATATTTAGATTTCTTCTAATAAATAATTTGGTTTTATGCTTAAATTATTTGGATAGTTATATAAATGTTTTTCTTGCAAAATATAGCCTAATGGTAATTTCACAAATAAATAAATATTATTTGATCAATTTATGTATCTATAATATTTTTTCTAAAAGGATATTAACTAGTACAATAGTTAATATTTAGTTTGTCAAGCAAAAAAATTTAGATAGTGGTCTATATTTGTAAACCCTAACAATTGTACAAAATATTACCAGGTGATCATTACAACCATGCAGTACTATTCCCGTGAAACCAAACCGAGGCAAGTACACTGACTCGATTTGTGCTCTGTATTTCTGTCTTACCTTCATGTGCCATGTTCTCATATCGGACACGAGATACACACGATTGTCTTGTACCATTGTTCATTGCTTGTGAGTCATTGTTTATTGCGGGAATTAGGGAAAATATTAGCTTTTGTGTGACCACGCCCAACATAGCTATTGTGGATAGCCTAATCGTACACTTCACGTACGATAAAGCCGTACCTTGTAGAATTGATTGACTCATTGCCTCATTGATTGATTGTGCTCCTAAGTCGGTCACACATTAGTTTTAATATTTCAAATTTTCACACTTAGATATTGATTGTCGTGATCATTGCCTTGTACATTGATAGCCGTGTTCATTGTCTAGCATATTGATTATCGTCCATTGCCTGCAGTTTTATACTTCATTTCTGGTACCATAGTTTCATTTCCATTTCTGGTTTTCTAGTTTCACCTTGTATTCTGTACTACAGATTATATTATATATTGCTTTTGTCATGGTTGTACTTTGCTTTTTCCTGACAGGATACGTTGCAGGTGAGTGGGAGGCCACATAGAGCATGTGATTGCATTGGATATTGCAGCTTTTATTTTATTTTATTTTTTGGAGATTGTATTTTGTATATTTATTATTGTATCTTTATTTTATTTGTCTCCGGCTGATTTTGTACTAAAAGACTGTTGGCCCATTGGTCATGGTCAAACCTGATTTTGATAATTGACAAACCTTGCCGATATAACATCTAAGCTTGGAATCAAATCAAAATAGTAATCAAAAGAAATTGTTCATAACCTGTATACACGAAATGTTAGATCTTATTTCTCCCCCGTTGTCACTTAGCAAAATAATTGCAAAAGAGAAAGCTCTTCCGGAATAAATGCATAAGTAACAAACAGTGAAGAAACACAATAAACATAGATAATCATGACAAGCATGGTAGAAACAGTAAACATAGTAAGAGAAACAGATAGACTATAGAATACAACACATGCATGTATTTGTCACAGACATTATTTAATAAAGTGCTAAAACTGAAACAAATAAAGTGCTGAATAATAGACTAAGATGCCAAAACTGAGGCATAAACAAAAACCATGTCTATGAATAGTCACAAAATAAAAAAAGTGCTGATAAAAAATATAAGAGTACTGATAAAATCTTGGAATGTCGGAGCATTTCCAAGTAAACATAAGGCAAAAGTAACAGTCTCAATAATCTAATATCTCAAAATTCATCATCATCATTATCAACGTCATCAGCTGCAGCTCCAGCATGTCAAGAAGGACCAGCTCTAGAAGTACCAGTGCCAGAAGTGCGAGGAGTGACGCCAGTGGTATGATACCAATCATAGGCGTTCCCTGGCTGGAACAGAGAGTGTACCGCCTCGTCATCAATACGGTAGCCAGAAACAGAAGGATCTTGAGGTAGAGAGCTAGCAGAATGACCTGTCTGTGCAAACCTCAGATCGGCGAAGGAGTTGGCAATCACCTGGAACCGAGTTACATCACGGAACTCGTGTTCCCTAGAGGTCTCAACATAAAAAGACTGCCGATCTGATAAGTGCTGATGGATACCCTCAAATGTCATAGGGTAAGAATGAGGAGGAACAGGTACTGTAGGAGCTGTGGGAGTAGGTGCAGGAGGAGTAGGTGCAGGAGGAGTAGGTGCAGTAGGTGGAGGAACAGATGCAATGCTGCGACGAGAGAGTTTGAGAAACTTGAGCTCAGGGTCGATAGTACAAGTAGATAAATCAATATCAAACCTCTGAAAAATACGAGGAATAAGCATCGCATAAGATAGGTTGCGGTCTCTCCCGCGACATCTACCCATCATCTGGATGATAGTCTTAGTGGCAGAAAAAGGAATCCCCTTAAGAATATGATAAAGAGCAGAAAGCTCAAGTACAGTGACATCATCTTTAGAAGTGGATTTTGGAAGTAAGGTGGAATAGATGATGCGATGTAATTAGTAGTTAAACAAGTTCAAGTTATTAGCCTTGAACTTTCCAGGAAGAACGCGTGCGGGCGCACAAAGTTCATTCTTGAAACTAACGAGTGTCGTGCCATCGGAGAAATCAAAATCAGTGATGTCATCGAGCGGGGCACCTTCGTTTGGGATACCAAGGATTTTCGCTAACGTTTCATCAGTGAATTCGATATCAATTCTTCCGACACGTGTCCTCGCTGTAAAAGTGTCTAACATAAAATTACAATAGAATAATCTAATGGCATTAGTGGCAATGGAGAATTGTAAGGTGACAAAGTGTTATAACCCTAATGCCTCAAAATAAGGGCGATAATCCGGAAAAAACAGTCCACTTAATCGGTGATCCGATGCAAATAGTACGCATGATAAAGTCGGCGTACCACAATAAAGCTTAATCGAAAGTTTTAAAGTAAAACTCATCCGACGCACCATCGTCCGATTGGACCGGAGAAAAGAGACAATCCATATGCGGATCTGAAGACGATGCCTCTTCACTGGCATCGGTCTTCTTCCTCTTGAAGGGATTGAACTTAGGCATTCTTTCCTAAAATTTTCTAGAAATACTAAGTATTGAAAAGTGGAGGAAAGAAGAGATTATACCTTCCAAGAATTGGATATGTTGTAGAGGATGACGATCTCCGCACGAATCCAAAGTTTTGATGAGAAACTCCACAAGGATTGGTAGAACAATGATGGAGAAGAAGCTAGGGTTTCGGAGGGGCGCTGCTGCTGTTATGAAGATGTGGGGAAGAATGAAGAAGAAGGAAGCCTCAAGTTCGTGCTGGTACATATATATACCCAGCCGAACTCTGGCCGAAGTCGGACCGAACTCGGACCGAATTCGCCAAGGGTTGCCTGGCTATATATATATATATATATATATATATATATATATATATATATATATAATAAATAAAAAAATAATATATATATATATATATATATTATTTTTTTATTTATTATATATATATATATATATATATATATATATATATATATATATATATATATATATATATATATATATATATATATATATATATATATAATTAAAATGAGGCCACATTCTTTTTCATTAATTCGTTTCAAATGCTTAATTCAAAGTTTAGTAATTTTAAATCTCAAAATAATATAATTAATATTATTTTATAAATTAATATTCTCTACTCAGCATCTGTCTCAGATTAGCTGTAGGAGTATTGTCCCAGTTAACGGAGGTTCACCGGGGAACTCTTAAATACCGCTTCGCTTCGACCGTAGTCGTGGCGACAGACAGACTCTTTTTAGGCTTGTCTCGAAAATAGTTTATGAGTATCGAATAAATAATTAATAAAACAAAATTAATTAATATTATTGATATCTAAAATTCCTAATTCTCGACGTAAATAGTTGAAACGATCTTCCGCTAAAGGTTTTGTGAGTATGTCAGCTAAGTGATTCTGTGTGTCTATGTATACAAGGTCTATATCTCCATTTTGTTGATAATCTCTAAGAAAATGATGTCAAATCTCGATATGTTTAGTATGAGAATGACATACATGATTCTTAGTCAAATTAATAGAACTAGTGTTATCACAGAAAATGGGTATGTGTGAAAAATGCAATCCATAGTCTTCTAAGGTTTGTTTCATCCACAAAATTTGTGCACAACAACGTCCTGCGGCGATATACTCAGCCTCGGTTGTTGATAATGCAACATAATATTGCTTTTTACTAAACCAAGAGACTAGAGCTTTTCCTAGGAAATGACATGTGCCGCTAGTGCTTTTTCTATCTACTTTGCATCCAACAAAATCAGCATCGGAATAACTGGTTAGGTCAAACGACGTAGTTTTAGGATACCATAAGCCGACAGAAGAAGTGCCTTTAAGGTATCGGAAGATACGCTTAACTGCGCACAAATGTGATTCCTTAGGATTAGCTTGAAAACGTGCACATAAGCAAACACTAAACATAATGTCTGGTCGACTAGCAGTTAAATATAGTAAGCTACCGATCATACCTCGATACTTACGTATGTTGACAGATTTGCCTTGTTCATCAATATCAAGCTTAGTTGAAGTCGCCATTGGAGTGCTAAGGGGTTTTGCTGCTTCCATGTCGAACTTCTTCAATATATTCTTTGTGTATTTTACTTGATTTATGAACGTCCCATTGTTGGTTTGTTTGATTTGCAGTCCGAGAAAGAATTTCAGCTCTTCCATCATGCTCATTTCAAACTCATTCTGCATACGCTTTGAACATTCTTGACAAAGAGATTCATTAGTAGATCTAAAGATAATATCATCTACATAGACTTGAATTAAAAGAATATTATTATTCAAAGACTTTATAAACAAAGTAGTGTCAACCTTTCCCTTTGAAAAACCGTTATCAAGTAGAAAAGTGCTTAGACGATTGTACCAAGCACGAGGGGCTTGTTTCAAACCGTATAAAGCTTTTTTCAACTTGAAAACATATTCAGGAAATTTGAAATCAGTAAAACCGGGTGGTTGAGCTACATAAACCTCTTCTTTTATAAAACCATTTAAAAATGCACTTTTGACATCCATTTGAAATAACTTAAAATTATGAAAACATGCAAATGCACATAGCATGCGAATGGATTCTAATCTCGCAACTGGGGCATAAGTCTCATCATAGTCGATACCTTCTTCCTAATTGTATCCTTGAGCTACGAGTCGAGCCTTATTACGAGTCACTAAACCATTCTCGTTCAGTTTATTTCGGAATACCCATCGGGTGCCAATGACCGGATGATCAATAGGCTTGAAAACAAGTTCCCAAACTTGATTCCGTTCAAATTGGTTTAATTTCTCTTGTATAGCATCTAACTAAAAATTATCACTACATGCTTCATCAATATTTTTGGGTTCAAACTGCGAGACAAAAGCAACACAAGAAGCTATATCTTTATCGGAGGAACGAGTACTTACACCTTTGGTAATCTCACCAATTACCAAGTCCTTTGGATGACTAGCCAAGAATCTCATCTCTTTTGGTGTAGTCTCAGGATTGCTAGTTCCGGCTTCTTTGCTTGGAGGTTCATATGATGTCTGATGTGATGGTTCTGTATCTTTGTGTGAAGGTTTTGCAGTGGCTGTACTTGGTGCGATTATGTCTTCATTGTCATCATCGTCTAAGTGTTGAATTAGCTCATCAAACTTGACGTTGATAGATTCTTCAATGATCATGGTTCTTTTGTTGAAGACTCTATATCCTTTGCTCTTTGCTGCATAACCTAAAAATATACCTTCATCGGCCTTTTCATCAAATTTACTCAAATTATCTTTGGTATTAAGAATAAAACATTTACAACCAAAGATTTTGAAATAAGAAACATTTGGTGTTCTATCAAACCATAATTCATAGGGAGTCTTCTTCGATATAGGTCGAATTAGAACCCTATTGAGAATATAGCATGCTGTATTTACAGCTTTAGCCCATAAATATCTAGGTAGACTAAACTGGTTTAACATAACTCTAGCCATTTCAGATAGAGTTCTGTTCTTACGTTCCACAACTTCATTTTGTTGCGGAGTCCTAGGACAAGAGAATTCATGCAGATAACCGTGAATGTCACAAAATTGCTTGAATTCTGCATTCTCAAATTCGCCGCCATGATCACTACGAATACGAGTAATCATGAACCCTTTTTCATTCTGTACTTTCTTGCAAAATGTGACGAATTCTGATATTGCATCATTTTTGCGTGCAAGAAATTAACCCATATATATCTAGAGAAGTCATCTATAATGACAAATGCATATAACTTACCACCTAGACTAGTAATTCTGCTGGGTCCAAATAAGTCCATATGCAACAATTGTAAAGGTCTAGTGGTACTTACAGCATTCTTGGATTTGAATACGGATTTGGTAGCTTTGTTCTTTTCATATTCACTACATACCGTATCCTTCTTGAAAGAAATATCCGGTAAGCCGCGTACCAACTTCTTCGTAGATAATCTTGAAATTGTATCCATGTTTGCATGACCGAATCTTATATGCCATAGTTGACTCTCAATGCTTTTGGCCATCAAACATCTACTTGCTGTGTTAGCATCATCCAACAAATAGAATACATATATATTGTCTTCCCTAATACCTTCAAAAATAGTACTGCCAGTTGAACTATCAATAATAGTACATTTATCTTTTACGAAGTTAATGCCATAACCGTGATCAGCTAATTGGCTTATGCTGAGCAGATTATGTTTTAACTCGGTAACAAGACAAACATCTTTAATCACTGGATAAGGAGCCTTACCAATGTTACCGATACCGATTATGTACCCTCTCAAATTATTACCGAAGGAGACGTATCCTTCTTTATTCCGCTTCGACAGTGTTGTAAATAATGAAGCGTCACCGGTCATGTGCCGTGAGCAACCGCTGTCGAGGATTGTCACGCCCCAGAACCAGAATACTGGAGAGCGGGAACAGACATAGCCAGCTACGTATATTGAAATGGATTCCATCTCGCTATACGGTCACGGCTGTCTCGGATACATGAGGGTTTATCTATAAGCCAACAGTCTCTTAAGGTCATGAACAAGCCTAGTGTCTCAATCATAAGCAAGTAAGTAAGAGTCACAAGATGTATGATCATTAAATATACAATAATAAGGCGTCCCAAATATTACATATTCAGTTGATCATGAAGCTAGTCGTTACAAAATGTCAGGACTAGCGAGAGTTTAGTCATACATGATCAACCCTAGGATTTGTCAATCATGTTACAGCCCGTAGGCAGACATTAAGTAAGTGCAATCGAGCTAAACAGGTGCTCGTCGGCTAAACGTCTCAAAATAATATTTTTACAATAGAGCGGGAGAGCCAAAAATAACCCACTCATTGCCAGGGTTCCGTCTAGTGGCAACCATCTGGCTGGGAAGTCGGTAGATCCTCTGGAGCTGCTCCGAAATCTGGCCACACAAAACCAGCTGGGTCAGACCCCAGAAAGAGCAAGTGCCACAAAGGAGGCTTCACTTAAGAACTAAAACCAGCAATCAGCACAGAAATATAAATATAAATAAAATAAGGACTGGAATAAAAGGAAACATATCAGGATGATATACGATGAGATAACCATGGAACTATTCAGATAGCCAGGTTACAACCCGTAAACCAAACAAGGACCGGGGTTGTAACCCTTCGTCTGAACGGAGCTTGGTTTCTCACCATTTATCGGTAAAAATAAATACAGGCATTCATGTCGTGCAGCAATCTGGAATAGGATCAGGGTAAGACTATACTGGTTAGACTCCATCCAATCATTTCACGGCCAAGCAAGAATTACGGCTTGATACTTTAACTAACTAGGGTTGTCACAAGCCTAATTACTAACAAGATGCAGTGAGATTATTCCACAGCCACAAGCCCTACAGACCATCCAGGTCACCCAGGTCGAGAGATTAGGGTTGAATTCAGGTGGGTACATCTTCCAGAAAACGCATGTACCCTTAAGCAGTTTGAAGGGTGCAACACATGACAGTGTGCTGGAAATGTGCCCTACTCGACGGCAGGCTACAGATCCCAAGCGCGCCCAGGTAACGGGATTGCCTGTAGCTGGAAAATCTCTTCATGACTAATGTATTAATCTAGTTGTTAACCTTAGTCCATTTTAGTAGGTACTCCTGACCGTGGTACTCATGAGTCCCCTCCTAGACATGATGCAAGACAGGACTGGATTATTTGTACAAGCACAATCGCCCACGGTGTCCAGGTTATTTATACAGGTCATGTCATGTCAGGTAGCCGTCGCAACAGCTTATCAAGATATAACATGTCAGGTTTATCATGTCAAGTATACTTGTCAGGAGTGCGCCACGACGGGCCACTATCAGGTCATGTCAGGTCATTATGTCAGGAGTGCACCACTACGGGTCACTATCGTGTCATGCTCATGTATCATTTCCAAACATATTAAACAAATCCATGATTATCAAGTTCATGACAAAAGGCGTAAGGATATAAAATGGACGTTAAATATCTAATAAAATATCAATATACAGGGCTATAGAAGATCAAGGGTAATCAGGCTACGCTCAAGCCAGGCTACACTCAGGCTAGCGTACGCTCAGGTCTGCGTACCAAAGGATCCATATACTTCCAATGGGAAGCGTACGCAAGGGTCAGCGTACGCAAGGGCACGCTCAAGCTACAGGTCAGCGTACGCTCAAGCTAGCGTACGCTCAAGACTGCGTACGCTCAAGCTAGCGTACGAAAGGGGCCAGCGTACGCCTTGCTCGCTTAAGCTAGCGTACCAAGGCACGCGTACGCTCCAGACATGCTGCCAACAGGCAGCGTATCAAGGTGAGCGTACACTCACTAAAGAGCAGCGTACGAAGGCTAGCGTACGCTCGCTAAAGAGCAGCGTACGAAGGCTAGCGTACGCTCGCTAAAGAGCAGCGTACGAAGGCTAGTGTACGCTCGCTAAAGAGCAGCGTACGAAGGCTAGCGTACGCTCACTAAAGAGCAGCGCACGAAGGCTAGCGTACGCTCGCTAAAGAGCAGCGTACGAAGGCTAGCGTACGCTCACTAAAGAGCAGCGTACGAAGGCTAGCGTACGCTCGCTAAAGAGCAGCGTACACAAGTTAGCGTACGCTCGCTAAAGAGCAGCGTACAGCTCAGCGGCATAAGCTAAAAGCTAGCTCACTGTTCACTGTCTTCTCCAAATGGCAAGAACAGCAAGATCTCTAAAGTTGAATCTAAGCTTCAATTGTCCAAATCTTGGTCAAAACAAGTCCGAATCCAACTTTCCAAAGGTCAAAATTGGGTAGAATGAAATTCTCTAAAACATGGAACCATCAAAACTTAAAAACAAACAAGTTTGATAGATCAAAACACCAAAAATTCAAAAATAGCAAAACTCTAGATCTACAAGAATTAAAGCCTCAAAATGGAAAATGACAAGTTCTAATGTGGTTTAAAATCATGAGGAGAAGCTAATGAAACCATCAAAAGGAGTTCTCTTGTGGAAGCAAGTTGCACTTGCCTATGGTGTTCTTGGTTGGTGGAGAAGAGTAATGGTGGGGGAAGGAGAAGTAAATGAGAATTATGGAGGAGAGAGAAGGTTGGTGGGGATAATAAAGAGGGGGGGTTGTGGTGGAAATGAAGGAGAAGCATAGGCTAAGGTGTTCCACCCTTGGCCCATGATGAACCAAGCATTGGGCCGGCCGAACCAAGCCAACCCAAACCGAGAGTTAAACCAAGCCGAGAGCTAAACAAGCCAAGCCAAACCAAGGAGATATGCAAATACAAGATAAAATACGTATACGTATTCCAAATACGTAATACGAACAACAGGCATTACAACTCTACCCACCTTAAAAGAATTCCGTCCTTGGAATTTAATTAAGAGGCTAGAGGGACAAGAACAAGCTACACTATTCACAGGCAATTATACTAGGCAATCAATCAATCATGCAAGCAAGGAATTGATGGCATGAGGCATAAGAAAGACATTATACCTCACGAGTCAAACAAGTCGGGATATCGCGATCGGATATCATCCTCACGCTCCCACGTTGACTCACCCAAAGAGTGATGACCCCAAGCAACTCGGACTAACTTGATAGTCTTGTTCTTGAGGATCTTCTCTCTCCGGTCCAATATAGACACGGGCCTCTCCTCATACGAAAGGTTGGTACCAACAACCAATTCCGAATGATCCAGGATGTGGCTTGGGTCTGGGATATACCGTCGTAATTGGGACACATGGAACACGTCATGTACCTCGCTTAGCGACGGTGGAAGAGCGAGACGATAGGATACATCTCCTACTCGCTCCAGAATGTCAAACGGTCCTATATACCTAGGACTAAGCTTGCCCCGTACGCTGAAACGAATGACGCCACGGTTAGGCAAAATCCTCAGGAATACATGATCGCCGACCGAGAACTCGAGAGGGTGCCGATGAGAATCGGCCCAATGGCGCTGGCGATCTTGGACAACTCGAAGGTGATCTCTGACTCACCTGACTACTTCAACGGTCTGAGCAATCATTTCTGGACCAAGCATCTGCCTCTCTCCAACATCATCCCAGGCTAACGGGGATCTGCACTTCCTGCCATACAGTGCCTCGAACGGTGCTATCTGGATACTGGCCTGGAAACTATTGTTGTATGAGAATTCTACCAGGTGCAAATGATCTTCCCATAAACCACCGAAGTCAAGTGTGCAAGACCGCAACATGTCTTCAAGAGTCTGGATCGTGCGCTCCGACTGGCCATCTGTCTGCGGGTGATATGCTGAACTGAACTGGAGATGAGTCCCCAAACTCTCTTGCAAGCTACGCCAAAAGTGCGACGTAAATCTTAAATCTCGGTTCGAGGTGATACTGACTAGCACTCTGTGCAATCTGACAATCTGCCTGAGGTAGATCTTCGCTAGCTGAGCCGTCGACTGACCAACTCTAAACGGGAGAAAGTGCGCTACCTTGGTAAGCCTATCCACAATGACCCAAATAGCATCTCTACTAGCTGGGGATCTAGGTAATCCAGTCACGAAATCCATGGTCACATGCTCCCACTTCCATTCTGGAATCGGTAAGGGCTGAAGAAGTCCAGCCGGTCTCTGATGTTCGGCCTTAACCTGTTGGCAAACCAAACACCGAGAGACAAACCGAGCTATCTTCCGCTTCATGCCATTCCACCAGAAGTGCTGACGGATATCACGGTACATCTTCGTACTGCCAGGATGGATGGAATACTGAGAACTGTGCGCCTCTGACATGATCTCCTGTCTGATATCTCCACTGGGTACACAAAGACGCTTACCATGCCTAAGTGTACCATCCTCATGAATACATAACTCTGGTCTTCGTCCTGCTTCACACTCTGCTCTGAGTCGCTGAAGCTTGGAATCTGCCGACTACGCCATCCGGATCCTCTCGACTATAGTGGACTGAACTTGCATGCTGGCCATCAACGCCACACTGGAAGGGAGAACAACTTCAATACCCATCTTCTGAAGATCTGCTAACAGCTCTGGTCGCGCTGTTAGGAAATAAGCTCCGGCTCTTCTGCTCAATGCATCTGCAACAACATTGGCCTTCCCAGGATGATACTGCAGGTTGACATCATAATCCACAAGAAGCTCCAGCCACCTCCTCTGACGCATGTTAAGATCCTTCTGGGTGAAAACATACTTCAGGCTCTTGTGGTCGGTGAAAATCTCCACCCTATCTCCGTACAAGTCGTGCCTCCACAACTTAAGTGCAAATACCACTGCTGCCAGCTCCAAGTCATGGGTTGGGTAATTCCTCTCATGATCACGAAGTTGTCGTGACGCATAAGCTATTACCTTTCCATGCTGCATCAGAACACATCCTAAACCTCTGCCTGAAGCATCACAATACACTGAGAATCCTTCGGTCCCATCTGGAAGTGTGAGAATAGGAGCTGTTATCAGGCCTCGCTTCAACTGCTCAAAAGAACTCTGACACTCTGCTGTCCAAGCAAATTGTGCATCCTTGCGGGTCAACTGCGTCAATGGTGCTGATATCCGAGTAAAGTCTGAAACAAACCGCCGGTAGTAGCCGGCCAATCCAAGAAAACTACGAACCTCTGTAACTGTGCTGGGCACTGGCCATGACTCAATAGCCACAATCTTTTGGGGATCCACTTCTACTCCTCCTCGAGTGATGATATGACCCAAGTACGAAATGCGATCGAGCCAGAACTCGCATTTACTAAACTTGGCATATAACTGGTGCTCTATGAGGATCTGAAGAACTACACGGAGATGCTGCTCATGCTCCGCCTCACTCTTGCTGTAGACCAGAATGTCATCCAAGAACACAATCACAAACTGATCCAAGTAAGGCATGAAGATGCGATTCATGAGGTCCATGAATACTGTCGGCACATTGGTTGCTCCAAAAGGCATAACAAGGAACTCCCAATGCCCATATCTTGATCTAAAAGCTGTCTTCGGGATGTCCTGCTCTCTGACTCTGATCTGATGATAACCTGAGCGCAAGTCAATCTTCGAGAATACTGAAGCTCCCTTGAGTTGATCAAACAAGTCATCTATCCTCGGAAGAGGGTATCTGTTCTTGATTGTCACTGAGTTCAAGGTACGATAATCAACACATAACCTGGACGTACCATCCTTCTTTTTCACAAGAAGCATCGGGGCTCCCCAAGGTGATCCACTAGCACGAATGAATCCCTTGGTTCTGAGTTCTTCAATCATCTTGTACAAGATCTCCAACTCTGATGGCGCCATCCTGTAGGCTCTCTCTGATACTGGGGCTGTCCCAGGAATCAAGTCTATAGTGAACTCGATCTCCTGCTCCGGAGGCATACCTGGAAGCTCCTCTGGAAAAACATCTGAAAACTCATCCACTATCCTGGGCAACTGAACTGCTGCTACTGCCATCCGCAATACTGGAGGAGATGACTCAACTTTGCCTCGGGAGAAAGAAAACTTCGGCTCGCCTGGAATGCTAAAAATAACCCTGCCAATGTGGCAGTCTATCCTATCATACTGGTTCCTCATCCAATCCATCCCTAAGACCACATCATAATCGGCCATCGGGAACTCTATCAATCTAGCGGGGAATTCTCTACCGCTAACTACGATCCGACACGAGGAAAATACTCTATCTACTCCCACAAGTCCGTTACCAGTAAGTATATTGAGCCTTACTGATAATGACTCGGGCTTCAATCCTACCCGTGTCGCGAATCGGGCAGACATAAAAGAATGCGATGCACCAGAATCAAATAAAGCTGAAGCTGGAAAGGAGTTGACGAGAATAGTACCTGCCACTACCTCACCTGGTGCCAACTCTTCCTCCACGGTCATCACCATAGCCTGACCGTGCCCTCGGGGTGCTGGTCCCCTCTGCTGAAACCCTCGCTGCCTACTCTGACTCAAGGCCTGGGCTTGTGCATACTGCTGGGGGCTCTGTTGCTGAAATGCCTGGGACTGAGGCGGCAAGGGCCTCGGCAATGGATACTGCTGCTGGACCGGAGCTGGTTCTCTCACCGAAGAGCTAGAAAGGTTGGACGATGATGAACCACCCCTATTCGGGCAGGATCTAACCCTATGGTCTGGTGCTCCACAAGCCAGACACAATCCCTGTGCCCTGCGACATTCTGCCACCACATGGCCTGGCTTCCCACAATGAGAACAACCCACTGCGGAAAGTTGCTTCTGCTTCTGCTGCTGCTGAGGGTGCGTCGAAGTGGAATGCTGAACCGACGTCACTGAGGCCGCTCGCCTCGGAGCTCCAATAGTCAAAGCCCTGGCTGCCGGGGCCGGTACTGAAGACTGATTCATCTGGCCGTGAGATCTCTTCCGACCCTCGGTCCTATCCACAATCCTCTGGGAGGTATGCCACCGGGCTGCTCTCAAGACTGCATCAAAAGTCTGATGCTCAAACTGCTCAACTGCCAACAAGATCTCCAGGTGAAGTCCCTGCTGGAACCGTTGGGCTCTATCATACTCGGTTGCCACCAAAGTGGGAGCAAACCGACTGAGTCTGGAAAACTCGGCCGCATATCCGTCGACCGTCCTGCCTCCTTGCTTCAGATTGGTAAACCTCGTCTGCAGATCATACCGAGCCACGACATCGAAATACTTGGTCTGGAATCTCTCCCTGAATACTGCCCAAGCAATGGGTGCTGCTAATCCAACGGCCTGCGTTGCCCACCAGCTGCGGGCAAGATCTAACAACTGCAGGCGCACAACGGCCACCTTCTCGTTCTCTGGAGTCCTGGCTGCTTCTAGAATCACTTCTGTGTCCTGAAGCCAAGCATCTGCGGCGATAGCATCTTCACTACCGTCAAAGAATGGAGGGTTCAAGCGCTTGAAGCTGTTGGCAGCGCTGTTACCCTGATGACCACCCCGGGTCAAAGCATCCGTCACTGTCTGTTGCAAGGCATCTCCATGCCGGTCTTGGAAAGCTATCAAGGTCCTGACGAGTCCTACCAAAGTGCCGTCATCATGTTCTACAGGTTGAACGGGCTGGACTGGTGGCTCTCCGCCAGAAGGTACGACTCTGGAGGCTACTCCGGAATGCTGGACTTGATCTCCAGGTTGCTGCTGGTCCGCAGGAGGTGCTCCGCCTTGCTGATCGGCCGGATCAGGTACTATGCCGCTGAAGAAGACGACATAGGAAACAATAAGGAAGGACCAGGACAGAGCAACGATACAAGCATATGATCAGGACAAGAATCCAGGGATTCAGAAGATACGAGCAGAGATCAAGGACGAATACTGATTGAGACATCTATTCGGTAAACCCTCATATATCTTGATTTACAAGACCTGCATGGGCCACCACTTAAACCATGTCACGCCCCAGAACCAGAATACTGGAGAGCGGGGGCAGACATAGCCAGCTATGTATATTGAAATGGATTCCATCTCGCTATACGGCCACGGCTGTCTAGGATACATGAGGGTTTATCTACAAGCCAACAGTCTCTTAAGGTCATGAACAAGCCTAGTATCTCAATCATAAGCAAGTAAGTAAGAGTCACAAGATGTATGATCATTAAATATACAATAATAAGGCGTCCCAAATATTATATATTCAGTTGATCATGAAGCTAGTCGTTACAAAATGTCAGGACTAGTGAGAGTTTAGTCATACATGATCAACCCTAGGATTTGTCAATCATGTTACAGCCCGTAGGCAGACAGTAAGTAAGTGCAATCGAGCTAAACAGGTGCTCGTCGGCTAAACGCCTCAAAAGAATATTTTTATAATAGAGCGGGAGAGCCAAAAATAACCCACTCGTTGCCAGGGTTCCGTCTAGTGGCCACCATCTGGCTGGGAAGTCGGTAGATCCTCTGGAGCTGCTCCAAAATCTGGCCACACAAAACCAGCTGGGTCAGATCCCAGAAATAGCAAGTGCCACAAAGGAGGCTTCACTTAAGAACTAAAACCAGCAATCAGCACAGAAATATAAATATAAATAAAATAAGGACTGGAATAAAAGGAAACATATCAGGATGATATACGACGAGATAACCATGGAACTATTCAGATAGCCAGGTTACAACCCGTAAACCAAACAAGGACCGGGGTTGTAACCCTTCGTCTGAACGGAGCTTGGTTTCTCACCATTTATCGGTAAAAATAAATACAGGCATTCAAGTCGTGCAGCAATCTGGAACAGGATCAGGGTAAGACTATACTGGTTAGACTCCATCCAATCATTTCACGGCCAAGCAAGAATTACGGCTTGATACTTTAACTAACTAGGGTTGTCACAAGCCTAATTACTAACAAGATGCAGTGAGATTATTCCACAGCCACAAGCCCTGTAGACCATCCAGGTCACCCAGGTCGAGAGATTAGGGTTGAATTCAGGTGGGTACATCGTCCAGGAAACGCATGTACCCTTAAGCAGTTTGAAGGGTGCAACACATGACAGTGTGCTGGAAATGTGCCCTACTCGACGGCAGGCTACAGATCCCAAGCGCGCCCAGGTAACGGGATTGCCTGTAGCTGGAAAATCTCTTCATGACTAATGTATTAATCTAGTTGTTAACCTTAGTCCATTTTAGTAGGTACTCCTGACCGTGGTACTCAGGAGTCCCCTCCTAGACATGATGCAAGACAGGACTAGATTATTTGTACAAGCACAATCGCCCACAGTGTCCAGGTTATTTATACAGGTCATGTCATGTCAGGTAGCCGTCGCAACAGCTTATCAAGATATAACATGTCAGGTTTATCATGTCAAGTATACTTATCAGAAGTGCACCACGATGGGCCACTATCAGGTCATGTCAGGTCATTATGTCAGGAGTGCACCACTACGGGTCACTATCGTGTCATGCTCAGGTATCATTTCCCAACATATTAAACAAATCCATGATTATCAAGTTCATGACAAAAGGCGTAAGGATATAAAATGGACGTTAAATATCTAATAAAATATCAATATACAGGGCTATAGAAGATCAAGGGGAATCAGGCTACGCTCAAGCCAGGCTACGCTCAGGCTAGCGTACGCTCAGGTCTGCGTACCAAAGGATCCATATACTTCCAATGGAAAGCGTACGCAAGGGTCAGCGTACGCAAGGGCACGCTCAAGCTACAGGTCAGCGTACGCTCAAGCTAGCGTACGCTCAAGACTGCGTACGCTCAAGCTAGCATACGAAAGGGGCCAGCGTACGCCTTGCTTGCTTAAGCTAGCGTACCAAGGCACGCGTACGCTCAAGCTAGCGTACGCTCAAGACACGCTGCCAACAGGCAGCGTATCAAGGTGAGCGTACGCTCACTAAAGAGCAGCGTACGAAGGCTAGCGTACGCTTGCTAAAGAGCAGCGTACGAAGGCTAGCGTACGCTCGCTAAAGAGCAGCGTACGAAGGCTAGCATACGCTCACTAAAGAGCAGCGTACGAAGGCTAGCGTACGCTCGCTAAAGAGCAGCGTACGAAGGCTAGCGTACGCTCGCTAAAGAGCAGCGTACGAAGGCTAGCGTACGCTCACTAAAGAGTAGCGTACGAAGGCTAGCGTACGCTCGCTAAAGAGCAGCGTACACAAGTTAGCGTACGCTCGCTAAAGAGCAGCGTACAGCTCAGCGGCATAAGCTAAAAGCTAGCTCACTGTTCACTGTCTTCTCCAAATGGCAAGAACAGCAAGAGCTCTAAAGTTGAATCTAAGCTTCAATTGTCCAAATCTTGGTCAAAACAAGTCCGAATCCAACTTTCCAAAGGTCAAAATTGGGTAGAATAAAATTCTCTAAAATATGGAACCATCAAAACTTGAAAACAAGCAAGTTTGATAGATCAAAACACCAAAAATCCGAAAATAGCAAAACTCTAGATCTACAAGAATTAAAGCCTCAAAATGAAAAATGACAAGTTCTAATGTGGTTTAAAATCATGAGGAGAAGCTAATAAAACCATCAAAAGGAGTTCTCTTGTGGAAGCAAGTTGCACTTGCCTATGGTGTTTTTGGTTGGTGGAGAAGAGTAATGGTGGGGAAAGGAGAAGTAAATGAGAATTATGGAGGAGAGAGAAGGTTGGTGGGGATAATAAAGAGGAGGGTTTGGTGGAAATGAAAGAGAAGCATAGGCTAAGGTGTTCCACTCTTGGCCCATAATGAACCAAGCATTGGGCCGGCCGAACCAAGCCAACCCAAACCGAGAGTTAAACCAAGCCGAGAGCTAAACAAGCCAAGCCAAACCAAGGAGATATGCAAATACAAGATAAAATACGTATACGTATTCTAAATACGTAATACGAACAACAGGCATTATAAGGATCCATTTACTCCTAGCATGTGAAGGGTGTCCCACCTGATCGCAAGCCATCAAGCACACATTTGCAGCGTCATCTGATTGTTCATCTTCTGAGTCGCTGGCTTCACTTTCATGCCATATGCTTGTGTTGGCGTACTTTTTTGATGTAGATTTCTTCAGGTAGCCTTTGTCATATTTGCTATTTTTCTTTGATGATGATGCCGAGGGACAATCTTTCTTCATGTGTCCTTTCTTCTTGCATCCGTAGCAAATAGGATCTTCTTCGTTGTTGTTGTTGTCTTTGTTGTCCTTTGTTCTTCTGTTAAATCTCATGAACTTCTTGAGCTTTCTTACCAAAAGAGCTTGATCTTCAGAGTCGGAGTCGCTGTCGTTGGAATCATCTTTGATGGTTCTTCTATGTTGAGCCTTGAGAGCGATCGTCTTCTCCGACTTTTCCTTTGGTGTAGCATCTTCAAAGTCTTGAAGTTCTAACTCGTGAGTGAGTAGCTTATCCATGAGCGTTTCTAGAGACATTGTTGAGAGGTCGTTCCCTTCAATGATTGCTGTAGCCTTTGGAATCCAGTTCTTTGTAAGGGCTCGTAGAAGTTTATGAATCTTCTCATGGTTACTGTAATCCTTGCATAGTGAGGACATAGGATTTATAATATCCAAGAATCTTGTAATCATCTGAGTGACTGATTCACTTGGCTTCATTTTGAACACCTCATACTCCTGATTAAGTCTACTGATCTTTGACTCCTTGACTTGTGTTGTTCCTTCGTGGGTTACTTCGAGAAGTTTCCACACTTCGTTTGATGTTGTGCAAGTAGACACCATGTTGAATTCAGTTCTGTCTAAAGTACAAAATAAAGCATTAATAGCACGTGCGTCAAGACTGACCTTTTTCTTTTCTTTCTTTGTATATTTGTTATGGGATTTTTCAACTAAAACACCTTCTACATTAATACGAGGTAGCTTTTTATAGCCATCAATAACCACAGACCATAAGTCAAAATCAAGAGATTTCAGAAAGAAACTCATACATGTTTTCCAATAAGTATAGTTTGTGCCGTCAAACAGTAGAGGTATGTTTGTGGCTTGGCCTTCACTTGTGAATTTTACAGTTGCCATGTGTAATGCTGTGATCTATATAAAAATTAAATATAACTATAATTTTATCTTGCTTTACCTGTATAACCCGCTCTGATACCAATTGTAGGAACAAATGCGATCAGAATATAATACCTCTAGATGGAGAGCCTGCTCTGATACCAATTGTAGGAACGAAATCGTAAAGCAGAATACTCTAGAGGGGGGTGAATAGAGTAGGCAGCGGAATATTGCTAATTAAAAACTTGTTAGCAGTTAGATCACAGATAAAATAATAATCACAAAAAGTAAATGACAGAATTTAAAAGAGATCAGAAGGCAAATGCAAACACCGAGATTTATACTGGTTTCCCTCTTGTGAGGACTAGTCCAGTCGGAAGAACTCTAGCTTCCAGTTGAATCCACTATTGGAAAATCCTGCAAGTTTTCATATAAAGTCCTTGCAACTTCTACAAACGCGAGCTTTGATACGAAGAACTCGACCAACTTCAATTGTGAAGAGTTGAATCTTCTATCAAGCCTCTGATTACAATCACTCTGAAACTTCTAGACCGTACCGCACTGGCAAATCGACTAGAGGATTGTAACTGGCTTGGAATTTAAAAATGAAAGCTTTTAAGAACTCTTTGGAAGAATAAAAGCTCAGGAAGAGAAGAGATTGAAAGTGAATTGGTGATTTAAAATGATCGAAATACTTCTCTATTTATAGTTTTTCCAAAGACAGAACTCTGGCAGAATTCAGACAGAATTCGGACAGAACTCTTTGTAACAAACTGTAACTGAAGAATGACCAAGTTCAAAAATCTAACGTTCACTAACGTTCCAAATGGCCGAACTCTGGCCGAACTCTGTGTAAAACCCCTAAAATTTCTACTATTTTTTATATTAAATTTGGTACTGATTTAAAATTTTGTATTTTACGTCGCGTAGTCGTATTATACGTCGCACACAAAATTTTATTTTTCGAATTTGCTCGACGAGTGTGATTATGTGCGAGCGTACATAATGTTGAAAAATATTTTTTCTATTTTATAGTTTCAAAATAATATACATAATAATTATTGTGTTATCATTCCAAAAATTTCCCAAGTTTGTTATTTATTTATAAAGCCTTTCATTTCTCTAATTAATAATAAATAATATTTTTATTGTATACTAGAAAAGTATAATTATGAGAACATTAGTTGTGCATACATATATATTTGTAATTATTTATTAGTTTATTTTAAATAATAATATAATTTTTGAAATTATTATTATTAGTATTTTTGGAAAATATATTTCAAAATTATTGTGGCGATTTAAATCTTGATTTGAATTTATGGATTTATTTATATAGTTAAATATTTGAAATTTGATTTATTCCATTCGATTTTAAACTAAAAATTTAATTAAATTTAAATTGGATTTGTATTGGATTTTGATTAATAGCGTATTATTTAAAAGGGGATTTAAATCTTTTCCTAATCCTATTCAATTGGGAATTCCCACATCCTATAAATAGGCAAGTACTCATCCATATATTTCTCCACATTATTCTCCATCCACCACAAACAAATATACGTGCATCGTGTCCGTGTCAACCTAGTTACTTCCACTATTTTTTCTTTTACATATACAATCTCTCCCGTGTCCGACACACCGGACACCCATCCTCCACAACCCTATTATGTGTCGCGCGGGACACAACCCCGATATAATCAATTCCAAACCGAATTCCTAACCCTATCTGTCTCGACCACCGCCTCCTCGCTGCCCCGACCAATTCTCTATCTCCCCGCTGCCACCATCATCAACGACCACCACCACACACGCACCACCGTGGCGCACCCGCACCCCGCACCATCACCCACAACCATCTATCGCCACCACCACGTCAGACTTCGGACCGACACCATCGTGGCCACCGCCGCGGTAGTTCGGCCTCAGAATCCCGAAAAAACAATCATCGCCACCACTAACATAGAAGAGGAATAAGGAAAACCCAAACCCACTTATCACCACCGCCGCCGGGACCATCGGTTTCGGCGCCGGAGCATCTCCATTGCAGATCTAGCGCTGCGACCCTCCGATCCGCCATCGTGATGCCCCGCCGTGCCGGAGCAGTCCTCCGCGCACACGGGAAGCAAGCGCCGTGCCGCCGCCGGTGGACTCCCGTCTCACCTGCGGTCTCCAGCCGAGTCGTCACCGGCTCCCCACATCGAGCACCGCCGCCACGGGCGAGCTCCCCACCGGCGGAGCCGCGCTCCTCTGCGGCGCGCCACCCGCGAATCCGTCCAGCCGTGTCGCTCGCCTCCGCCCCTGTCCGCCGAGTCCGTCTCACAGAGCCTTCATACCGTCGAAAAATCCTGTTTCCTCCTCCTCCGTGCCCTAGTCGCGCCGTCCACGAGCGCCTCCACGCGCTGCCCCATCCTGACGAGAGCCGGCGGACCGCCTGTGCCTTCTCCACTGTGCGCATGCTGCCCACTCGACGTCGCGCGCCCATCGAAACCCCCATCCTCCACCTCACGTCGGCGCTGCCCGCACGCAGCTCCGCCGCTCCCCCCGACAACCACCGTGTGCGCCGCCCCTTTTCCTCCATTTTCTACCTCACCCTTCTCCTCTCTGCTCCCGACCGCGACCACCACTCCGCCGTAGCCTCACGCAGCCGCCGACGTCCTCCTCCGCTCGCCGAGCTCACCCGCCCAACGTCTGCCATACCGGCCGACTCCCACTCTCTTCGCCCTCTTTTCCCCCTCCATAGCTCTCTCTCCCTCTCAAACTATTCTTTCTCTCGCTGACTTTTCCTCTCGGGAAGAGAGTAAGAGAGAATGACTTCAATTAATTTGATTTGGTTTATTTTATTATATTTTTATCATCTTTACATTAGTGTTTAATTGATAGATTTTTATGTACTATGTGTTATTATTATTAGTATTAAGTATTACTATTATTATTGCTATTATCTTGTTATATTATTTCTGATTTTACAGTAATAGTAATAGTATTTTTACTGAATAATATTATATGTACATGTGTACACTATGTAGTATTATTATCAATATTATTAATATTATTTTATATATATTTTTATTATTAACTAAGAATTATGGTTAATTTTGTTATTAGTAGAAATTAGTTTTAGTCCTAAAAATACTATACGAGATTTTATATTTTTCTAAAAACTATTTTATATACGATGATGTCCTAGTCTTTAAAAATATTGTGACTTCTAAAAATATAATTCTCCCCCTAAAAATCATATTTTTACAAAATTAGGGTTCTTGCCTAAAAATGAATTTCTTGACTTTAAGTATTTTAAGTATTTTTCCTATATAAATATTTAGACTCATAAAAACTAATTTTTAGGAATTATAAATATTTTCTAAAATTCGTATACATAATATTTATCCAATATTTCTTTGATTTTCTCTTGTCCGTAACCAATCCTCTTATTACCTCACCAATTCTAGACTACCCTATGTCGACCTTAACTATTCCAACCGTCCCGGACCTAATGGAACTGTCCGTGCCACCACCCGAGGTCACCTTGCATAGTTGTTGCACCAAAGTCGCAGTTTGTGTCACATTGATCATCGCAGCACACCAGGCATCCTACCAGGCAAGACACTTTGCCATTTGCTGTTTATTTATTTTAGCTCATATTTCATACATTATTTATTTTCTGTATGCAAAATAAACTGTGATACATGGCATAACCTGTTAGAACTTACAGTTCATTTATATTTCCTGCTATGTATTACTTTTTTACTCATTAAACCTAGATTTAAGGGACCACCTTGTGTGTTGCATTCATTGGCCTTAACATATTGTAACACGAAGTTGTGTGTCGCATGTAGAACACGGACGTACGTGACTGGCTGGCCACCGGTGCGTATAAGCCGTGCAATAGGAATAACCGCTAATAGAGGTTGCATGCTTAGTTTGACTTAGCGGTTATAGAGGTTGTATGTTGTGGATATAACATAGTAGGCATTGGGCGGAGAGGACAATTTCTTAGCGTATGGGCTTCGATTTACTTTTCCTTGTGACCCGGACTCTCCGCCGGAGATACGGGGTTGATGACCCATGATTACTGACGGCCACTGACGATTCTGCTGAACGTCATGCTCTTACTGATGGGGCCTCTGGTGCCCAAGGGGGGACTATGCCGATCCTATTTAGCCAGGGCCCATGCGTAGGAAGGGTTGTTCTTAACTACATTTCACTTAGAACGGTTAGGCACCTTTATCCGTTAGGTACGAGTACTTTTGGTTTGGGTACTTGTATCTGATCGTGGCTTGGAACAATAACTTGTCGCGGATTAGTTCATCACATCTTGTCCTTGTTTGGTTGTAGGTGTGACTTACTACTTCGATGAGAAGATATTGAACCTTGTTGGGGTCCGGATACCATATTGGATTCATAGCATGGAAAGATACGTCACCGTGAATTAGTTTACCATCTCCTGTCCTTGTTTGGTTGGGGAGATGGTACGCTCGTTCAGTAGGTGTGTATTGGACCATGTTATAATTCAATTGACTTATTTATTTGAGCAATATTTATTCAGTTTATATGGCATGATATTATGTGTCTTGTTATGTCCCTCTGAGGACCTGGTTATCTCTCCAGGTGTGTGCTATTGTCTTTCGCAGGTGTTCTAGCTCTAGCCGTGATCATCGCTATTTCTTCGAGGATGATTGCATTTGGATCGTCTTCGCTTCGCTCGCCAAAAAAAATTATTTCTTTTCTCATGTAGTTTTTCTTTACTTGTTGGTAGTAGATTTGTCTCCGCCCAACATATTGTATCAAGACAATTTATTCTCATTATATGACATCTTTTATTCATTTATTTTTGTATGGATGAGATTAGTTATGGTTCTACTGCATTTTACAGCTTACGTATATTTATTATACGGCTGGCATGTCTACGTTCCTAGTCCTACATATTTTGGGACTGGGGCGTTACACTCTGGCCGAACTCGGGCCGAGTTCTCCTGGGGTTCTGTCAGTTCGTTTTTGGAGAAAATAAATTTTGGCTTTTTGAAAGATCCTTCAGAAGCTTTTTGTAAAAAGAATATTTTTCAAAAACATAGGTCATTTGTAAAGAATAGGATGATTTTGAAAAACATTTTAGGATAGCCTATTTGCCAGTACGACTCGGTGTACAATGTATTCCTAGACTCAATAAAATAAAAAATTACATTGCATAACAGGAAGTACATTTTGAATGGCAAACAGCTTCAGTCTTGAACATTGTTGATATCCATTGTTGAGCAGTGTCCAAAACGTCATAGGTAAACATCTGAGTTGGGAGATTGTTGGCCCATTGGTCATGGTCAAACCTGATTTTAATAATTGATCAAACTCTGTCTTGATATAAATGCAAGTCAACTCAGATGTTTACCTATGACGTTTTGGACACTGCTCAACAATGGATATCAACAATGTTCAAGACTGAAGCTGTTTGCCATTCAGAATGTACTTCCTGTTATGCAATGTAATTTTTTATTTTATTGAGTCTAGGAATATATTATACACCGAGTCGTACTGGCAAATAGGCTATCCTAAAATGTTTTTCAAAATCATCCTATTCTTTACAAATGACCTACGTTTTTGAAAAACATTCTTTTTACAAAAAGCTTCTAAAGGATCTTTCAAAAACCAAAATTTATTTTCTCCAAAAATGAACTGGCAGAACCCCAGGAGAACTCGGCCTGAGTTCGGCCAGAGTTCGGCCATTTGGAACGCTAGTGAATGTTGGATTTTTGAACTTGTTCATCCTTCAGTTACGGTTTGTTACAAAGAGTAACTAACTTTTATACTTAATTAAATATGTTAGAATTTATATTTGGAAATCTGTTTCCTATTTGATTTTGAAATTCTGTTAAAATAATTTGAATTTGAAAATCAGTTACAACATTGTTCTATACCCCCAGATCTGTATTTAATTACAGCTATACCACAAATATTATTTTATTATAAATACACAGTTTCTAAAACTTTCTGACACACTCTGCACATATCACACCACTGACACTGTACACTCTCTCTCCTCACTATTCCGGTGATGTCACCACCGTACGACGCCGTGAACCGAATGGAGATCACCGGAGTTAGTCTCTGTCACCAGAGCTCCGCCACCAGGAGGCCAAAGCCACCCCACTTCTGCTTCAAGACTTCACCGGTCTCCTCTACCTCGAACTGATGGCCAACTCCAATCTCCTCCGAGGTGTCACCAGATCTGAGCTGCCGTATCCTCGCCATCACACGCCTGAGCTCGCCGTCGATGGATCTTACGAGACCTCGTCAGAACTTGGCCTGCACCGACCCTGAGGCAGACTCGAGGCACTGCTACCCTCCAGATCGGATCCGCCATCGGATCTACCGTCGTCCGACTCGGAGTCGCCGAGCACCGAGCCATTCTGATCCACCACTGAAAGAGCGTCAGGGGTGTCGAGTCGCTAACCTGGCCGCCGCAAGCTCGGCCGACGGCCGGATCCAATCGTCGTGTCCGTTTACACCGCTCCGCCGTCCACCGCCTTTTTCCCGAGCCGTGCATGGCATGGCAGGTGATCGGACCCCCTCATTTCCTCGCCGAGCTTTGGCGCCGCCGACCAAATCTCGTGGTAAGCTCCGGTCCGCCTCCCTCTTGAACCTCTGCTCACCTTCTTCTCTTGTTCTCTTTGCATTAGTTTTTGGGAGGGAATAATATTGCTGATGGAGATAGGGTAAATGAAAGAAATTTGGGATTTGGAAGAGGCTTGTAGTATTGTGTTGTGTGGTGTGTATTGTAAGTGAAGGAATTGGATAGTAGACATTAGAGAGAGTTCTTCCTTTTGTTGTTTCAGAAGGAAGAAGAGGAGTGGTAGGTTGGAGAATAGAGAAGGAAGAAGAAGTGAAGTTGAGGAAGAAGAATAGTGAGTTCAGTGGGATTCTTTGTGAGGAAATGGGATTTCTTTGTGAAGTGAGCTGAGTTTGTAAAGAAAATGGGATATGGATTGATTACTCGGAATGAGCGGCTACAACAGTGGAGAAAGAAAGGGAATCTTGGTTGCTCTTGTGTGTTTGGAAGAATAGAGAGAGAAGTCAGTGAGTATTTTATTTAATTCCACTCAACTTCTCTTCCTATGAGATCAACTTGACCCTTCGAAAATCGAGGGGACATTGGAGTAGTCTGAGGAAGTTTCCTTGTGTTTTGAGTCCAATGCTAGCTGTCTCTTCTTGAACCTAGGGACTAGAGAGCCTTTCAAAAAATTGAAAGGGCAGCCTACATTCTGTGCCTCTTCGAAATTCGAAGGGGCAACCTTGGTGGTTTGGTCCCATTTTTAAATTTTGAAATGTTAGGAGATGTTATGTTGGGTTTGGTATGTTGGTTACGGGGCCGAGCCTGGAGGAGTAAATGTTTGGGCTGTAAGAAAATGGTAAAATATAGAAATAAAGCAGTAGCATTATTTAGATTGGGCCGAGCTGGTCTTGATTGGGTTGTCGAAAACTTAGAAGAACCAATTATGACTGCAAGTCAGCAACAGTGTTGGATTTGAGGGTGTTAGTAAAATTGTCTCATTGCTATTTTCTGTATAGATTATTACCAAGTTAAACTTATCATAGCTATTCATGACAACTATTTTAGTATTCTAAAATGTTATAGATATATCTAATTAGTATTATTTTGGGCTTGGGCTGGGTGTGTGATAAGTTTTGGCATAATAGTTAATTTTGATCCTCGACATTTTTATTTAATTTTGTAGAGATACTCCAAATGTTCATATTTTGCTAGCTAGTTAATGAGTTTTAACTGTTATAAAAAAATGTTTTCGTTAGTAACTATTATATATTATTTATTTAATTTTTTAGATAATATCTAGTTCATATTATTATGTTAAATAGATTTTATAATATGGCTCTCTATCTTCTGTTATTTAGTATTTTTCTTAAAAAATGGTTTCTTTGGTAAACATAGTTTAAATTGTTTTTCCTAGTATTATTTGGATTAAAACTATATTATACTTTTTGTAAAATATGGTTTAAAAAGCAAGTTTCTATATAGTAGACTAGTAGATGTATCAGTTTAGTTAAAAACTATTCTTTTTAATATTTAGATTTCTTCTAATAAATAATTTGGTTTTATGCTTAAATTATTTGGATAGTTATATAAATGTTTTTCTTGCAAAATATAGCCTAATGGTAATTTCACAAATAAATAAATATTATTTGGTCAAGTTATGTATCTATAATATATTTATCTAAAAGGATATTAGCTAGTACAATAGTTAATATTTAGTTTGTCAAGCAAAAAAATTTAGATAGTGGTCTATATTTGTAAACCCTAATAATTATACAAAATATTACCAGGTGATCATTACAACCATGCAGTACTATTCTCGTGCAACCAAACCGAGACAAGTACACTGACTCGACTTGTACTCTGTATTTCTGTCTTACCTTCATGTGCCATGTTCTCATATCGGACATGAGATACATGCGATTGTCTTGTACCATTGTTCATTGTTTGTGAGTCATTATTTATTGCAGGAATTGGCAGAAATATTAGCTTTTGTGTGACCACACCCAACATAGATATTGTGGATAGCCTAATCGTATACTTCACGTACGATGAAGCCTTACCTTGTAGAATTGATTGACTCATTGCCTCATTGATTGATTGTGCTCCTAAGCCGGTCACACATTAGTTTTAATATTTCAAATTGTCACACTTGCATATTGATTGTCGTGATCATTGCCTTGTACATTGATAGTCGTGTTCATTGTCTAGCATATTGATTGTCGTCCATTGTCTGCAGTTTTACACTTCATTTATGGTACCATAGTTTCATTTTTATTTCTGGTATTCTGGTTTCACCTTGTATTCTGTACTACAGATTACATTGTATATTTCTCTTGTCAGGGTTGTACTTTGCTCTTTTCCTGACAGGATACGTTGTAGGTGAGTGGGAGGCCACATGGAGCATGTGATTGCATTGGATATTGCAGCTTTCATTTTATTTTATTTTTTGGAGATTGTATTTTGTATATTCATTATTGTATCTTTATTTTATTTGACTAGATTTGTCTTCGGTTGATTTTGTACTAAAAGACTAGATGGATATTGGTGATCATTCTGGGAACGTTATAAAAGCTGTATTTGTTTACATTACATTGTGACTTAGAGTTTTCCTTAGTATTGTACAGCTTACTTCGTCGTATCTATCGACGAAGGCTGGGCGTGTCCGACTCATATCCGATTATTCGGGAGCGGGTCGTGACAAATGACTCCCCCGTAAGTAGACCACTCCCCTCAATATGTTTTCTCCCCCTTTGTCACTTAATCAAAGATGGGAAATAAGTAAAAAAATCAGCGATAAATACTGAAAGCATTATGGAGAATCAAAACAAGCATATATTAGAATTTGAAAAAGGGGTACATGCTTGTTACTACATAAAACCAGACAAAACACTCCTTCACGAGAGTGAGCAAGACATAACAACACATAAAAACGTCCACGTAGGACCACACACAACATACAAATATACTACTGGTCTCCGAAGGACCTCAAAGGACACACAGGTAAATGACACCAATTTATTCTATCATCATCAACAGGAGCCTGCAACTACTCATCTGTCACGCCCCGACCCGGAATCACCCAAATCATCGTCCTCGCAGGGGATGTGATGCCGCACGAGCCTGGAGTTGCGTTCGTGCAAGGCAAGATGACAAGTTCTCAAATGGTTATCTTTTTGATTCGATATTAACAACGAAAGAAAAATAGAGTATACGCAACAATTCTCTTTATTGATATTCGAAACTGAGATTACAAGGCTTTTGATAGCCTAAAATATATGCCAGGTTGGCTACAACACTCAGGTTCTCTCTTGTCCACAAAGGATTTTACCGTTCCATACATCATGCCCTCTATATTTTGGCCGCATCAATCTTGTTGCATGTCCGAGCGTCAAGCGATCGCACGCTTTAATACGCTTCGGCATTCCAAGCCTCAACGCGTTCAAGCAACGCTTTGCCGCGAGCAATCCATTCCCTGCACCCTGTATGAAGTTGGCGGGGGATCAGTACGTTCGTCCTCGCATGTACTGATGCAAAGACCTTCTTTCCAAACCGACATTTTAGTATTTATGTTCAATCATGCAACTTAGCTTATGATCTTGCTATGTTCTCCTTAGGGTCAATTTTATGGCATATTCGAAAGCGTAAAGCATATTAGCATGGCAAACATGTTATCGAATTGAATAGACAAGCAAGCACGCAATCTCGTGTTTGATTCGTGGTACGACTTCTTACCAAGTCAACTCACTCGCCCTTGCACCGACGCAATGTGAATGCGCCCCATTTCTTCCATGTCATGTTATAAGTGCATCTCTAAGCAGAATCTATGTGTGCGGGACACCTATGTGCCTACACTTTCAACCCATCGTTCCTTAGCTATATGAAGGCCGTTGGCGTATCCGCGCCAGAATAGACTAAAGGAGTTCCTTACTTTCTTTTCTCTCCTTCTTTTCTCAATATTGGTCGGGCTGCCCGACGTTTAACGGGTGGGTTGCGGTCCCAACAATCGAAACGTTCCCGCTGCATACCATCATTTACGGCTTTTTCCGTCGATAAGCGAGTGCTACTCGTCTTAAGGATGTGCGCCTACAAAGATTATTCGATTCCCTCCTAGGCCAAGCGGTTCCGGGGTGCTCCGGCATTTAACCGTTTGGGGGAAACACTCGTACACGATTTATTATCACATTAATCTCAAGTTCATCCCATTCGACCATGCAACACCCTTATTATTCAAACAACCAAGCATAGTCTTGAGTCCGAGACTCATACTTTATCATCTCGCATTTCTTCCGTTACCTTTCTATGTTCTTACGTTTCGTAATTCGTTTGAATGTTCAATGGCATTATGCCTCAACTCAATGTTCCTCAATCGAACGACCCGAAGGTCTCGAACACCTTTCGAGGCATCATATCATATCCGACAGTTTCGCCACATTCATGCCACAACTGTATTCTCTCGCAACGAAGCCATCTTTTATTATCTCGTGCACGTAGGCACGTTTTGACAGTATTTCCATGTCTACGACTTAGTGTTCAACGTTCGTGGCTCGCGCGCTAGGGCGCTCGCCTATTGTCTTTCAATGTTCTAGCCTTCTAACTCGTGCGCGAAGGCACGGTATGGTTCGTGCACTAAGGCACTCGCCGAATATAGTTATCCCATGTTCTTGCGGCTTGCGCACCGAGGTGCTCTCCTTTACGATATCCAATGTTCCATAGCGACTCGTGCATATGATGCACGTTTTATTTCAATTGTTCTAACTAGTATTCGACACACATTATGATTTCTCTCCGATCGGACCACGTCCGTGGTGTCGATAGGTTAACTTAGCATACAATGGTATAATTTGACTTATCGCATGAAGGAGTAAAAAGCAGAGTCAATCCTCCCACCTTGAGTCGATTCGCCTTTGTCGTTTCGTCGAGCCGATGCGGCTCGATTTCATAACTTCGTTGCACGGCCACTCTTCTGACTTAGCCATTCAAGCACTTCGTGCTTCATTGAATTATACGTCCATTTTGGCTTACCGTGCCCAAGTCCCAGTCCGTCGCAAGGCGGTGATTTGGTTTCGCGGACCCCTTACTAAATATGGCAAAAGATCGACCTATAATATTTTTGCGTCAACGTATAGCCTGCACATGAAACCAAATAAAATCAATACTTGCATCGATTCGGACTTGCGCCTTGGTCGATTCGATTTCTTAGAACCTTTGATCCGATTCAACGTACTCATCCTTCGGGGCAACTTAGCGCTTCGTATCGATTCACTCGATGCATTCTTTGGGACAAGGCAACTCTTTCCATCGACTTAGTTCGATGCGTTGCTCGGGACAACGTAACTCTCGTATCGATTCGCATCGATACCTTTCATTCGGTCAACACGACTCGTTGAGTCAAAGCTTCAGCGTAATGTGCCGTGCAGAGCGGGACATTACAGAATATACCACTCAAAACAAGGTTCGTCCTCGAACCAAAACCAACACTCCAACTAAATGTTTTATAGATCATTTCACCAACGTTGTTCAGTTTCACACTATCTCGCAAGCTTTTTCATTAACATTTCAAAGTCATCCCTGCAGCTCGATTTGAATTTTGTATACAACTCGATTTGGATCCGTACCTATATTCAAGGCGTCCCGAAGATATATGTATTTTGACCAAGTCCAATCGTAGCAAATTGGAACAAAGCTGATAGGTAAATTTTAACCCTATGCTTGCCATCTCGTACTCTCGATCGGACTTATCCTTAGCAACTGTTCTCAAAATTTTATCGTATACGTATATTTGATACATACGTGATTCATTCAACAAAGTCACTGTACGCAACACGATTCAGAAATCGTATTTCTCGTTTCGTATGTTTCGTATGGACTATCAACTTTCCGAAGTCTGGCTATGCAACTTATCTCGATACGATTTCTTTATCAAAATTCGGGACTATGCCCGCTAGGTGACTTATCTAGCACCGTGCTTAACTTCTTCCGACGCAACTTTAAATTGACATTGCTCAAAGGCCACAATCTATCCGACACAAAAGTTTACATCAAGGCGACGGTGCTCAAGACAACGATCGCCTTGACACGAAGTCTCTACGATGCCTCTTACATCCGATTTCCTAACGAGTAAGAATTCACTAGCCAAATTTCCAACTTATCCGTCTTGCAACATCGAATATAAGTTTTGGTTCATGCAAGCTCAATTGTAAGGTGAATATGAATCTAACGACATGACTCGTAAGTCATTCCCTTATCGTTCTCTCTCGTGCATAACATGATTCTCGCACTCGCCTATCCGAATCACCAAGTTCGTTGGTGAATTTCAAGTTCGATCGTCGACCGACATGACCGTTCAAGTATTTATCCGATGAATACTCAAAATCTAGCTACATCCTTCTCAATCGAAAGCTGTTCCAACAATCCTCGATCGCCTAGACTTATCGTCAATATGCACCACACTGTATTTGTTACTGACGCAATTTTCATTTGCGATATCGCATGGGTCATCTTACGGTCTGCAACATTCAATTTGATTTGGCGGTCAAGTCTTCTAGGGTCATCTGCTCCGAAGCTATGCTCGATAATTGTGGATCATTAATGAAGGACAGTTTACTACGAACCATGCTATATCTTATTTCGGAGCCAAATCACGTTCCGGCAATTCTATGCGACTATCCAATTTCGGACAAAATCGTTTCTATCGGCGCAACTGATGCGCAACAATCCTCCGAGTAAAGTCATGCACTACTGTCGATGATTCTGCTATTCACGACGCATCTACTCGCATTAAGTTTGAGTCTATCTTATTTACGGGTCGACACACGGAATTCTATACGCATCGAACAATCGCTAATGACTTATAGTCTCGTCTTGATCAATTACGAAGTTCATGATCAACCAGTCCGTTCCTTCTCATATTGTTATTTACAAAACTTTGATAGCGCAAGGCGCACTCCATTTTGTATTTCCACATAGTGCATACGTTTCCTTACATATCGATCTCGATACGTCGTATCAATTTCGATAGCGTAAGGGTCAACTTTGAATCCGTTTCAACGTCGACAACTTGTATTGCATATATCCAAGTTCGCAACAAACTTTTCCATACGCATCAACTCGTTTTCCGATTGGCTACATCCCTCTATACTTTGATCGCGTAACTGAGTTACCGATTATCCAACATCGAACCCTCATGCTCATTTCAAATTCATCCTGCATTACTTTAGCAAATTCTACACAAAGTACATTGTTAGTAGAACCAAAGATAATGTCATCGACATAAATTTGTACTAATAAAAGAGTGTCATTAAGGGATTTGATAAAAAGTGTGGTGTCGACTTTGTCCTTAGAAAAATTGTGAGAAATAAGAAAGGAACTAAGGCGCTCATACCAAGCACGAGGAGCTTGTTTGAGGCCATAAAGGGCTTTGTGTAGTTTGAAGACGTGATGAGGAAATTGAAAATCTTCAAAGCCAGGAGGTTGCTTAACATAAACTTCCTCTTTAATAATGCCATTAAGAAAAGCACTTTTAACATCCATTTGAAAAAGTTTGAAATTATTAAAGCAAGTAAAAGCACATAACATGCGAATGGATTCAAGATGAGCAACCGGAGCATAGGTTTCATCGTAGTCAATGCCTTCCTCTTGGTTATAGTCTTGAGCAACCAATCGGACTTTGTTACTAGTCACTAACCCATCTTCATTAAGTTTATTGCGAAACACCCATTTAGTTCCAATAATGGGGTGGTTGTTAGGTTTAGGGACGAGTTCCCAAACCTTGTTTCGCTCAAATTGATTTAGCTCTTCTTACATCGCTATCATCCAAAATTCATCATGAAAAGCATCATTAATATTTTTAGGCTCTATTTGAGAAATAAAAGCCACGTTTGCACAAAGATCACGAGTGGAGGATCTAGTGCTTACACGGGATAAAGGATCACCAATGATAAGTTCCTTAGGACGATTAGGGACAAATCTCCATTCCTTTGGGAGATCCTCTTGAGGAGGCTCGAGTGGTGGAGAATATTTTGTAGGAGGGGTCACAATTTTTATTGTTAGATGAAAAAGGACGAGGATCTCCAATAGAAGAGTTCTCCAAACCAAAAGAGTTAAGTTCATCAAAAGAGACATTAATTGATTCTTCGACAACGAGACGACTTTTATTAAAGACACGAAAACCTTTATTATGTATTGAGTAGACAAGGAAAATACCTTCATGAGCTTTTTCTTCAAACTTGCCTAGGTTGTCCTTGGTATTCAAAATAAAACATTTGCATCCAAAAACTTTAAAATACGCAATAGAGGAAATTTTGTCAAACCAAAGCTCATAAGGAGTTTTTTTAGAAATAAGTCTAATCAAGACCCTATTTATAACATGTCATGCCGTATTTATGGCTTCCGTCCAAAAGTATTGGGGGAGCTTATATTGGTTTAACATAACCCGGACCATATCGCCAAGGGTTCTATTCTTTCTCTCCACAACACCATTTTGTTGAGGAGTTTGTGGGCAAGCAAAATCATGACCAAAACCATTCTTTTCACAAAATCTTTTAAAATCGGCATTGTCAAATTTTCCTCCATGATCACTTCTAATCTTGTCAATCGAAATGTCTTTCTCATTTTGAACACATTTACAAAATGCAACAAATTTACGAAAAGTATCACTTTTACTAGCAAGAAAAATGACCCAAGTAAACCTCGAAAAATCATCAACCAAAACTAAAGCATAAAGTTTGCCTCCAAGACTAGCTACTCTACTAGGACCAAATAAATCTATATGAATAAGTTGAAGTGGTCTAGTGGTACTCACAGAGTTGATGGATTTGAAGGATGACTTGGTCAACTTACTTTTCTCACATTCTTCACACACCATATCCTTTTTGAAGGAGATACTTGGAAGTCCTCGTACAAGCTTCTTGGTTGCAAGACGGGAAATGGTATCCATGTTGGCGTGTCCGAGCCTCATGTGCCAAAGCCAACTTTCATCGTTCTTTGCAACTAAGCACCTGTCATTGTTAGTACCTTCAACATGATAGAGAACATAGATATTTGTAGAAGCGTAAAAAGTGCTTCATAAAAAGAGTCAAAGAGATAGAAGCATTCCACTCAACATGATCTATTTTTACGCCTAAGATAGGCTAATCGCTTTACACCAGGGTCAAGCCAATGGTTTTGTGCCAGGGTCAAGCCAATGATTTTACGCCTAAGACAGGCTAACCACTTTACGCTGGATAAAGCTGTCGAGTCTTGCATTTAATGCAAAGTCTGACATGAAGATTTAATGACGGCATATATCACAAAATTCGAAGGGATTTGTTTTACACAGAGACCAATGTTATCGTTTAGTATGTGGACTGAGCTATTTTACGTTCACAGTATGGCTTCTTTTACGCATGGAGACTATATGAGTTTTTACGCCCAAAAGTTAACGTGTGCATAAAGTTTATTTGGGCTACTTTTACGCTCAAGATTGTTTAACAACCACTTTACGCGGGAAGTCCATGTCAGGGCTATTTTACGCCTAGTCTACTACTTTACGCTCAGAGTATATTTGGGTTATTTTTACTTCCTATTCTTCTTCACCAATTTGGAACGTGGTTTGCCTACATGGCTTTCATGCCACACATCTCAAAGAATGTGTGTACGTGCATCCTATTCTTATTGAAATGATGGGATACGTGTCAACATATGCAGAGGATGACTTCGGTCATGGGTGGCAGTTATTAGCGTAAAGACGAAACTTTTGCTGAGTTTTTACGTACAAGAAGCCAAGTCTATAAATAGACTTATTTTTCTCATATAAACACACAGAGACAGGAGGGAAGAAAACAGAGAGATTAGAACTCAGAGATTTTGATTCTCCAGAGCATTCTTCTTCAACCTTTCTTTCAGAACAGAGTGAAGCAAAGCAGGAAAGCATTCGGCCTCGCCATCAGTGCCCAAGTACGTCGATACCTTTCTGGTGACTTAGTTCTTCCGGCTGTTCATCTTCTAGCAGTGATCTTCATCATCATCGTATGGTCCAAGGAACAAAGTGATCATTTACAGATCAGACTTCCATAGCAATACTTCCCAGAATCAATTTGTACTTCTTGTACTTTTTCTCATTTTATTTTCAAAAGCCAATTTCTAGGCATTTTGTTAAGTGAAACAAAAATGGCGACTCTGCTGGGGACAACCTTCTCCTCTGACGAGGAGGCAATTGCTCAATATGATGATGTATCGATTGGATCGACAAAGAAGACTCTGGTTGTACACTTCGACCAGACTGCTTATGAAGAGATGCTCCGAACTGGGGGTAGTTCTCGCTGCTCCAATGTTCAAAAATCTCGCAAAGAACGAAAAGTTTGGATTCTTAAATCCAAAATAGCTTCTGATCTCTCTCTTCTGATGGCAAGGGAATTCTTCCCACTCCTGTCGTAGGGGCTCCCGTTCGTAACGAGGCAGTCCTTACTTCAGCGTTGCACTCTAAGTGTGGCAATTTATCTCCCGTCTGTGACGGTGAAGATAATCAGGTTTCATGCCCACTGCGTAAGAACCAAGTTTTACGCCCGGTGCATAAAAATTTTGTTTTACGTCCAGTGGGTAAAAACCAAATTTTACGCTCAGTGCATAAGAACGAGTCTCCCATTTGTAATGAGGCAGACTCTAATGCTTGTGCTTCTAAGTATAAAAATAAGTCCTCCGTCTGTGACGTGGTAGACACACAAAAATTACGCTCTTCACGTAAAGAAAAATCTCCCGTCTGTGACGTGGTAGATAATCAATTTTTACGCTCTACGCGTAAAGGTAAGTCTCATGTCTGTGACAGTGTAGATAAAATTTGCAATAATGTTTTTACATCTAATATAAATATACCTAAATGCATACAGCGTAAAATATTGTTGGTAAAGCTTCAGTTCTACACCAATAACCTTCTTATACTGCTCTACACAAAGTACCAAACCTATAAATCACACGCAATGAAAATAGAGTCCTTCGTGCTAAAAAAACTCAAGATTTGCGCACACAACTCCAAACGCGTAGAAATGTACAGTTTGGTTCTGCGAATGCAGCCAGTAATCTTCTTTATACATAAGGGACTAAACGTTTTTCTACCCCAAATGCAATAAAGAAGACTACTCTTTCTACTCCTTCTGATTTACATGAATTGCTAATGAAAAAGCGTAAAAATAGACAATCTCCCGTGATACTCTCCCAAGAAAATCATCATTGTGAGTATCACCAGGTTGTAATCAACTGTTGTTGTTCAGCTTCAAAACGGTCAGTTTTTGATCGGTTAAGTTTTAATGTGCCTCAACAACAAGCTGATGACCAAGAACATGAGCCGTCATATGTGTCAGTCAACATGGCATCTCATACTAACAGAGGACGACGTCCAAGACGGAACACGTCCCAAACCCCAGGCCAACAATAATTCAATAGACTTCTTGATTCCTTTAAAGGAGTATATCAGAACACTCGATCAAGAAGACAAGACAGTTGCAGATTTCTGATTCAGAAGCTGGAGGTACTCAATCTTTTGAGTCCGAAACTGATAGTGTCAATTCATACTTCTATACTAATCATTCTATATCTTCAAGAGAGGTTGAATCCTATGATATTGGAGATGAACCAGAGACGTCATCTGCTAATACAGAACAACGTCTCACTGCCGTTGAGCAATCACTGAAAGACATGCTTAACATGGTGCAAAGCATGCATCAGATAATATTGAATCAGCAAACTGCTCAGCCAACAGTAATAACACCGGTACCAGTAGCAGCACAAACTCAAGATAGTCAAGGGGCTGATATACCTTTGAATATTCAAGAGCCTGCTGTTAATCAAAATTCTGCATCTCCAGATCCCATTATTCCAGAAGATGTACCATCTCTGGTGGGGATTACGGTACATCCAACAACCATTCAATCAAATGTGCTTCTGCAAACTAGTAAAGCCATTCAAGCAGTGCGTGAGCTCAAAGCACAGTTTGAAGTTTTGAAGCACAAGGATCAGCTCCATAGGTTAGGGATTAAGCAACCTTATCCTCCCCATTGGAATGATGTACCCTTTCTACCAAAATTCAAGCCACAATCAATGGTATCATTTGATGGAAAGGCTTCTCCTAGTCAATATATCAATTATTTTGATATTATGACTGTACATCTGCAGAAAAATGATGCTCTTCTCACTCGAGTGTTCATTGGATGTTTGTCGGGTTCAGCTTACGATTGGTATCGTAGTTTACCTGACAATTGCATTTCGTCTTTTGACGAATTTAAGGCAATGTTTCTCTCCCGCTTCTATGAAGGAGGTATGGACATAAACATGTCCTCCTTAATAGAAATCAAGCAAAAGGAGAAAGAAGATACTCGGACGTTCATTGAACGTTTCCGACAGGCGACTCTAAAGATGCCCCCTAGTATGCTAGATTCAGCGCTGATTGATACATGTAAGATGAATCTGCGACCATCTATTGCTGTCTTCACGGGTTCCCAATTTACAGATTATGCTTCGTTTATCATAGCAGCAGTTTTTGCCGAGACCAATAGTAGGTTAGCTCGTGAACATGGGATGATCTTCGCCTCAGAAGATAGAGAAAGAAAAGTAATCCTGGTAATAATTTCGGCAATCGTAATATGAAAGGAAAAGACACTCTTATGGTCAATCTTTCCAAGAAGAAAACAACGCCGAATAATCAGGAGTTTTCCAGGCCAAAAGAAGAATACTCTTTTGACGAAAGTGATATCCCGGGGATATTCCAATGTCTGGTAAAAAATGGCAAACTCCAGATTCCGGAGCCAAAGAGGCCTAATGAGGTGAATCTGACTGACAATCCCAAATATTGTATCTATCATAGACACATTAATTATCCTACCAGTGCTTGCTATGTCTTGAAAAAGAAAATCCAAGAGCTGATAAATGGCGGTGCTATCGCTTTAACCAATGATAACCATACTGTTACAACCAATATGGTTTCTCTTCAATTCGGAGATTTTCCTCCACAGCAAGTCCCAGATGGAATTATCCCAATCTCGAAGGCGACGGTGAAGATTGTGAATATTCCGCCTGCTAGAGAGGAAAATGAAGGATTGTTGCCTCTCACATTAAAGAATGGTGAAATTATGTGGGTACATCCTGACTTAGTACCTGAATTAAAAAATGAAGGTAAAACTTTAAAATCTAAGAAGGATAAAAAAGTTAAAACCTGCAACATGATTTCTCATGTTATTCCATATCCTGATGATTTGGATCATCTATGGGATGGCCTTCCTTTAGAAGATAGACTGAGAGGATTGAACATATGTCCTCCAAGTTTGGCTCCTCCTACCAAGCTCAAGCTTACTCATCAGCAGTGGCTAGCCATGAATAGTGTTCCCTTATACCGGGCACAACAAGTCTTTGCTGCTTATGAAAAAGTTTCTACAGGGATCTTTCCTCGTATCCCGAATCCTTCTCCTCCCGTAGCTACAGAGACGTCTATTCCTCATTCTCCTGTAGTTACAGAGATCTTCTTTCTCTGTTGAACCACTTGTTAAGAGTCCGTTGCCTACTCACTTGTACAGTCAGCAATCTGTCCTTCTCATGAGAAGATGGGTTATGATTTCAAAAGGCAGAAGGTTTGAATTATGATAAAGGAATACGAATTCCTTTACAAATTCAAAGTCAAAAATCTACTGTTGGATTGGGTTCTGAGGTTCCTCCTAACAATCTCGCAAGAAGAAGGCTAAGGGAAGGAAGACTAAATCCTGCAATATGGTACTTCCTTCTTTCGAGTCTGAGGAAGAACCTTTGCTGGTACAAGATCTGGAAAAGAGTACCACAAAGATTATGAGAGATCCTCCAAAGAAGCAGAGAATGTTGAAACACCGTCAACTACCGTCTCTCCTGGTGGTTGAAAAGGAAAAAAACAAAAAGCAGTACGTTTAACGTCCCGTTGAAGTCTACTTCCAGTCGAGGGTGGTGTTGAAACCCTACAAATTTGATATTCTAGCTCAGTTAGCCAATACTCCGGCTAGACTATCATATTTGAGCTGCTTCGTCTTTCTAAAGAAAGCAGGGAGACTTTGAGTGAAGCTCTACTTCAAGCAGATTCATGCTTGGCTCAACTCAAGAGTCCTGATAATACACCATATCATGTCCATAATGTCATAGTGTGATGGAAGCAATTCCCAACATCACCTTTACACAAGAAGATATGATGTTGAAGCATAACAAGCATGACAGGCCTTGTGCTACACTGGGTATATCGGATCCACTGAAATTGACAGGATTATATTGATCCTGGGTCTTCAATTAGCATAATTCTTCAGAGTATGCTAAGACCTCTGAGGATTCCTACTAGTGATCTGACTTACACTAGTACTACAATAGTGGGTTTTAACTCGGGCAAGAGTAAACCATTGGGGAAAATTTGTCTGAAGATTCAGATTGGTGATCTTAGATCTATGGTAACCTTCTATGTTATCAACTCAGACGTATCCTACAATATTCTTCTTAGAAGAGTGGTTACATGAGCATAACATCGTGCCTTCAACTCTCACCAATGCTTCAAGTATGTGGATTTCCAAGGAGTTGTGAAGACTGAGTTTGCTGCTATCAATCCTTTCAAGGGTGTCGAAGCCTATTTTTCTGATTCAAGGCTTTACAAGCAAAAGTATATGAAAGAGATATCAGATATAGCTGAAGATCAATCATCTGCTGAAGCAATCTATTAATAAAGATCCCCAGAAGAAACAACCTTTGAAATTCAAGGTCAAAGGTCGAATTCAGCCCCAATCTGTCAATGATCAACTCTGATGATCAAGGTTAAAGGAAGAACTCAAGCTTCATCTGAGGAATCAGTAAATGTTCTTGCTAAAAGCCAAGTTCAACCTTTTATGATTAAGGTCAAAGGGCGTACTTCTGTACGAATGATCCAAAACCACCATTGATTGTCAATCTGACAAATCTACGCAGAAGACGGATGATAGTCCACTAGTGATTTATCCGAAGCGTAGCAGTCAAATTGTAAATGATGTAAAATTGATCATTCCGTACTTTTGTTATCATTGAAGATTTTCTTTCGAGTATATGGCTGTCAAGTTTATTGAAAGAATGACTTTATCTGCTGATAATCAAAGTCATCATATAAAGACGACATAGAACCAGAAGAAACTTTATACATTAACTATAAGAAAATTCCTTTCCTCTTCAGGTTGATGTGGACCTTATGCTCAAAAGTTCTTAACATCTTCTCCCTATCTTCTTCCTGTAGTTGCTCCATCGCGCTTGTGTAACTTCTAGACGTCATAAAGGATCTATTTTGTGGTTCCGTCTGATAAGAAAAACAAGCGCCAAATTGTGTTTGGCCTGGCCAGAAATATCCCTCTTGCTCAGACAGATGATCTGAAAGATAAAGATAAAGAAAGAATCTGAATTGACAAATATAGTCAAAATCTATCAAGATTATCCATAATATGAGATATGATTAAAGACTATGCAAGGTCTCAATCAAGGCAAGGGTAGACGAATACCATTATGTGGTGATCCATTTTACCAGAAGACTCGTCATGGGTTGGGATATGATCCGTCCCACATGTTTAATGACGATATACAAGAAGAATTCTCTTTAGCTCTTCACAATCATCAGATTCGGAAGAAATCCAATTCATCGAATCTGACATTCACTCCTCATATGTTAAGGAGACATTATGATGAATCTAG